>BMAU01018239.1:0-384365 GCA_019973935.1 Trichonephila clavipes | reverse complement strand
AACGGCGTCCAATGACATCCCACACGTGTTCGATTGGTGAGAGATGAGGAGATTACGCTGGCCACGGAAGCATCTGTACACCTCGTAGAGCAAGTTGGGAGAGGCGAGCAGTGTGTAGGCGGGCATTATCCTGCTGAAAAATAGCATTGGGCAGCCCCTGAAGGTAAGGAATTTCCACCGGGCGCAGCACATTCTGCACGTATCGTTGGGCATTTAAAGTGCCCTGAATACGAACTAGAAGTGACGTTCTATCATACGCAATAGCGCCCCAAACCATGATGCCGCGTTGTCGAGTGGTAGGGCACTCCACATTTACTGCCGGATTAGACCTTTCTCCACGGCGACGCCACACTCGTATGCGCTGACTATCATTGAAAAAACAGAAGCGTGACTCATCTGAGAACACGACGTTCCGCCATTCCGTCATCCAAGTCGCTCTAGCCCGGCACCATTCCAAGCGTGCACGTCTACGTTGTGGAATCAATGCTAGTGCTCTGAACGGACGCCGTGAGTGCAGGCCACTTTCAACCAATCGACGGGAAATGGTTCCGGTCGATATTGGAACATCCAGGGTGTCTTGCACATGCTGAAGAATGGAGGTACACGTGACTTGCGGGACTGCCACCGCTTGGCGGCGGATGCGCCGATCCTCACGTGCTGACGTCACTCTGGCTGCGCCTGGACCCCTCGAACGTGCCACATTTCCCGGCGCTAACCATCTTCGCCACAGGCGATGCACCGTGGACACATCTCGGTTGGTATCAGTTGCGATTTGACGAAACGACCAACCTTCCCTTCTCAGCCCGATGACCATACCACTCGTAAAGTCGTCTGTCTGCTGGAAATGCCTCCATTGACGGCAGCCTGGCATTCTGCGCTATACACGTTTCTTGTGACACAAGACAAAAATTTTTACAATTACTTTCCGCTGAAAAAACACGGAATGAATTTGGCCATTCGCCAACTTTTCCCGTTTTATCGTTCGCCACGTGCGCAGTAGAGCTACTCATTTAACATGATTAGCATAACTCAGTGACGTCAGTCTACCCTGAAATTTGCATAAATTTCTGACTACTCTTTCTTGGTGTTGCATTTTCACCGTCAAGCAGTGTATATGTTACACTCCAAAATAAATAGGGAATCGCAAAGACTATTCCTTCTAAATCTAAAAACGTCAGAAAAGTTCCTAGTTTGCAAGATTTCTTTTCATATTTAGAAACTAGATGCATCCAATTAGAATCTATTCGTCAAACCGATTTCGATACAAAAAATATCCCAGTAAGTTATAAAAAAAAAATACTTACTTTTCAAATATGAAAAATTCCACCAATTCAAAAACATTTCTTGCAAAGCAAATAAAAATAAAGTGTGTTTATTTCCTGAGTGCAATTCCTCTCACTCGTTGTACAAATGCATTAGATTTAAAAATCTTTCCGTACAAGAAAGAAAAGAATTTGTAAGAAATAACCACATCTTTAAAAGTTGCTTATCACCTAATCATCTAAATAACTGTCCCAGTTCTTACAGTTGTATTACATGTAGAGCTGACAATAAAAACGCAATGCATAATGAAATTACTTCCCCCTTAAATTTACACTCTGTGAATTGAAATTACCTCCCCCAAAGACCAAAGAAGAAAATTGTTTCCACCCTGGGAAGCGAAAAGGTCCTTCAACCTTCATTGGAAGAGTTGACCTTTGAACCCAACACCCGCGCAAGAGTCTTGGCTTCAACGAAAAGAGGTAATTCATGGGGGTCGGAAAAGAGGTTACTCCCGACAGCTGTTGTTTTCGTTAACGAACCCTTTAGGAAATTAAAACTTAGATGTGTCTTCGATTGTGCTTCTGAAAGCTCATTTCTTACTTTACACGCAGCTGAGTGTTTAGGATTAAACAAAATAAAAAAGCGGCTTTTATTGTTCAAGGCTTGAATAACTCCATAGCAAAAATAAATTATCTAGCAATGGCGTCTGTTTCAAATTCAGATGGAACATTTAATTTAAATGTTTATATGTTTCTTACTACAGAAATAATAAAAATGCATCCATCAAGAAAAATAAATATTTCAGATTTGGTCACTCCCCACGGAATTATTCTGGCTGATGAAGGATTTAACCAGCCATCTGAAATCTCTTGCCTGATTGGCAGTGAGCACTTTTTCAAAATATTTGGAACAAAACAAGTTCGAGTTTCAAATAGTAATTTTAGATTAATTGACTCCAAATTTGGTTACTGTGTCACGGTATCGTACATCGACGAACCGTATTATTTTAAACGTTTTCTTTCTAAAGGTTGGAACACTTTAGATAAAACTTTACGCTCTCTCTGGGAAACGGAAAATCTTTCTGAAGAGCAACCTATAATTAGTGATGAACTGTCTTACTGCGAAAAACGCTTCGAAAAAACACATTTTAGAAAACCTTGTGGCAGATATTCTGTTTCTCTACCATTCAAGGAAAATATCGAGGAAAATGTTAATTTAGGGGATTCCAGATCACACACAATTGCTTCTAAACGTCATGATCAATTATGGAGACGCCCAGACCGCGACCCTAACTTACATAATCTTTATGCAAAATCCATCAATGAATATCTCAGTTTAGATCACATGGAAGAGATCACAAACATAAATGATATAACATCAGAAGAAGGAATCTTTCTTCCTCATCACGGTGTTCTTAGAGCAGGGAACCACTCTCGTCCCTTAAGAGTGGTTTTTAACGGCTCGCAAAAAACTGACATTGGTATTTCTATTAACGATGTGTTGTGTAAAGAAGGGGTTATTGAAGATGATCTATTTTATGTAATGCTTCGTGCCCAAAGCTTGCCTATTTTTTACAAGCTTTTATTTAGCTTTCAATTTAAAATGTTCGGGGGGAATCTTGCAACTCAATTTTGAAGCTGATGTCTTCAACCGATTGAGCTAAAATTTTGCATACACGATTAGTTTGGATGACAATGCAGGTTTTGACCATTTATATTCCGATGTCGCAATTAGTTAAAAAGATATTAATTAAAGTAATTTGTGCGGGTGGAGTCTTGCAACTCAATTTTGAAGCTGATGTCTTAAGCCGATTGAGCTGAAATTTTGTAAGACGTTTACTTTGGATGACAATAAATGTTTTGACCATTTATATTCCGATACCCCGCGTTGCAAGGGTTTTCTTTACTTTCATAGATTTTCCCTTTCCTTCACAAAATCAGAACTTCTAATAATCTTTTTCAAAATGAATTCCAACCCCCCTCCTCTGCTTAGCCCGGCGTTGCTCGAGCTCCTACAGAGTGTATAACTTAAAATTCCCCGTTTTGAAATTTGTTCGCTTCTTTTTTTTTGTCTGACAGGTTTATTTTCTCCCGGCGTTGCAACAACCTTTTTAAATGCATAACATATTCTCATGGAAATTCTCCTTCCCCTCTCGCTATCAGAGCTCTCGAGTAAAAGAACATTTACCGATTCTTAAACAGCTTGACAGGTGCAGCACTCTAGTGGCACAAAAAGAAATGAATTATTGCACAAAAAAGTTTTCGACATTTTAATTTTTAAATAACGAACTTTAAAAGATCAAAGTATGAGTTTTTTAAAAATCATTTTCATATAAACGTATCGACATTGATTCATTTTAGAGAAAATCATAAAATATGTAAAGTATCGTTGTTTTGTAAAAAAAAGTAGAAAAAAACATACTGTATCTTGACGAAATAAATTTTGTCTTTCCATTTACAAAATTGCTGACGAAGTTATTAAGTGCACGAAAATATTTTTAGTATTTCTTAAAAAAATCATAAAAACTAAGAGATGATGTTGTTTCGAACAGGTTCTTGTTTATAAAAGTTACTAATCCAGCGCTGTAAGCGATCGAACCACGAAATATTTGGAAAAAAAGAAGTAAAAGACCTTTATATATAAAAACAAAAGGAAGATATATTCAATTTCGCATTGCGTTATTTGTTTTTTTCGGGCTTCATTTTTAATTAATTCCTTCAAACCTCATATATCGATTGCAACAACGGTAATTTTTAAACAAAAATTTAAACAAAAGTAATGCTTAAATATTTCTCGCAAATGGAAAAGAAACGGAAAACACAATTTTTATTTTAAACCGTAATTTTTAAGCAATTTTTTCAATTTTTTGCAGATTACGGATAATATCGTTCAACACATGGAAACAAAGTTTCATGGGATTATTTTTATGAAGAAATTATTAAGTATTTAAATAAAATTTTGAGTATTTTTTGAAAAACAGTAAAAAAGGTTTTGACATTTTATTTTTTAAATGACTGATTCTATAAGAGAAAAGCATGAATTTTATTAGGGTAGAATATCATTTCATTAACTTGAAAGAAAATGCAAGTGGAATGATTGAAAAATCATTTTCATAATAAATTAAAAGTAAAAAAAAACTTTTTTAAAAGCAAGATTTTATTTAAATGCTTTAAAAAGAATAAAATAAACTTTTCTTTTAAAACTTTTTTTTTTCTATCTACTTATAAAGTCGTTACACAATTTATGATATAAAAGATTGTCGCGAGATTTGCCAGTGTAGATAAACAAGCAATTTAAATAACTTGATCTGACTGATTTTAATTTTTAAAATTTTCAAACTAGGTAAATACGAGTACTTAAATCTCGCGACAAGCTTTTATATCATAAATTGTGTAACGACTTTATAAGTAGATAGCAAAAAAAAAGTTTTAAAAGAAAAGTTTATTTTATTCTTCTTAGAGCATTTTAATAAAAGCTTGTTTTTAAAAAGGTTTTTTTTTTACTTTTATGTCAGCTGTGACATTAGTCATATGTTTAAACAAATAGAGATTCATCCCCATCAGAGACGTTTTCAAAAAATTCTTAGGAAAAAAAGGTCTGAATGAACCTGTCCAAATTTTTAAATTAAAAACTGTAACTTATGGAACTACTCCTGCATGTCACCTTTCCATGTGAGTGTTAAAGCAACGTTCGCTTGATGAAAGGGAAAACTTTCCCAAAGCAGCTGACATTGTCCTGCATGACGTTTGTTTGGATGACATCTTAAGTAAGTGCTCCAGTTTAAATGAACTGGAATCACTAGATACTGAACTCACTCAGCTATTTAAAAGTGCTGGAATGTCCCTGCACAAATGGTGTTTTCACATTCCACTCAAATGATTTCCCTGATCTACACTTCGATCATTCATTCGAGGAACATATGACAAAAACCTTGGATGTTTTGTGGAATAGTTCATCTGACACCTTTTGTTTTAAAGTTTCTCCTTCGACCAATCATATCTTTACGAAGAGAGATGTGCTCTCCCAGATCGCACGTATTTTCGACCCACTTGGTCTCCTAGGAACTGTGATCAGCAAAGCCAAATTTTTCAAGCAGAAATTATGCCTCTTAAAATTGTAATGGCATGAAAAAATTCATGTTCCTGTTGCCGCTGAGTGGGCTTCTTTTGTGCAATCTTTACCTGTTTTGGAAAAGCTAAAAATTCCAGATTTGTTCTTTCAGGAAATCTAGAAAGCATAATTCTCTATGGATTTTGTGATGAGTCGGAAAAGGGATTTGGTGATGTTACTTATATTTCTGTGATTAAAAATAACGGTGGCAGTCATAGTCAACTTCTGTGCAGCAAATCAAGAGTAGCACCTCTCAAGACTTTAACCATTCTCAGGAAGAGCTTTCAGCATGCCTTCTACTTTCAAGCTAGTAAAAAAGGTTATAAATGCCTAAAATGAACCTTTCTCAAGTAATTCTGTTCTCAGATTCAACTATTGCATTAAGCTAGATTCAGACTCCATCTCACCTGCTCAAAACCGTTGTAGCTAATAGAGGTGCAAAAATACAATAGTTAACTGTGAACTTTTCATGGCATCATATTTCTTCTGAAAATAATCCTGCAGACCTCGTTTAAATGTTTCAGATTTAATAAACTCCCCTTTGTGGTGGAAGGGTCCTGATCTTTCTATTTCACTTTTAGAGAACATTAATGACTGTGAAGTGAAAAAGGAAATTAAAATTCCTCCATCCAAAAACTTATTGCTCTCCAGTGAATTCGATTTATGTAACCATATCATTTCCATTACCAATAATTATTGTAAATTAATCCGTGTAATTAGTTTTAATTTCAGATTCCTGCTGACCGCCAGATCTTCAAAAAATAAACGAGTTTCGGGTCCTTTGTCTCTTAGAGATCAATCAAGCCAAATTTTGGCTCATTAAATTAGTGCAAAAAGCTGAATTTAGTAATGAAATAAAAACTTCCTGAGAGAGGTGAGCCAGTAAATTATCTGCCTTAAACTGTTTTGTTGATGAAAATAATATTATTAGTGTAGGTGGAAGACAACAAAATTCACCTATGTCAAAAAATAAAAAATATCCTATTGTATTACCTAGTAAACATGTTGTAACTTTAATGATCATAAAATATTATCATGTAAAATACCTTCAAGTTGGTTCAAATAATTTGTTATATCATGTTCGTCAAAAATATTGGCCACTTAACGACAAAAATCTGACACGCCAAGTTGTGCATAATTGTGTCATTTGTTTTAAAAATAAACCCATTTTATCCACTCATTTAATGGGTGATTTGCCCAAGAAAAAAGTTACTCTCTCATATCCATTTAATAATTGTGGAGTCGATTTTTGTGGTTCATTTATGGTTAAATTTAAAAATCTACGTAAAGGAGTTCTTAATAAAGTATATGTTTCAATATGTGTATGCTTATCAACTAAAGCAATTCATTTGGATTTTGTCTCTGACCTTACTTCTAAAGCTTTCATTGCCTGCTTGAAAAGAGTTAACGGAAGAAGAGGCAAGAGTTCTAAGATGTTTTCCGATAATGGGAGAGCATTTGTAGGGGCAAATATTGAACTAAAAGAATTACATGATTTAGTTAACCCGCAATCACTCGCGCGGGATGTTCTGTACACCCCAGCAACAAGAAAATCCTCCCGAGATTCTATATAGAATGCGCAGAACCACAAGTTTTTCTGTAGCTCAGTGTTTCTCAAACTGTGGGGCGTGCCCGCTGGGGGACGCGATAAACGTACAAGGGGGGGGGCGCGCCAGCAAATCGAAAATAAAAGATTAAAAAATATTTATTTACTGGTGTAAGGTCGTGAGTAGCTATCCTTCAATAAATTAGGCTACAGCTTCATATAGAAATAAAAAAAATATTGTTTATTTCATAAACAATTCTTAATGAAGTAATTTTGCCAAGCCGGTGTAGTCAGTTCAAGTTCCCATTCTCAACGCCCCCGGCGTTCATCGTCTTTTTCACTCCAATTTCCGGACTCAGCCCTTTTTCTCCATTCTAGGCGGGCTTCACTCTCTCTCTCCCCGACTCTCTTTCAGTCTTTTTCCGTCTCCTCTCTCTCTTTTCCGTCTTTCCTCCTCCCTCCGTCCGTTCTCTCTCCCGGACTCTCTTGTCCTTTTTTCCTCGACCTCTCCTTTCGGGTCACCTACTCTTTTTCTTTCCCGGTCCTCTTTTTCTCCTCAAAAAGAACCCTTTTAAACACCAGGGGTGTGTTCACAACACGCCCCTCGCTCCTTCTTATTCGCAGGTCACCAAAGTCTCTCTTGACCTCCTCCTTCTTCCTATTGGCGCATAACACGCCAAAACACACCCGAGCCGTCTGGCCCAAGGCGCCATAGTTCCTTGTCCACATCTGGACACACTTGTCCATCACGCCACCTGTTTCTAGTATTCCCTTCACAAAACCCTAGAAAAGATGACATGATTATTTTGAGATAGGCTTCGCCTATTGTCAATGGGGCGCTGGCTCTACTTTACTATTATGGCGACCCGACTGTCTCTTTTCACTCCCTGAGTTAAGACAATGAACAATGGCCCCATGGCCACGTGCACTGGTCACTCCACAGCTGGTTGATCATAAAAATGCAGGGACAATCGATGACGTCGTACATGGCCTTGACCAGCTGGTGAAACCATAACACTTATCGAAAGATGGGGATTCACGACAATAGACTATTTCACAACTCCTTCCCCCTGAAAAAGGTCTATTTCACTGGACTGCTCTGGCCTCAGTTTGGTTCAGTTCGTAACATTTCACACCAAAGGGTCGTCTTATCAATGAGACCAATCAGGACAGCAATCCAAGAAACCCATACAATCACAAGTAAATTAAACAAATAAATCCAAGTCTATAAAACTTACACTTTACAAAAAAATTTAAATTCGGAATCTTGGACCATTTTTTCCATTTCATACAGTAACATCACACTTCAAAATTTAGGGTTTTAAAGAAATTAACTCAAATTATAATATTTCTATAATTTTAATACATCAATCGCTCATTCAATTGTGTTAAACATCTGTGAGCGTACACAGTCCTAAGAGACACAAAATATTTACCATAACACATAATTTCCTTCCACCTTACACCACCAACACATACCCATACAAATATTAATTCACACCTAGCACCAACCCTACGAATTACTCATTCCCATCTACTTATTCCAACGGTGTTTCCAACGATATTAAATAAACAAAATAAACATTTATAAATTCCAAGCTTTGCAAAGAAAATAAAAACCAAATTTTTAAATTAAGAAGTTTAAACTAAGACTTTTTAAATTTAATTAAATTATGGCTATCAGCAAGCATTATCACAACCATCATAACAGGTTATTCACAATTCATGGTATTGTCTTCCATTACGTTAGTTATTGAGGAAACACTTTAATTGGGAATATAATTAACAAGCCTCAGTAGCTCATGCAATGAATTTTCACTATATCTACATTATATCTACGCGGAACAAACTTGCCCATGGCTCTAATTTACCTTTAGTCGGTCCGACTTCCGACCCAACCCTACTCAACCATTTTTAACACAAAGTCTATTTTCTTTACATGGTTTTCCAAATTTCCATCAGAATGTCTATATCGACCATTCGCGGTACTTCAATCGGCTCTAACAACCTCAAAATCCGAGTCATTAAATTACATTCATCATAAGCACAAAGAAACTTAAACCTCGATTTTTAATAATGTACATGCCAACTGGCATAACGCATGTGGTGTGTTTCGGATAATTCATCAGTAGTGAACGACGAAAATACCACTTCCATAAATCCAATACAGTCACCCACGATGCCGCATTGATCTTTTCTACCAAACTTTCCCTTCTTAAAAAAAATAAATCTCGGCTCGCGTCACCTGGTTCAAATTCCCACACTTTAAACATGTGATACGCGGGTACGGGTATCGGTTCACTCTCCCCCTAACCAAACAACGGGCAGAGTACGGTTTGACTGCCCCATCCCGTTCACACCTAAATCTAAAAGATACTCTGTATCCTCTCGTAGTGAATTAATTAACATCTGGGATGAACAACAAGTTTTAATTCTAAATGGGTTTCCCGTAACCAAATTAATATCCTTCTGTCTTAAAACAATCGTCCCAGGACCTGGTAGAAACCTTTCTTTCTTCTTAGCGTTAATCATCCTTAAATAGCTACTTCGATCAGGCGGTAATTTAAAATACAATTGACTTTTCCTTAAATTACCCTGAAAACCAAAATCCATAAATAGCTTTACCGAATAGAGAGTTTCGGAATCTATTCCTTCTGAGCTATTCTTCATAAACAAATTTTCCAATTCCGGCTTTCTACGGTACCATTTTATTAAATTAAGACGATAAACGGTACTGCGATCTCTTTTTCCGGGTAAATCTATCTCGAAACTACATTCTGAACCAATGTTAGACCCATTATCCGTCTCTAAACTATCCTTATAAATCTCCCTTGGTTCTGAGAGAGGCAATCGCATTGCTAAACCGTCTTCCAAGCATTTCCGCACATCTGCTTTACGCGTGTTTTCTTTCCCCCCTTGTGACTGCCCTGCTATCTTAGCTATTGTATGATTTCGAAAACTTTCCCGATTCACTGTTATCTGCTTTTCACAACCCATTAACGTCCCAATGGTATATTTTTTCTCGCAGATATTCTCACAAATCAATCCTTCAGGGTTGGCCACTCCCTTATCTCTTTTTAATTCAAAAGAGCCATCTCCAATGTTATCAGGATTTATTACCCACTGTGCACCCATCGCCACAGTTCTGACCCTTCCTTCACATTAACCAGCCTTCATTTTCACTTCACAATTACTATTTGTATACACGTTGAATTCTTTCCCTTCCAAAATCTTAAATAGATTATTCTGTTCTGTCCCTCTTTCACTTACTTCAGACAGAGGGGAAACGTTCGTCCATCTCACTGGGGGGTCACAATTCTTCTTTTCAAAATCACAAGACGTAGCGTTCTCCACGCTTTTATTAACTACCGGGTTATTTACAGGCCTACACTTATTAACCGATTCACTAACTTCTGTGGTACGATTTTCTGACAAAATACAAACATTTGCGAGATCGTTAATCCTATTCCCTGCCTTCTATTTATTTTCATTTAACTTATTTCTGAGTTGAACTCTCAATCTTTCTAACTCACGTTCCCTAGCTAGTCTACGTTCTTAGATTTCCTTAATTTCCTGTTTTTCACGTTCTTCTTCCAAAATACCCTCCAACAAACATTTAACTGACTCTTCGTCATAGTATTTACTTTGACAGATTCTTTTCTGGAATTCTATCTTGGGTAAAGTAATATCAATTTCTACCCTTAATTCTTTCGCAACCTCTAACAATACGTCTTTTCTTTCTCTTAACAGAAATGCCATGATGCACTAATACACACAAAATCAAATCTAAACTTAATCCTTACAAAAATTATACAAAGACTCAAGGTAACCTAACAATACACTAGACCTAGACTTAACTATATTTTACCCATATGCGCAAATCTAAACACAAATAAGTTACACATCAGTGTTCTCCAATTCAACAAGTATAACTACCGTATACTAAAAATTTCACAAATCTATAACCATAACAATACCCTTCACAATACTGTGCCAACAAAACAAGTATAACTACTGTATACTAAATTTCACAAATCTAAAACCACAACACTAATATTGCACATTTATACACTTCATACAAAACTTAAAATCTTTCTAGTCTCTTATTGTTTACCAACGTTACCTAGTCTTTATATTCCTTATTTAAAACATTTTACATACAAAATCAATACTCAATTGCTGCCCCGAAAATAATCTCAATGAAAAGACTCACCTTCAAATTTATAGAAGACACACAGGAACACTCAGGAATTCTGGCACATACATGCGGCACACTTCATCACTATCAGGAACGGGAGACACTTGTATCCGGCACTTCTCACAGCTGGGAAATCCAGGAATTAGGCGTCATTAAACTCGCTTCATCACAATCGCACACGGCTGGCATTTTTTTTTCTTCACTTAAAACAAAGGATTCGGGCATCTATTTACTTAAATGCTGGATCAACACCGCTGCCACCAATTTCATAGATATATATTTAGCTGTAACGTCATGAGTAGCTATCCTTAAATAAATTAGGCTACAGCTTCATATAGAAATAAAAAAAATATTGTTTATTTGATAAACAATTCTTAATGAAGTAATTTTGCCAAGCCGGTGTAGTCAGTTCAAGTTCCCATTCTCAACGCCCCCGGCGTTCATCGTCTTTTTCACTCCAATTTCCGGACTCAGCCCTTTTTCTCCATTCTAGGCGGGCTTCACTCTCTCTCTCCCCGACTCTCTTTCAGTCTCTTTCCGTCTCCTCTCTCTCTTTTCCGTCTTTCCTCCTCCCTCCGTCCGTTCTCTCTCCCGGACTCTCTTGTCCTTTTTTCCTCGACCTCTCCTTTCGGGTCACCTACTCTTTTTCTTTCCAGGTCCTCTTTTTCTCCTCAAAAAGAACCCTTTTAAACACCAGGGGTGTGTTCACAACACGCCCCTCGCTCCTTCTTATTCGCAGGTCACCAAAGTCTCTCTTGACCTCCTCCTTCTTCCTATTGGCGCATAACACGCCAAAACACACCCGAGCCGTCTGGCCCAAGGCGCCATAGTTCCTTGTCCACATCTGGACACACTTGTCCAACGCCAAAACACACCCGTGCCGTCTGGCCCAAGGCGCCATAGTTCCTTGTCCACATCTGGATCTGGCCCACGCCATAGTTCCTTGTCCACATCTGGACACACTTGCCACCTGTTTCTAGTATTCCCTTCACAAAACCCTAGAAAAGATGACATGATTATTTTGAGATACGCTTCGCCTATTGTCAATTGGGCGCCGGCTCTACTTTACTATTATGGCGACCCGACTGTCTCTTTTCACTCCCTGAGTTAAGACAATGAACAATGGCCCCATGGCCACGTGCACTGGTCACTCCACAGCTGGTTGATCATAAAAATGCAGGGACAATCGATGACGTCGTACATGGCCTTGACCAGCTGGTGAAACCATAACACTTATCGAAAGATGGGGATTCACGACAATAGACTATGTCACATTGGAATGAAGTAAAACAAAGTACTTTCTGACATAATAAAAAATACACACATTTACACTTATATAATTTATATATCTGCAATATTACGTCATAAAAAATTAAAGCTTCTACTTCTATTGCGGTTTCTTTTCAAACCAAAATGAGAAAAAACAAAACCCAGACCCATAATCGAAAAAAAAATTTTAGGAAGATAAAAAATTTATCACTGTTATATTATTGTCATCAGCTGTGTAGGCAGCAGAATGTAGTTGCTGCGGTTTGACCTTCGAACTTACTTGTACGGTTAGTTACGTCCCTGCTCTTATGTGTGTGTGTGTGTGTGTGTGTGTATTTGTTTTTTCATTTAGGGAAGTTGCAAATAAACTATTTCTGCTGCGATTTTTTCCTTGTAAATTATTTTTATGATTTTTGGAAAAGCACAGAGAGCTCTTTGAAGGATTCCTTGGCCAAGATTTATTTCTATGAGTTATTCCCAAACATATAAAAATGCATAATGAAAAACGTTTTACATAATTTTTTTTGAGCATCCATATTGTAATAAATACACTTTTATTCCGGAGCTGTCACGCCGAGCACAGAGTGCACGAAATCGGTAATTCCTGCAAAACTGTTTAATTGTTACCAATGGCTCTGACACTATCCTCCTGTTTGACAGTCTTAACGTGTGAACTAAAATATATTTGTCACATATCTCCCTCTTTTTTGGGAGTGACGAACGTTTTTTTTTGCAATCTTAAGGTACTTGTTTTGACTGAGTTCCCAATGTGATAACTTTTTTTCCGAAATATTTTCTGTGCCCTTGAAAGTAGGTGAGTATATTTTCTCTTAATTAAATTATTCACTAGAATTACGATTTTTATTGTGTACTATAAAAATAATTATTAAAAAAAAGATTGGGGTTGCTCAATAACCCCACTCGACCATTAGTATCGAGTGCGTGCCTGCTCCAGGTTTAAAACATGTTGAAGTCTTTTCACTTTAAATATTAAAAATAATACAATTATTTCTCATCGGAATTTTATATTATTGTTCATTATTCAACATCAATTCTAAATGCTAATTCTGTGAGGCTTAAAATTACAGTTCTCTTAAAACTAATTATAATTTGAGCAATATATGATTTAAAAAAATCATTTTACATTTTTGTAAACATTGTTGCGCACTTGGCTTTACTCTCCTTAAAATTCAGCGATTATATCAATAATGTTTTATTTTCTTATAAATGAACTCGTGCAAATAGCGGGTACTTCAGCCGGTATATTTTTAATGTATCAGTGCTGCACAGAGTATTTTATAACTAATTAATTAATGCTAAATTAAGAACAAGTTTAATAACTATTAGCGACTTCCATGGGCTTGTCTTACAGAGCAAATTTTTCAAAGGAATGCTTATGATTAGAAATTGACCCACTGAGTTCTTTCTAAAAAAATCTGATATCTATATTTTGTCTTCTAAGCAGCCACCGCATTTTGCAATATATTCCAATTTAAAAATTAGAGAAAGGAAAAATAACATAATAATTATCCTATTACTTAATATTTTTTTTGCTTAAAAGCAACATGTACAAAATTTAATACTTATGTCATGAATTTGTACGGTATATAATTAAGATTATTGCTTTAGCGTAAAAAAAGTGCATTATTATTGGATTCAGTACATTATTAATGTATGTATAAGGGGGGCGCGATAAAAATTATGATTGATAAGGGGGGCGCCAGTATTGAAAGATTGAGAAGCACTGCTGTAGCTGAACATTTTAGGTCATTGAACCTTCAGGCCTTATGCAATTCTTATATTTCTTGAACGATTCTATTGTAATGATCTTCAAAAGTTTATCTGGGTGGCTGAGAAGTTGAGCATATGTATATAGTCTGCTCTGAATGTTTGGAAAGTGATTAAAATATTATTTTTATACTTTCTACAATCATTATCTCATTAATTATAAAGTATATTTATTATTGGTATATACGTTTTACTGGTTTATGAAAAAATATAAAATTATATGAGCTTTAAAATGAAAATTTTGTATGTTTAGTTTAAATTACTGTTAGTCTCATTTGTATGCAATAAATTTAATAATTTTATTTGTATAATACGAAAATAATCTTGTAATTTATAAATATGTATCATAAAGACTTAATTTTATTTTCATAATTAAATACACGTGTTAAAAGTTTGGGATGTTCTCTACACCCCGCGAGTAACGACGGTAGCAAAAACAGGCGCGAGTGACCGCGGGTTAAAGCTCCTGATGAAACATTAGTTATTTTATGACGAACTTATAGATTGGAATTTCCTTCCTCAAAGGTCTCCAAATTTTGGTGGTTTAAGAGAATCAGGTGTTAAGTCTTTTAAAACTCATTTAAAACGTGTAGCTGTAAATTCAAACTTGACTCTTGAAGAGTTTATTACTTTACTTGCCGAGATTGAAGCTGTTTTAAATTCGAGACCCCTATCACCACTTTCATCCGATTTTTATGATTTTCAAACTTTGTCACTTGGCACTGTTTAATTGGTCGACCTGTGACGGCTATTGTAGAGCCGCAATTAATTAATGTTAAAGAAAATAGATTAACCACATGGCAAAGAGTTAGTTGGCTTTTCCAGCAGATACAGAAAGCTTGAAAAAGAAAAATTACTTAAATAATTTACAAGAAAGGAGCAAATGGAGATTCAGTAAAATAATGTTGAAATAGAGACTTTTTCTTTTAAATAAGAATGAATCTCTTCCTGGTACCAAATTGCTTTCAGGTAGAATTTTAGAAGTTTTTTATGGTAATGACACCAAAATGAGAGTTGTTAATCTAAAACTCTCTGATGGAAAAATAATTAAAATAAATGTCAGAGATATCTGCATCTTGCCAATTGAATGAAAATGTGTACTTATAATTATAATTTTTGTCATTCATATATTACTACCATTATTTTTTTGTATTTATATTTGATTTGTTTTCTTTTTTCATTCTTTCTTATTACTTTGTGCTGAGTTTTATATTCTTTTTTATTTAACTAGTTATTCATTTATATTGTTTAATATATCATGTTTGTATGTAAATTTGAGTGAATATGCCTGCATATTATTTATTTATAATCATATTTCTTATACTAAAATTTGTTTGTATATGTTACCGGCAAAGTATGAAATGCCGGCATTCTGTAGAATGCCTAGGCCAGGGATGGCGAACCTTTTTGGATCAACGTGCCATTTTTTCTAAAAAAAACGTTTAATGAGTTATAGGCGTGCCATCAAATAATTTTGACTTGTGATTATTGAAGAACTAATAAAACTAAATACGAGCAAATCAAAATACTTTATTTAATACGAAAAAATACATTTTGCACTGTATAGTAGTAAATGTTTTAGTTATACTTGTAATTTAACTTAAAATAACATTAGTGTGATTTCTGCTGTTGTAGATTAGATGACAAATAACTTATATCAGGATTATAAGATGTTACTTTTAGTAGAATGCATGCTGAATTAGAGTCGTCTGTTAAACGGTTTCTAAGCGAGTCTTTGTTGTTATTTATCTCTGAAAATAATGACTCGCAGGCATAGGTAGATGAAAATATGGTTAAAATAGCATACGCCAACTTCTTCAAACAGTTAAATGCTTCTGGAATCGAATTCCATGTTTCCAAAATTTCGTTACTGGTATTTTTACTTATATTGCTTGTCAATCTTTCTGTTTCAATCAATTCCAACGTTTTCCTTGTTTCAATAAACTTTTGAATCCATATTGAACTAGACTGGAATTCAATCAGTTGCATTTCAAGTTCTTCAATTACCAACCAATCGAATTGAGACAAGTTCAGTTTATCAAACGAAATCACATCAGGGTACATAATAAATTTGAACGTTTCCGATAATTCCTTTTGAACTGAGAAAATCTCGCTGAAAATTCTTTAATTAAAGAATCCATTATGGAAATTAAGTCATCAATAACCTTTTCTTCATTTCGTTTCTCTTGGGCATCTAAATCTTTGATATTTTTTTTTCATGTTTGGGAAGTACTTGTAGTTTTTTGTAATAATATCGTTTCTGAAAACATATAGTTTAGCATCAAAAGCACGAATGAGATCCGTCATGACGATAACTGTTTTATTCGGGCCTTGAAGCTTTATGTTCAAATCATTGAAATGTTGGCATATGTCTGTAAAAAACATCAATTTTAAAAGCTACATAATATCCAGCAACTGTGGGTATTGTTCAATTTTGCTCTCATTTTGTAGAAACAGTCTGATTTCTTCCAAGCAATCAACAAATCTTTGAAGTACGTTCCCGCGGCTCAACCAGCGAACATTGTTATACATTATTAAGCCATTATACAACGAATTGACTTCATCCAACAAAGCATCAAACTTTCGTTTATTTAAAGCCTGCGACGATATGAGGTTGACTATTTTTGTGACTAAAGTTAGTACATTATCAAGAGATGTTAAACCACTCCTTGCACATAAGGCTTGTTGGTGAATAATGCAGTGGCATTCAAGAATCGAATGTCCTACGTCTGTTTTAAATAAAGAAATGAAATCATTTTTTTTTTTTGCCTACCATATTTGGAGCACCATCAGTGGTTACTAAAACAATTTTTTTCAAATCAATTTCTTTCTCAGCAAGCGAATTTCTTACTGCCGTACAAATATCTGTGCCCTTTGTAGTTGTTAACAACGATGTTATCGCAATTAATTCTTCCTTAATGATTTTCCTACACAATATCGAGCAAAGACAGCTAAACGTACCGATTTAGTAATGTCAATACTTTCGTCAAGACAAAGCGATATAAAAGGAGTGAAGTTAATGTCATTTTCTGTTGATCTGTAACATTTTCTGCCAATTTCAAGAGATTCTATCTTTCATTGTGTTTCTAGATAGAGGAACATCTTTGAGAGATGCGCTGGAGATTATCTTATCTTTATTATCAAAATCATCAAAAAGTGAGGGCGCATATGCCAACCAAGCTTCCTTCAAAAACTCTCCCTCTTGAAAAGGTTTACCGTGCCGAGCAATGGCATTTGCAGCCGAGTAACTTGCCGCACTTGTGTGACAATTTTTGCTTACATATTTAAACATAGACGTCGACTGTTTATTTCTGTCTTTTATTGCACCTGCAATTAATTTTTTTTGCTCTGGTTCGCTTCCTTCACAACAGGATTTGTGATTTGTTTCAAAATGCAGTTTTACAGACGATATATATTCTGCATACCACTGTTCCAGAACATAAAACACACACCGTTTTGTCGCCTTTATTGATCATGCCATATTTCTCAGCCCACCAAGTTTGAAATTCTCTGCTACACTTACTATCTTACATTTTTTGTTTTTTTCTTGAACTAGCCATGTTAAATAGCAGTTAAAAATCATAAATTTAACACAAAACTTTAAATGTACAGTTGTGTCGAGAAAATTGACTATTCTATGTGCTCTCCCTTGATTCCTCCCCCCCCCCCAGCCAAAAACACCCTTATTACTGACTGCGCACGACTGCGGGCTCACGGGCAGATTTATTTGTTTTTAGGAAATTGAGTGCTTGTACGAGATTTCTGTAGTGTATGCTTTTTCGCTTTTGTCTCAGGTCATTAAAATTTTTAAAAATAAAGCAGTGAGAGTTATCTTACCAAAGACTTACAAGACAAGAATTAGATTACATTAATAAATTAGATCTATACAAGCTGAACTATTAATGTAAACGTTAAAATACGTTTTTTAAACAACTTGAATGTATTTAGAAATAGTTACATACACACACTATGCGTAGATAAACTTTGCATCATTAGCAATTTATAATATACGAAGTATTCACGCAAGACATAACAAACGAATCTGCTCCCCGACTTGTCGGCGTCGCGACGGATCACTCGCGTTTGTTCATAATACTTCATAGTAAACTTAATTATTTTAAGCTAAAATGCAAATCGTTTTTGATTGATTGTGTGCCCAAAATATTCTGTCGCGTGCCATCATTGGCACGCGTGCCATTGGTTCGCCATCCCTGGCCTAGGCATTGTATAGAATGCCTAGGTATTCTATAGGATGACCAAAGCTGTTTAGGCAAAGTATGAAACAAGGTCATGATACACCTATTATATCTCAATGACGTACATTTTTTAAAAATACAAATGTTATTCTGACAAAATAATGAGAGTGCCATTAAAAAATTATTCGAAATACATAAAGAAAAAGGAAAGTTGCCCCATTTACGTCTTTTTTTATTAGGGAAAACAAAATTTTCAGATAAAAAATTAACCTACTTATTGCAACATGGTAGGCTTGAATGTCATTTTGAATTACATTTTTCTCCCAAAGACCATTCTTATTTTGGTACTTTGCTTTACACATACATTTGACGAATCCTTCGCTGCTTCCATTGGAATGAGCAATTGCAACTGACAGAAGAGAAAATTTCATGGTCAAGAATATCTTTAATTCTAAGCAAGTTAGGGCACAAAGTAAATTCTGATTTCCCATATACTTATTTTAAAACTCCTTCAGAAGTTTCAAGTCGATAGAAACCATTCTATTTCTCACTCATTACAAGTGTCAATCTATTGACATTCAGAAAAAAATCGAAAATTTCACAATAATGATTTTTTTTTAAATATTTTTTTTTGTTTTTTCTGGCCAGGTTCACAAAGGTGGATGCACAGTTCAGTATTCTAATGTGTAACGTTTTTGTATTTGTTTGAAAGTTCTTTCAGATTTTTATCAAGTCCTCCGTGTCCAATAGCCAAATTAGCCTAATGCAGTACGTAAAGTAACTCACAATGCGCGACGTTATACTGTATAGAAGTGCTTCCCAACCTTTTTATCCCCACTGACCGGGCAACGTTTGATTTTATAATTTAATTGTATTTAAACATGCCTTAAGAATAAAATTCAGTTACTCCAAAAATGAATATAAAGTGATTTTACATGAAATATAAAGTGATTTTTTACATGAAATATAAAGTGATTTTTTACATGAAATATAAAGTGATTTTTTACATGAAATATATAAAGTGATTTTTACATGAAATATATAAAGTGATTTTTTACATGAAATATAAAGTGATTTTTACATGAAATATAAAGTGATTTTTTACATGAAATATAAAGTGATTTTTTACATGAAATATAAAGTGATTTTTTACATGAAATATAAAGTGATTTTTTACATGAAATATAAAGTGATTTTTTACATGAAATATATAAATTGATTTTTTACATTAAATATATAAAGTGATTTTTTACATGAAATATAAAGTGATTTTTTACATGAAATATAAAGTGATTTTTTACATGAAATATATAAAGTGATTTTTTACATGAAATATATAAAGTGATTTTTACATGAAATATAAAGTGATTTTTACATGAAATATAAAGTGATTTTTTACATGAAATATAAAGTGATTTTTACATGAAATATAAAGTGATTTTTACATGAAATATATAAAGTGATTTTTTACATGAAATATATAAAGTGATTTTTTACATGAAATATAAAGTGATTTTTTACATGAAATATACAAAGTGATTT
The DNA here is from genome assembly GCA_019973935.1 of Trichonephila clavipes. Lineage (NCBI taxonomy): Eukaryota > Metazoa > Arthropoda > Arachnida > Araneae > Nephilidae > Trichonephila > Trichonephila clavipes. The sequence continues at coordinate 364,453 of BMAU01018239.1, read as the reverse complement.
TACATGAAATATAAATTGATTTCCATGGAAAATCAAACTAACACTAGATAAATACACCCCAGTAAATAAAATAGCAATAATGTAATACTCCTTAAGTGGCTCGATACTATTTGATCAATGGACCGGTTGTTGTGGGAAGCATTCTGTATAACACTGACGCCTTCTTTAACAGGTTACGTGAGTGTAGTTTTATTTCCACCAAACATCACATCATAGCGATTCAGCGACCAATAGACCCTGGGTTCCTTTTTAACAGTCATTTTGGCATTTTGTACATCAGTTATTAACTTTTAGTAAATAATTTCAGTCTAAAAAAAATACTTTTTTTTTTTGCAGCTTTAACTCGAATTTTCGGCACCTCGGCGTCAATAGTTGTTTCATGCCTATGGACCAGGGGTCGGCAACCTTATATCTGTGGAATGTCAAAAACCAATCTACCAATTACGATTCCGCGTGCCACACAGTACGTCATTTTTGAAGGAATTCTATTCCCACGATAATGTATGCAGAGTTGGAGATTAGAGTTCAATTAAATAGATTAAAAGTTTATCACACATTCATTTTGATCAATTAAAAATATTTCTTAAAATAGAAATAAACAGCACAAAATATAACTTTCTTCAACAAAAATAATGAGTTTCAGCCCAGTACCACAAAAGACCCGCCGTGTAGGGGAGCGATGCACGTTAAATCTGTCGAGAGCTTAAACATCCTGCCGTTGGCGTAGTGTGGTAGTTAGAAGGTGGGTACCAGATCAGGTGTCGTCCTCGTCACTTCACCATGGCTCAAAAGTACGAGGTCCGTCGCCAAAAGCCCTCGAGTAGCTGAACAGTGCGACGTTAATATATTCACTCACTTACTCATTCAACAAAAAAATTTTAAAAAAAACTCGAAATTATATACATATATTATGTTTTCTAAACATATTTATTAAAATCAGAAATATAGACAACGTAAAATATAAATATTTCCCTTCATTACAGTTAAATAAAATTTTTAATGTTAATTAACTGCTGCTTCACTTTCATATCGCAAAAAATGTGATGTAATTTGTGACTTCCACTTTGACATGATTCTAAACATTCAGTTGTTAAGCAATTTCTTTGCAGACTTGAAATATTTTTCATATAAGGAAAGGTATTTTACTTTTTTAGATATGTAGAACTAAAAGCGGAAAAGCAGATTGCATGCAATTTTCTCTCTTCAAACAATTAAATCTCTCCACCAATGACATTCAAAAAAACTTACAAAATATCTGTAAATATATCTTTAGAGTTATCTTTTGGATTTTTTTCGTAGTTCCGTAACTGCCCATAATTCTGGAGATGTTTGTCAAATAAGGTCGATTACAAATTTACGAAGTTCCATTTATTCAAAAATTGACAAATTTGTTGAGTAGTGCTGAGTGCCACAGATAATTGTACCGTATGCTGCAGGTTGCCAACCCCTGCTATGGACCACGATTCCTTCTCCAGCACTACAGCTCGCTTCTCCATTTTCATGCAGGGCAGGAAAAAACTAATTTTTGTTGAATAAGTTCAATGAAAATTGTGAGTATTTTTACACTCCCGAACAAACCGCAATGTGCAACTGACAAATTCTTAGCCTGAGGCTAGCTTTAAAAGTCTTGTGCCTTGCCACACAATATTCGAAACGAATGGGAGATGTATTTCATACTTTGCCGGTTTCTCATTAGCCATTTTATAGAATGCCTAGGCAATGTGTGAAATATGAATAACTTCATACATTGCCGGCTAGTTTTAGGCATTCCATAGAATGCCGGATTTCATACTTTGCCGGTAACATATACATGTAAATGTTGAAATAAGTATTTCAACGGGGGCCAGGATGTTTGTATCTTGTACACCCCGCTGTTGTCGCGGCCCCTACAACTCTTCACTTCTGCGAGTTTCCACATCCAGAGTGGATGTACTTTCCCAGCAGTCCCGTTGTAGAAAGTGTTTCTTTGCTTAAAGTGCCTCTTTGTCTAATTTTACTTACTTTAAATGGTAAAATCCTAGGAGGACCCACTGCTGTTTTTGGCGCCAAAAAGCGCCAAATTGAAGGTTTTCAAAAAGGCGTCAATGACGAAAAACTCTTGGGAAGCGCATGCGTCAGCGGGGGGAGAAGGGGGATGAAATGGGCGTTTCGCAAAGATGAATTCAAATAAATACATTAAATTATATCATATAAAGAAAAAAACGGAGAAAGCAATGAAATTCATTTTAAAAAAGCATTCTAAAACCAGTGTGTACAGCATGATTTACATTTTTAAAAAAGGACGAAAGGGGCGTTTCGCAAAGATAAAATCGAAGAAATACATGAAATCAATCATTTTAAAAAATGTTAAAAAGCACTTACCTTACGCTTGCATTTCGTCATGATCTGTTGGTGGATACACCCTTGCGATGGATGCAAGGAATTTATGAAAATTCTCATTCACCAACTTGTGATCGTTAGATCGCCGCCACATGTCTTATTAACTTTGTCTCATATTCTTATTAACTTTCAAGTCATTCACCACGAACGCATTCATGCTCTTGCCAAATCAATATCTCGTCAAACGCAAGATAATTATTATAGCAAGCTTGCTTTCGCTAAACCAAGTGCCCTTTCTCACATTCCGAACGATGTCGTGGCGATTATCTTTCGACTGGTTCACTTTCAATTTCCTTTCACACGCCATTCTTAATAACAACCGGTGGAGAGCGAACCTTCTCCAGCGAAGTCAAATGTCAAAATGACGTTTTTTCGGAAAAGGTGAAAAATGTTGCACTTTATTTAGGGTTGCCATTTTTTCGGTGATTTGAAAATCCAAATTTTTTTGATGAAATGGAAGGGTTACCATATTGTAACCTTTATCGCTCAAAATTTGGCGACAAAAAAATTTGGCGACCAAAAGTCGGTCCTCCTAGGATTCAACCCTTTAAATTTCATTGTTAATTTGTTATTGTTATTTACCTATGTTAATCATAATAAATATTTGTTTGTTATGGATTAAGATCTGATTTCTCTCTCTTGAGTATCATACGACGTTAATTTTACTGTCGGCATCCCACCGCATTTAGGCCTACCACTTTCTATTTTCATATTTGATTTGAATTAAATTAATTAATTGTGATTTTAATTTAATTGAGATTTTTATTTAACTGCGACTTGTATTTAATTGTGATTTTTTATTTAATTAATTAATTGTCATTTTTACTTATTTAATTAGTTGTGATTTTTATTAGTAAACGTTTAAAATTAACATGAGTTTTCTATGAGGAATTTGCAAAAATTCAATATTAAGTAAACAGGGGGTCTACCCCTAACCTGAAAATATGACAAGGGGTCTATGAGAGAAAAAAGTATGGGAAACTATAACTTAAATGCTCAAAAACTTCGGACATGAATTGGAGACCGTTGTCACTAATCATTTTTATAGGAGTTCCATAACGTGATATATAATTCTCAAATAGGGCATCAGCAATTATTTTGGCTGAAGCCTTTTTGGGGGGTATCACCTCGAGCCAATTCGAAAAATAATCGGTTATTACTAAAATGTATCGATATCTTTTTATTCGCGACGTTGGATAAGAGCCTGTTGAGACAAATATTATTAAACTCAACAAAGAAAAATATAATAAAATTATAGAACATTATAATTTGAAAAATAATTAATTTTAAAATGAATTTTATATTTAGGCATTTGCAATTTACTATATTTTGTATTTTATGTAATCAAACTGTATTTATATTTATATTTGTAAATCTGGAAACAATTTCTTGTATCCTTCTTCAGATTACCCGATTGGCAACAGTCGGTATATTTTGATTAGACTTGTTGCAATGTTTTGGTGCTAGCTCAGCTAAGCCTAATGGAATAAACGTGCTCTTCGAATTCTTTGAACCAACTTTCTATTTTTTAAATGTTATAGAACCAAACGTTCATAACAAACTGGTGACCCGGAACAATTTTATTTAAATATTGCATAAAATTTAATCATAATTATCATCTGTTATAATGCTTAACGAAGATTCGAAGAATTTGGAAATGACCGCCGTTTTGGACTGACAGGCCAGAAATTTGGTTTTACCAAGTAGAGGCTCAGTTCCAGATATCAAGAATTTCTTTAGAAGAAACGAAATTCCATTATTTGGTATCGCAATTAGAACCAAAATACGTCGAGAATATTTGGGACATTGTCAATAGCAAAAGTGATACGAAGTACACGGACTCGAAAAACAGATTACTCAGTCTGTTTAAAGAAAGTGAAAATCTTCGCATAAAACGACTGTTAACTGGAATTGAACTTGGTGATATGAAGCCTAGTCAGCTGTTGCAGAAATTGAAAACTGTTGCAACGTCCGATATTTCGGATAATTTAATTAAAACTTTGTGGTTAGAAAAGCTTCCTGAGTCCATTAAAAATATTTTGGTTGTCAGTGATGAGAATTTAAGCAAATTGGCAGTAATGGCTGATAAAATATCTGATATGACTCCCAGAACAGAGATTTTTGCAACTGGAAAATCTTTAGACTGTGGTGAAGCAACGTCGTCAAGAGACCAGCTTCTTCTCAACAGAATTCAAAGCCTACAGGAACAAATATGTCAACTCAGCATTCTCCACAAATCAAGAACGAAAGAACGCAATAGTTTTCATCCTAAATCCCGAAGTCGTTCTCGGAAACGTTTCGACCCCAAGGGAAAATATTGTTATTTTCACTTCCGTTTCGGTGCTCGATGCAAACCTGAAAAGTGCAGCCCGCCTTGTACATGGAATAGGAATACGGAAAACTTCAGTCTGCAGTAAATATTGCGACAAATTCTGCTGCAGAAGATTATAAAAACCTGTCGCAAATTTCGATTATTCGTCAAAGATCGAACGACAAATTTGCACTTCCTGGTAGATAGTGGAGCTGATTGTTCAATAATACCAGCCACATCTAAAAATAAACAACCATCGGATTACACATTATTTGCAGCAAACGGAACAGAAATTCCAACCTATGGAATTAAAGTGCTAAATATTGATTTGGGATTACGTCGAGAATTTTTATTTCCGTTTATAATTGCCAAAGTTAGTAAAGGAATCTTGGGAGCCGATTTTTTAAATAAATTTAACTTGTTAATTGACATCCGAAACAAGCAGTTAATAGATGGAATAACTAACCTTCATGTTACAGGTGAGATTTCTTCTATTTTGCAAGAAAATAAAATTAACATAATGGATAAAACATCAAAATTTTCTAATATATTATTACAATTTCCAGATTTAATGAAACCAAATTTATTAATTACTAATACAAAACATGATGTTAAACACTATATTGCTACTAAAGGCCCACCGGTTTACTCAAAAGCTCGTCAATTGGATTCTAAAAATTAGAAATAGCCAAGCAAGAATTTAAATTTATGTTAGATAATGATATCCTTCGACCTTCTAAATCTCCATGGGCAAGCCCACTACATCTTGTGAATAAAAAAGATGGAAGTGTTAGACCATGTGGTGATTATCGACGTTTAAATGCTCAAACCATTCCTGACCGTTATCCAATTCCACGTATTGAAGATTTTCACCATATTTTGAAGGGGAAAAGAATATTTTCTAAAATTGATCTCTTCAAAGCATATTTTCAAATACCAATTGCTGAAGAAGATAAGGAAAAGACAGCCATAATAACACCATTTGGCTTATTTGAGTTTAATGTTATGAGCTTTGGGTTAAGAAATGCACCATCTACTTTTCAGCGCTTTATCAATGAAGTTTTATTTGGACTAGAATTTGTTTTCCCATACCTCGATGACATTCTAGTAGCCTCCGAAACTGAAGAAGAACATAAAACTCATTTGAAACTTGTGTTTGATCTGTTACAAAAACATGGTCTTCGAGTGAATATCTCCAAGTCAACTTTGGGAGTAACTCATCTAGAATTTCTAGGATACTTGATTACACCAGAGGGATCTAAGCCACTTCCAGAGAAAGTAGATGCAATTTTGTCATACAAATTACCTGAAACAATTCGTGATTTGAGAACTTTCCTTGGACTCATTAACTTTTATAGAAGATATTTAAAAGATGCTGCTAAAAATCAAGCTATTCTTCACGAGTATTTAAAAGGTTCAAGAAAGAATGACAAGACAAAAATTCTTTGGACAGAAGAAGCTAAAGAAAATTTTGAAAAATGTAAACAAGATCTTGCAAATGCTACTTTATTAAGCTTTCCTGACCTTGATTTACAATTGGCTTTATTTACTGATGCTTCCAATTTTGCAATCGGGTCAGTGTTACAGCAATTTGAAGCTGGAAATTGAAACCGATTTCATTTTTTCTAAAAAATTAACCGATGCACAGAAAAATTACAGTACCTATGATAGAGAATTATTAGGAATATATCTTTCTGTCAAAAAGTTTAAACATCTTCTCGAAGGACAAAAATTTTGTTATTTACACAGATCACAAGCCAATTACATATGCCTTTCATCAAAAAATGAAAAAGCTTCACCTAGACAGTTACGTCATCTACAATACATATCCCAATTTTCAACAAATATATGTCACATTAAAGGACAAGATAATTTAGTAGCAGATGCATTTTCAAGAATCGAAGCCATTACAGTAATCGACTATGATACTATAGCGGATAAACAAACCCAAGATGCAGAATTGCAACAGTTAATGAGGAGTAACTCTTCAGTAAAATTCAAATCATGTACATTACCATCAGGAAAAACACTCTGGTGTGATATTTCAACATCCAATATAAGACCCTACATTCCAAAACAGTTTCGGCAACAAATATTTCAACAAATTCATGGTTTTTCACACCCTGGGATTAGATCAACTATTAAATTAATGACTGAAAAATTTATCTGGCCAAATATGAAGCAAGAAATAAGAGAATAGGCAAGAACATGTATTCCCTGTCAAAAATGTAAAGTCCACAGACACACAAAATCAAAATTTGGAGAATATGAAGTACCTGATACAAGATTTAGTGTGATACACATTGACTTAATTGGTCCACTTCCACCATCGCAAGGCATGACATTTTGGATGACACTAACCTCTTAACCGATGTTAAGCCCACTGTTTCAAGACATGGAAGATTGGTAAAGAAACCTGTAAGATTTCAGGACTGATATCTGCTGTAAATAACCTATATCTATCTCTAACTTATAACTATTTACTTATATCAAGTGTATGATATTTTGGTTTACTTAATTTTTACAAATATTTATGAATGTATGTCATTTCTCTAACATCAAACTAGTTATTATATATAATATTACTGTTTCTAAAAGTATGTAACATTTGTACAAATATTTAATTTTGTGTATTCATAATGTATTGTTTAAAAGGCATATTTAAGAAAAAAATTCTTGTTTAACATCTAACACTATTCCTGCCATACTTCTCAGTTCGTAACTCAGTTACTGGTAGGGGAGTAATGTTGAGACAAATATTATTAAACTCAACAAAGAAAAATATAATAAAATTATAGAACATTATAATTTGAAAAATAATTAATTTTAAAATGAATTTTATATTTAGGCATTTGCAATTTACTATATTTTGTATTTTATGTAATCAAACTGTATTTATATTTATATTTGTAAATCTGGAAACAATTTCTTGTATCCTTCTTCAGATTACCCGATTGGCAACAGTCGGTATATTTTGATTAGACTTGTTGCAATGTTTTGGTGCTAGCTCAGCTAAGCCTAATGGAATAAACGTGCTCTTCGAATTCTTTGAACCAACTTTCTATTTTTTAAATGTTATAGAACCAAACGTTCATAACAAGCCTAACAAACCTAATGTCACTATCTCATTCGGATAACTAGTTATGATTGGTATTAAACGAATAGCCGATAAAACATTTTTATAATTATGCTTCTGGCAAGTGCGCATGTCCCAATATAGTCATATATATACTTGCGCAATAGAGAAAATATCAAAGGTACCTTACTTTTCAATATGTCTTTTTCTTTCCTAAATGACCCGCTTGTCATGAAATTCGCGCATTATTTCACTTCGCAACGATTGCGGAATATAACTCTCAGTTCTCCAAGAGTGGTTGCATATTTCACATAAAACAACAAGCCTTCTACAATTCGAAAATCGCAAGACTAGTTCTCACAAATTGTCGCATCAATCGAGCTGTCCTCAGGGTTCTCAAGATATCTATAGATATGACCCAACTCAGGGTACCTTCGTTGCTCCTCGATTAATTGTTCCCTTGACGAAAGTACCAAATCTCTAATCACTGCACACGCCACATTTTCCCCCACTATACTTTCGAATCGACTTCTAGACAAAACATCTGCCACCGCATTTTGATTTCATTGGACGGTGTTCCCATTCAACATTAAACTCAGCTAGTTTCAACACCCATCTTATCATTCTACTGGATAAATTTTTACCATGCGTCAACCTGGTCAGAGCCGCATAATCCGTTATCCCTTTTACTGGCAATGGACCTCGGTAGGTCCGAAACTTATTCAGAGCCTATATCACTGCTAAACATTCCCTCTCTGTTACCGTCTAATTCCTCTTGGTACTATTGAGCATGCAAGAGGCGTACGCGATTGGTCTCTGTTCCCGCTTTAGTACAGTCCCTATCCCTATCGAATTCTCATTAGTAAACAACTCAAATGGCTTGTTAAAATATGGCAATTTTATTACTGGTGCTTCCGTTATTACCTGTTTCATTGAGTTGAACGCTACCCGTCTCCTCTAGCCACTCCATGTTTTCTAGACTTCTGTTTCAACTCATAAAGGGGCTCGCGGACATCTGCGTAATTTTTAATAAACTTCCCGTACCACTGAGTCATACCAAGAAATTTAAACACTTCTCTGGAATTTTTTGGAGGTTTCATCTCTACTATTGCCTTAACCTTAGACTCATCTGTGGTAATTCACTCCTTGATAAATACCAGACCCAAATATTTCAATTTCTCGCAACCAAACTTGCACTTATCATTGTTTAATGTCAACCCTGCTTCCTGCAACAACCTAAATTCCTCCCTTAAATGTTCAACGTGGCTTGCAAATGATGGACACAAAATGATCACATCGTCCATGTATACTCTCACAAAATGCCCCAGCACCGGTTTAAGAATAATATCTATTGCCGTTTGAAAATTCGGAGCTGCATCTATTGGAGAGACCGAACGACATGCGCTTAAACACAAAAGTACCGTTCTTGGTCACAGACGTGGTTTTGACCACATCACTAGGTATTTTCGCTAGCTGAAAATAGCCCGAGCACCGATCCAGTGAACTTAATATGTTCGTATGGGGGATATTAGGGTTTAAATTCTCAATAAGTGGAAAGGGATATCTGGGATGCTTCGTTATCGCATTTAGCTTGCGATAATCAACAGAAAATCTATAAGCTTCCTGTTTATCTAAAGGTAATCCATTAATTTTGCAACATAAAGCAACAGGTGACGCGTTTGGTGATTGAATCGGTATTATTGTTCTTTCCTTTAACATCTTTTCCACGTGATAATCAATGATACTCTGTATTACTCTATCGTACCGATAAGGTCTCGAAGCCAATGGCGGCTTATCGCCTGTGTCGATTTCATGATATAATACATGAGTGAGCCCTGGTTTATATTAAAACAGCCTCTTAAAACCACTAAATAACTTTTGTAACTCTTCTTTTTGGACTTCACCTAATCTCGTCTTTCAGAGATCAAATTCTAATTTCCCCTCATCTATTGGAATTACTTCAATCTGCGAATCCGGAATCACTAATTTTCGTTCCTCTTATAAAATCGACAACTAAAATAGAAGGATATTCCAAATCCGCCAATATGTGAAACTGCCAGTTCCTCATAAATTCCCGCATTCTGGTTTGTAATTCAACTATCCCTATATTTCTACACTTAGTACCTTGTGCCGTCACTACCTCGGCTCGAGACTTCCTAACTGTTTTATAAAAAAATACTTTTCATGAATCTCCTCCAAGATAAATGGTTTTTCTACCCTGGTATCCCATAATGCTTTTGTAAATGCTTCATTCAAAGGAATAGGTAAGTACGGAAGTTCTACAGGAGACATGCATGTAGCAGAAAACATAATGGAAAGATTCCTTTCATTTTGCGATTGGTCATTTTGAACAACTCGAACCCTGAAACAATTTAGACGACCACCATATCTTCGGGCCCCTCGATTAAAATTCTCTCTTGGTTCCTATTTCGGAATTGATATCGTCTGTTACGACTATCGGATCCACGATTATCTCTGTCATTCCGGTTCCTGTTCTCGAATCCATGGTTCCTCTGGTTCCTCTAAAGCCCATTCCCTTAGGTACTTCTATAATTATCTCTCCTATCATTTTGTCGATTGATTGATTGATTGAATATTAACGTCGCACTGTTCAGCTACACGAGGGCTTTTGGTGACGGACCACGTAATTTTGAACCATGGTCAAGTGACGTGGACGACACCTGAGCTGGCACCCCCCTCTCCTAACTACCACACCACACCAACGGGAGGACGTTTCAGCTCTCGACAGATTTAACGTGCATCGCTGCCCTACACGGCGGGTCTTTAGTGGTACTGGGATCGAACCCGTGACAAAGCAAGCCACAGTCCGATACCTATACCACTCGGCTACCGCGGCCACTATCATTTTGTCGATCGAAATCTTCTGTATCCCTCCAATTTCTAATTCTACAATCGTCGGGAGATTTCCGACGCACATCCCAATCTCGTATTTCCCTATTATAATTTGTACTCGAATCCTGAGTTTCCCTGGACGAATAGCTTTCTTCAAATTTTGAGAACCCCTGTAACAACTGAGCTCTAGTGGTGGAGGGAGTTTAAAACCTAAAACCCTTGAACCTGAGGTTACAGTCGAGCCAATATATGCTCGACCAACCCCGTTTCTGACACATTTAGTCCCAAAAGCTCATGAATTTTGAGTAAACCATAAATAAAGTCGGATAACACCTGACCACTATTTTAATATGAGGAGTATAACTTCATTTCTAACTCCGACTTATTTCGAGTTGCAGCGAAATTTTTCGTTAACGCCTCTTTTAACTGTGCGAAGTCAGTGGCCATCTCCTGCACTAAAGCATAACCAAATATTTCGAACTAATCTTTAGGGAAATTAAGCTGCTCTTGGGCAAAACCTATTGGGTGCCATTGTGATACTTCCCTACCTGGGGAACCTTCTCTTCATCTACTCGACCGAGATTTTATGACTCAAGCTAGCCATAATAAACCAATTTATTATTATCCAATTATATTGATCAAAGAAAGTCTTACTATAGGAAGGAAATCAGGAGTGATATATCGTTATCCTTCAATCCTGTGTGAATAAGCACCTGCAATTCTAATCGCTTAGCTCTAAGTAAAGTTATTCTATAAATCTCAATCTTCCTTATTTTATTTGAATAGCTAAAGACCGTTCTATAATTACGCGTTTAAGTCTAGAACTTTACCACAACCTCACGGCGTTCATTATTACAGCTTCCTTTACCTCATGTTACTAATACGATTACTAAACCTCCACTATATATACTAACTAATCTGAATATATCAAGGTCTTGAGAAGGTTGGCTGTGAAATATAACTCAATGATAACTCCAAAGATTCCCCTAGAGCAGGGTTCGGCAACCTTTTGAGTTAGAAGACTAAGAAATAACAATTTACAAAATTTCGATTTTTTAAAGAGCCACACAATTTTTTCTTGGCAACAATAAGTACTAGCTAAAAGAAAGTTTTTTGATAAAAAAAGAAACTAATATATTTATTCAAAAGAAAAAATATATAACTACTTATTCCTATAGAAGTAGTGTTTTTCACAACAAATTACATAATATATATATATGGTATTATTAGATAATTACTTATTATTTAAATAAAAAATAAAAACAATTAAGCATTTACTTACAACACTAACTTGTACTTCAATAATAACCAATTGAGCAAACAAATTCAATGGGAACGATGGCTTTTCTTGGTTATTCAAGCAGAAAATTTAAACTTCGAATATAAGTGCCTCAAATCGATTAAAGCTGTCAATTTTTCTTGCGTTTCGTACATACATTTCTGGACTTACAACTCTTTTAACTTCCTTTTCAACTCTGTAAATTTTCCACTCCACAAAGCTTTACTTTTTAAATCAATCCATTGCATTTCTAGAGATCCAGTATCTATTTTAAATGGTTCAATGCGGATTTCGTTACTATTTGTGTTGAGAGGATTTACTATGAATGCTAGAGTGGTTTTTTTGTTTTTGAATTGCTCAAATCTGCAAGCAAATTCATCTTTGATTTTTTTTATAAATGTGCTGAACTAATTCGTGTCAACTATTGCACTGGGTTTCGTGATATTGCTTTAGAAATTAAAAATGAAGTAATTTGCCGCTCTCTGAATATCTTCTGCAAAAGAATTAATTTTTCTTCGAAACAAACCCATTCTTCTACCAAAACACATTCTGAGTTTCCCTTTCCTTGCAGTTTTAAATTCAGCTTATTATTTACTTTTGCTGTGATAACCACCATAAAGTAACATTTTTCAACCATTTGTTGTTCTATAAATCAGAGGGATTAATACCTTTCTAATTGGGAGCGTATTAATTTCATTCAAGCACAAAGTAAAGCGTTTCAATACCTTACTTTTGGAAAGCCATCACACACTTTATTGTGAAGAAGGAGGTCGGAATACTAGGTCTTCCTTTCACTTAAGAATTCTATAAACTAAAGATGGTTAAGTGCTTTTGACAAGATGCTGTTAACAATCTCGATTACCAAATTCATGACCTCAACTATTTTGATTGGAAACGTTTGGGCACAGAACACTTCTTGATGTATTATGCAGTGAAACGTAAGAATTTAGTGGTTTATTTTGCTCTGAAGAATCGTTTTTGCCCCTTTATTTTTTCCTGTCATATTTCTGGCTCCATCAATTCCTATTCAAACGTTTTTATTTAAATAGATCCTATTGTCTTCAAAGCAATTTAGCACGACATTCGCTATATCTTTCCTCCTCCAGTTTGTCCCGAGAGTGGTAAGAATCTAGTAGTTCTTCTTTCGGACCTTGGAAAGACATATACCGGACAAAAATTGCAACTTGTTCCATGTCTTTTATATCACAAGACTCATGTATAGCAAGTGATAAGGCAGAAGAAAGTTGAACATCTTCCACCAGCAAATATGCTACGTTTGGAGACATTTTAGCTATTCTATCTTGTACTGTTTTAGCGGATAGTGTCAAATCTTTGATTTCTTCCCCAAGATTTCTGGTTTGTTTTTGAAATTACGAAACAGTATTTCAGATGCAAGTAAGAAGCAATCTGACATACTCACCATCTGTGAATGGTTTGCACTTTTTTGAAATTTCTAGTGATACTGCAAAGCTGTCCAGATTAACATTACTTGTAGATTGCTCCTGTTGCTTGACATAAAGCTTGAATGTTGGTTTTGGAGCTCGTAGACAGATTTTTTTTCATTCTTCGCCGGCTGGATATTTACCAGCGAACTGAGTATGTGTTATAGTGAAGTGTCTCTCTAAGTTTTTGATTTCTTACTGTGTGTGAGATTTTCGTAACAAATGAGACAAGTCAGAAGGCCATCTGATTTGCATATTAAAGCAAATGACTCCGTCCAATCCCGATTGAATTCTCGATGCTCTTCTTCAGTTCTTCTCTCTCTTTCTCTCTTTCGTAGATGCTATGTTTGCGGTAAAGCTGTAAGAAAGAATTTTTTAAATTATTATTTAGGTATCCAAAACACACACATACACAGCAGATGACACAAGTTTTACAATTATTTACTATGCTAACTTATACCTACATAAATACATACGAGAAGCTGGGCATAAGGAAATATAATTTATCAAAAAATATATTTTACAACGATGTTTCCCAATTAAAAATACTTACCTAAATAAAATAAATAATTCTCCAATATTGTAATTATTAAAATAAATAATTTAGATGTGAAACACACACTGTTTGTCTCATTCTCTGACGTACTGATTGACTATAAGTACATAGTTTCGTCGCATCTGTGGTCGCCTCCTCCCGTGTGCAGTGTTCACCGACTGGCGCGAACGGACTTTTCAGAACGTGTTCATCAGGAAGCAGTCTGCACAGTTTAGTTTTTTTTTTAATTTGGGCAAATATTAGATACTTATATATATAATTTGCGAGTAAAGGTGTTATGTCCAGATATACCAAAATCAATGAAAATACATATATTGCCAAACATATAAACAATCTAAAACTGTTAATACCAACCTACTTTGATACTCAGAGTGCGAAAATAGGTTTATTAAATAACAATTTATAGGTACTTACACTTATAATTATTATTTTAAAGCTTTTTTTTAAATAATGAAAGCTATAAAATAGATAAATAATAAAATAGGTAATTTATTAAATATATATTTTAATAAAAACACTTTCTCGGTAATATCCAATAGTAGTAGGGGAGATCGGGGCAAGATGAAAGTTGGGACAAGGCAACGAATGTCTTAATTTTTCCGTTTTCCGCTTAGTGGCAGGATCAACCGAACACTATTGGCTCTCCAATTGGCTGTTCATTAAACAATAGTAAAGAGAAACCGAAATCACCCGTTTTGTGTTAGTTAAGCTTTGATTGTTTACCGCTGCCCCCCCCCCCGATATAATTTGTATGCATGTGTAAATAAGCTCTGCTACACATATAGAGGCAAGGTATATCATTTCTCTTTAATATGTATGAGTAACTTAGTTTAAGTACTACACGTTGCCACGAACAAATGTCAATTAATCGACTTCCTTCATGGAAATAGAAACGAATATTTTTAAACAGGTAGTCCGAGCTCGTCATCTTGCTCCGTGTTTCGGAATTTATTAAACTATGTTGTCTATTCAATTAAATCCTTTAAAAACTTGTTTGCCTGTGTTTTAGTCCGCTCAACCTTGCATTGTTATCCCTTCTGGGACTAAGGGGTGTATCGGATGGGGGAACGTGTCGTTCAAAAGGGGGCGACAAGAGGAAGTCATTTTTGCCATCCACTAACAACTTTATGGTCACTCATCCAGGACAAACTATTATAGACAAAAATATTGGTGAGCGTTTGAGCACTGCTTACTTCAGAGCAGCTACAGTTGAAAATGAAGTTAAAGGGTTTAAAAAAATGTGGGATTGAGACTCAAAATTCTGTTGTGTTTAGCGAACATAGCTTTGCTGCTTCAAATGCTACTGACCATGATGTTGGTGATAAAAATGAGAATAATTGTGAAAATCAACAGACCCTGGTATTAGAAACCCAACATGTAAATCCTCCAGAAGAACCAGAACCTATGGCAAATGCTGATTACGATCCACCAAAGAAGCCTGTTAGTGTTTTTTTTTTTATTTCAAACCATTGCATTGTTCCATTATATTGTTGAGAAAAAAGAAAAAACAAAAAGTGAGTTTAAACATTCTTACAAGCACACCCCTCAAAGAAATGTTAGAACAAAGGGCAAATCAGAAGGAAGAACAGGAAACCTTAAGAAAACAGAGAGAAGAAGCCAGTGAAGCTAAAAAAGGAGAAGCTAAAAAAGGAGTTCCTGTAGGCCTAAGCCAGTGGTTCTCAACCTTTCACTACTGGAAACCCAATTTTCAGTCATAATACTTATCACGCCCTCCCCCAAATAATAATGTATTGAATACTATAATAATGCGCTTTGGGGCGCTAAAGCTACAATACGATTATAATAATAAACCCTACAAATTAACAAAAGATAAGTATTAAATTTTGTATAAGTTACTTTTAAGTAATATATATTTTCATTTTTTTTACTTTTTAGTTCGATTCACTATAAAAGCGTGTTTTTAGTTTGTTTTAAAACTATAATTTATTTTATAATTAGTTTTACTCTACACGATAAAAATCACAAAATTCCAGTGAATAATTTAATTAAGAGAAAATATACTTACCCCTACTTTCAATAACTTTTCAATTCTTCTTTGATAATTTAAAAAATAATTCAATAAAACTAAAGAAAATGTTCCAAATGTGCGTGTCCTTAATAAAGGACATAAATCACAGACACTTTTCGCTAACAATACAGGAACGTTATTTTCCAGCAAAACTGTTATATTTTGTTCACGTTATTGTAGCTTCGCTGTCGTTTTATGATCTACAAATATCATTTTGAACTGTTTCTTCCTTGTGTCTTTCTCACAAGGTGAAGTGCTACATTTATGGCTTCAGTTTTCTTCATAGAATTCTTTAGGAAGCATTTGAAAATTTCAATTCAACTCAAATGTTTCATGTCTATCACTTTTCTCATATTTACTTTCGCTACCTTGATTAATATGCATTATTTCAGCAAGTTCTTCAATTGCTTGATCAGTTTCAACTTCCTTCAATAGAGATCACAGATGCCCATTTTTTTAATATACTGCACATTTACATTTATAAACCATAATAAGTCACAAAACACAGCAATCAAAACCACAAAGTTGTTCATGGGGGAAAGTGCAGCATGTTCAAAAAAATAATTGTGTAAGACCTTTCCCATTATACATTACATGTTTCAGAATACTCATAAAAATACATCTTGGCCAAATAATCATTCACAGTTCTCAATATGCTTATACATGTATCATTGAACTCATTCACATGGAAAAAAAAGCAACAGAAAAATATTATTTACAACTTGCCTAAAAAAAAGAGATGGAGTGAAACATACCAGTAAGTTTGAAAGTAAATATATGATAATAAAACGTAGTATTTTAGGGGTTAAAAAAGAAACGCAATTAAAAATATCTCATCGTGGGATTTCAGTAAAGCAAACAAAATGTCTTTTTTTATTTGGTTATAGGATCAAAGATAGCTAATGAGCGTTTGAAATGGAATATTTTATTTTTGATGATCACCAAATGATAAAAATAAACTATATCACTGAAAATGTGTAGTTTTTATGATGTCAGAAAGTATTTTTTTTAAAATCATTAAAAAAATTAGTTTTTAAACCTTTTATTTTCAATATGCTCGCGCCCCCCTCGCAGAGTTACCGCGCCCCGTCGGGGGGAGCGCCCCACAGTTTGAGAAACACTGGCCTAAGTCTATAGAATCCAGGCCAAACAGTCCAGTTGCATCAACTTCAAAGGATGGTGTTATAAGGCCTCTCCTGCTTTGTTTCTTTTTGACTTCAAAAAGGTAGCTATGTATCTTATTTGGAAAAAAATTATGTATAATATGTATTTTAAAAATATAATACTTATTTTGTTACCTACCTTTACTTCAGTTATTTTATTATTATTTTATATGTACATCATTACTCTTAGATGTTAATTCCCTTCTAACTCTTCTACTTAAAATAACAAACTATACGTCACAACCAAAGCACTGGTGAACACACCAAATTGTATTGCATCGAAAGTGAATTAAAACCTACACAGAAACATCTGACGATGGCGTCATTCGAGAGCTTCCGAAGGACTGACAACAGTGACGACGCATGTCACGGAGGAGGGGTGCGCTTAAAAGCGAGTACAAGTAGCTGAAAGGTAGAAACAGAGCCTAATCCTCGTTAATCGATTCAGAACGATTTTTAGTTTTGATAAAAAAATAATATCAGCATATGGAACTAAAGAGTCCCAGCTTCACATCCAAAGAGCCGCAGGTTGCAAACCCGTGCCCTAGAGGATTAGTAGGAAAAACTCGGTAAAGCCCCATCACAGTCTGCGGCTCAAAGAATTTTTTTTCTCTCGCAAAATGTCCTCGTAGTAAGCTAACATATTTTCATTCCTTGCTTCATTGAAGAAATACACTGCTAGCACCCGTAAATGCAACACCAAGAAAGACAAGAGATAGCTCAACAAAATTACTTTGTAAATAACATGTTGACCAAGTATCAAATGATTAAATTTATAGACTTCTGTGAAGTGTGGTTCCTGCCAGAATCAGTAGCCTGAGTAACCGCCATTGTTGGAGATCTCCGCTGCCACACGCCTCCTCATTGATTCAAAGAGACTTTGGATGTGTTCTTGGTGTACAACAGACCAAGCAGCTTCCACACGTTGCCAAAGTTTATCTGGTGTGGCAGCGGGGGATACAATCTGGGTCAATCGTTGAGCAACCTTGGACCACATGTTTTCTATTGGTGAAATATCCAGAGAGTGAGCCGGCCAGGGAAGCAATTCAATCTGGTGATTGACGAAGTACCTTTGGACAATGCGCGTCACGTGTGATCGCGCATTATCCTGTTGAAAAATGGCTGTGGCCAAGCCCTGAAGGTAAAGAAGGACAACTGGCTCCAATACCTCGGAGATGTAGCGCTGGTTGTTTAAAGTACCGGCAATGCATACTAGAGAAGTGCAAGAGTGATAACCAATACCACCTCATACCATAATACTCGGTGCAGGATCAGTGTGGTGGTGTGTAACGCAGCTGTTCAGCATCCTCTCTCCACGGTGTCTCCAGACTCGTGTCCGACCATCGTGGTGTTGCAGACAGATGCGTGACTCGTCAGTAAAGACAACTTCATTCCATTCTGCCGTCCACATCCTTCTTTCATCTTACCATTGGCGGCGGAGACGTCTGGGGTTCTGCGTCAAGGATAGACTAAGCAACGGACGTCTTGCGGACAGACCACTCTGCTGTAAACGACGTCGAATGGTACGCGCAGACACTGAATGATACCTTACAGACTCAATGTGCTGTGCTATGGTTCGTGATGTGACTGAGCGATCCGTCACTGTCATGCGCACAATTTGCCTGTCCTCACGTGAAGTGGTGCACTGAGGTGGATGCGATCGATCACGTAGATCCATCGTACCCTCCTGCATCCAACGCGGTCACATACCTACATTACAGTTGTTTGGTTTCGTCCAACACGACTACCGAATTTCTTAAAAGATAATTCACAATCTCGGTAGGCCACTATCCTTCCTCTGTCGAACTCTGATACTTGATCAAAAGCTGATCGCTGTTTTCTACAAGACATAACTGATCCTTTTTTTAAAAAAAACCACAAGAAAAACACAATTGCCGAACTGGAAATAGTCGAAATCTCGAAGCCTTAAATAGCGCTTTGAGATGGCACCACATGTGCGCGTGATGTGTGTGTGTCTGCACTGAAATTCTAATCATTTGCATATCTCACCTCCACTAATGCATGTTTTAAATTTCATGTTATTTGCATACTTCCTTCAGGGTGTTGCATTTACGGTGGGCAGCAGTGTACATTCTTCGTTGGAGTCCATATTTTGAAAAATTTGTAACCCTTTTATCATTTAAACTGAGGCTTTCAGTCAAATTCCCAAACTTTATTCGATCTTCTGATTGAACTGGATCTAAAGACTCAAGTTCTTCAATATCTTTTTCTTGTTCACATTTGTCGGCACCTGATTGCTGGAATCTAGCAGCTCTTGAAAATCATGACAATCCACTTCTAAATTTATTAGCCTCGCAAGATCGACATCTTCTTTCCCATAACCAATTTCATCAGGTTCTGCCACTGATTCCGCCGGAGTTTCAGTGATGAAAAAAGAGGAAAAATAAGGAGATACGGTTTTTTAAACTCGGAATATTCGTTAGTCGAGGTATTACTGTAATAAAGTAGAATGTGTAAAAACATTTGTTTTCAATTAATGTGTTATATAAACATACATTAAGAAACTTTAAAAGAAAAATATAAAAATTTATAGGGTTTCGTGACTGTGTTTCTTGTTTTGAAAAAAACCTAGAAAGCTTGGTTAAAATATTTTAAGAAGTTTGGTTATAAATAATCAGGGAGCTAAACTACGCTTGGTGCTAAAAACAAAACTATGAATTCCTTAAAGATTACAAGATTTTAAAAAAATATTGTTGCCTTAAATCATAAATTTCATAATTCAGTCAGAAAATTTAAAAAAGGATAAAGTGTAATTTCATGAGATTGAAAAAGAAGTCATAAACTTAAGATTGTTATTTTAGCAATTCATTGCAATCAGTTGAGTGTGAATTATTATAAGAGTCTAGTCCACACACACACAAGGGTGGGCAACCTGCGACTCTTTAGTTCCACACGCAAATATTAATTATTTTATCAAAAAAAAAACATTTAAAAACCGTTCTAAATCTATTAGCGAAGATTAGGCACCGTTTCTATCTCTCAGCCACTTGTACTCGCCTTTCACCGTACCCATATGAGCTTCATTTTCATTTAGCGAAGTCATAAGTAACCGTACATCTGTTATGCTTTTTTCATCTAAAATAGTATTACTATACTTGAAAAAGCATAGAAAGGGTTTAAAATGATTATTTGGTCTAGATTTATGAGTATCCAATCAAATAAAGCATAATGAGAAACGTTTCACAAAATTGTTTTTATAGCAGACGTACATTTTTTTTTATATTCAGTGCTGTTAAACATAGAGCGCGCTCCTTTACTATTAAAACATAATGATTTCACTTCTCTCTTATTGAAACATCCTAAAAGAATTCGAAACATCAAACAATTTAGAAAAATGGGACTATATATATATATATATATATATATAGTCAGCAAGCCACCTCAGTGGAAAAGGACGCACCAATGTCCGCCCGTGCAAACCCCTTAGTATTTGTATTGTATTAACTGTTTTTTATGTATTTGTAACTGTGCCCAATTAGAATGTAAGACCAATTAAAATTATTACGGCCAGGAGAGGGTGCTCTATAACCATTCGTTACAAACTTAGGTTGGACTAAATCCAATGGTAAATGACATTTATGTGTTTGTAATAAAGGTTAGTATTTATATACTTATATTTATTTTTCTTTTATTTACTTGTATCTATTTTATATATTTTACTTATAGTACTTTCATTAATGAAACTAATTAATTTTATGGAAATTGCACTTGTTCTAATTTTTATTTGAATCTAAAATACAAAATCCCTGAAATTTGTTCATACCCTTCTCCTTATATACTGTTACTTAATATTAATTTTTAAATATTTCTCTGAATGTTTTTATTTTTAATTATATTTCGCTGTTTAAAATGAATTCTCAATATAATATCTTAAAATTTAATATAAATAATTAAATTTGATTGGCAAAAATGAATTTATCTTTGTAATTCGATAATCGAATTTGTTCTAAGATTAGGAAAAAATGTGTCCGCTCGAACCACAATGATTTTCAAGGTGCCCTGTTCAGACCACGAAATGTTATGTGTCCGCTCTAACCTCGTCCCCTGTAGCCACGCCACCTCAATATTAGAACTGTTTTTAAACGGAATTTAATATTCTGGTTCTTATGATTGTATTTTGTTAATAAGACAAGATGAAACGACACCCTAAAACGAGTGGAGATACAAAAAACTTAAATTGGTTCTCATACGCAAAAACGAAAATATCGAAAGGAAAGGAGTGTAACATTTTTCGCAAATATGCGAAATTGGATAACTTTTTAATATTTGCAAGTACATCATTTTGTTCAAGTGCTAGTAATAGTATTGCCAGGGAACTTTAAGAACAAATCCTAGAAGTGATTAGTGATAGTAGCTGTGTCTTTGTCTTAAAACGCGGAATGTATCAGTTTTTTACTTCTTTCTTCATTAAACGTGTGTTAAAAACCAGAAGATCAATATGTTGTGAATTAAAACGTATTTTGACTGGGCTTGTGTCTTTATTATTATAAGAAATATCCGATTAATAAGATTTTTTAGAAATATCACAATAGTTTTTAATCAAAGAAAAGTATTGTAGTCATGGAAGTATAGCCTTTCTGCAGTGGCGTGACGTACACCCCCATATTGCGTGGGGGGCACAGGGTCCTAGGGAGCCCAAGCCTGACAGCCGCCAAGTACCTACCCTTCGTAAAATTCAATTTGGGGGGAGGCAAAACCTGACTTTGCAGGGGCCCTAAATGTTCTCTGTTGCGCCACTGCCTTTCTGTACTATGTTATAAGAAAAATCGGTACTTACATATTATAGCAGATTTCTTACGTGTTTCCGCTCAAGTACAACATACCTGCATACAGAAGATTTTGTACCAAAGCTGTGTTAATTCTTAAAACTTACATATTATTGTAGCAGTTTGGGCGAGATTATATGAAATGAAGCACATGATATGAGATGAAGCATTATGGTCATGAAAGTATAGCCTTTCTGCAGTGGCATAGCATACAGCCCCATATTGCGATGGGAGGGCCCAGGGTCCTAGGGGGCCCAAAGCCTGACAGCCGCCAAGTACCTATCCTTTGTAAAATCCAACTTGGAGGCCCAAATGTTTTCCGTTATGCCACTGCCTTTCTGCACTATGTTATAATATAAATCTGTACTTACATATTATGGCAGCAACGTTCAAGATAATTTGCCAAGTTGGCAGTACCAATTTTGCATGTGGGTTATGTGCTGAATTGGCAATCATGTGTTTCGTTTCATATAATGTTACCAAAAGGCTGTGATGATTTGTAAGTACTGTGATAAATCTAATTTAAACAATGCAGATCAATTATTAATTAGACAAAATATCCATTAATAATAGTAGTTAAGTAGATTTAATTTTTATACTTAATGTCTAACGCCGAAAAGTAAAAAACATTCTTGAATTAAATTATGTTCAATTTTACAAACTAATTTTACTCATTCTATAATTTATGTTCAGTTAATTTTGATTCTTTCAATATTCGAAAATGAGAGTGAAAGGAATCATAAAAAAAGAGTATTAAAAAATTGTTGAAACTCTTAAATAATTTCTTCATGGGAACTTTTAAGACATTTTCCATAACTTAATTAATAAGCTAAAAAGTACTTTAAAATTTTCAAGAAATTAGTCTCTAATAAGATTAATAATTGTTAACAAAAACTCTTATATAGTAAAATTTAAATAAATCCTGAATTGTTTTGGTATTGATTAGGATAAAATGGGTTGTCTAAAGTTGTATTTATTCCTACATTCAAGGCACCTTCTAATAACAGTGTTAATTGATAAAAACTTAATACCATGTTCAGTCAAATGGTAAAACCATATTGCATACTGAAACATGCTAATGCTACAATTTCTACAAGCACATTTTGCTGCTTAACAATAGTTTTATTTATGTAACATAATTATCAATGGTTGACCACCTTTCAAAGCAGAATTCAAAATGGGGTTTTAATAGTTGACTATGCGTAATGACGTAGATAAAGCTTTTCGCTTTTGGGTTAAAGTGTAGAATAGGGAGCCCTTTGGATTTGGCGACTGGAATCGATCGCCAAACAACTTAATTAAATGCATTACTGATAACTTTATAAATATTTTTTTTATATTTCTCAGTAATATTTATTTATTTTCATTGTAAAATTCCATTTTGAAAATTCCTCTTAACACCTATCGCTAAATGAAGTTGCTTGGCGCCTAATTTCGGTTGCTAAAAAATTAATTTCGCCAAAGCCCCCCCTTTTTTTTCTAAACTTAAACCCAAGCTGGGTTTAAAAGAATGTTGCTTACAAATGAATTTAGTTTTGACTTTAATAAATTAAACAATATGTCTTATGAATCAAGTAAATTGCTTTTTAAATAATCCGCCAAAATAAAGTAAACATGTCATTTACCATATCACTTAATTGGCAGTCAACTATACAGAGTAATTAGTAATTTTACCAACTTATTTAACTTATCCTATATTAAAAACAAATCGTGTACTTTTAGTTTTACAAATAAGAGAAAATCAGTTAAGTAAAATAACAACAAAGAATCGAGTACTCATTTTAATATGTGTTCCTCCGCGTGTAACATGGTAGATACGAAATAAAGTTTGGAAGATTTAAGAGAATTAAATTTGTTGTTGAACCCCAATTTTCAAAATATGTAGCCAGTATATTAAAAGAATTTTTGTATTCCTGAATATGTTTTTTAATTTATAGGAGAGCATTAATTATCATTTTGGGAGGTTTTGAGTGCATGTAACGAATCAAATTCGATCAAGGCATGCGGTAAAATCTGATACAAACATACTAATTTCAAAATGAGTGATCAGTTTTGAGTATGTCTTTTTTCTCCGTGTACATTTAATGGTTTTATGTGCAAATTGATTTAGTAATTGAATTAAAATGTGAATCAATTTCAAGTGTTACCTCTCTTGAAATAGAATATCCAGTTGTATGAGCTGTTGGTATTGCAGTAGGATTTGAAGAGTCAAATTTTTCAAGCAGGTCTGCTATTAATTTAAAGCATTTAATTGAAGAAGGAACTGTAAAAAAATCTATTTCTGAGACGTGTCTTATGCCATTGTGTAAGTATTGCAATAAACTACTTAGATCTTTGCGACATTCTCCCATACGAAAAATGATATATGCATATATTTTTGCATTTAAATCACTGTTTCCATCTCTAAGCTTCTTTGGCATAAAAGTTGTGGCTATGTCTGTTGTAAACAGATTGAATGGCAAAGTGCGTCAACAAATGTTTTAATGATACAAGAGAAGTAACTTTATCAAATAACATTTGAATATCATCATGAGATAAATCTAGTGATTTATCTGTATATTTTATATCGATTAATGCTTTTTGAATTCAATCTTTAAGTAAATAGAAACGCTCCTGCATTACCAAAGACTGCTCCATTTCGTCTTTCGCAGTCTCTTAATATAAGACATTAACCTTGCCAAATTCTGTCCAGATATGTTATTGTACTAAATCATTCTTTGTTGGTGACCTTCTGAATATTCATATGATTTTTCATAACCTTATTTGTCAGTGGACCAATACTTGTTTCGGTTATCTCATTTCTTCCATGACTCTGAGTACAGTCAAATAAACCTTCACTGTCAAAAATATCTTCCTCCTAGCGCGAGTCATTTTCTGTGAAATAAACTTTTCCTTCATTATATTTCTGATCTGATTCAGTTTTTAACTTATTATAAAGTGCATTGATAGCCACCAGCTACACACCATTTTCAAAACATAACTGCTGATCTAGAAATAATATTCTGCCCACTTTTTTCCTAACGCTTACTCCATGCGTCATGATGGCTACAATGTTGGCATGTAAATTAAGCTTATGTTTTGCCAGTTTTCTTCCAATAAATCAATATATTTTTCAGCTGGTAATGTGCCACACATATATATATATTCTTGCCAAATCTAAGCTACGAAAATTAGAAAATTGACCGCATACAAAAGTATTTAAACAGCTGCGATTTCGTAGCGACGTGTCCATTCATCTAATGATAAAGAAAATCTTTCTCCTACAACATTCCATTAAACTCTTTTTTATCAAAAATTTTACTGATTACTGAATTTATTGCTATATTTTGTAACAATTTTTCGCACTGCGTTAACTGATTTGGCAAGATTATTAAATCCTATAACTTCTAGACCTGCTCGTAAATTAGCTAACCGCTCATACCATTTGACGCCATACGTCACCGAGTAGAATGTCCACAAGGCGTCGATTCCTTCGTTTACTCTTGAAACCACAGGCGTTTGTGCCGCCAATGGTACGATGAACAATGGACATGGACAACGGAATGGAACATTATTGTGTTTACTGACGAATCCCGCTTTTGCCTGCAACATCACGTTGGTCAGATTTAAGTTTGGAGACACTACGGTGAGAGTCTTGTCAACTGTTGCGTTATACATCACCACACTGGTTTTGCACCCGATATCAAAGTTTTGGGTGGTATTGGATTGGCTTCTGTACCCTCGTACGCTTTGCCGGTGCACTGAACAGCCGGTGCTCCATGCCTGAGGTGTTGGAGCCCGTGGTCCTCCCATACTTTCAGGGCTTGCCATCAACCATATTCCAACAGGATAAAGCGCGACCATACGTGGCACGTAATATTCAAGAATTCTTCTTTACCCATCAGATTAAATTGCTTCCTTGCCCTTGTTCTCTTGATCTATCGCCAATGAATAACGTGTGGTCCAGGCTTGCACAACGACTTACTTGCCCGGTATACACCACCCACTGCTACACCAGATCAACTTTGGCAATATGTGAAAGTTGCTTGGACTACTGTACCCCAAAGATACATCCAAATCCCCTTTGAATATACAGGGTGTATCTAAACTATGCGGCAAAACTTTAAAGGGTGATAGTACACATCAAGACAAGCAATAGTAAATAGGAAACTTTGGCTTCCAAACTTCTTCCGATGGAAAGAGGTGCCAGTAAATTTTAGGGTCCGAAATTTCAAATGATTGTAAAAAACAGAAAAATGAGTCTATTCGTTAGCGGTTTTCACAAAAATTATTTTTTTTGACAGTATTTTCTTGAAAAATAAATTTTAAGATAAACTTAAGAAAATGTTGATAGAGGGCACTTTAGACTTTGGAGTAACGAACAACTATTTTTTACTGTTATTTTTTGTATCACATTACATGCTTTCAAAAGCTTAGACTTAAACTTGAATTTTTAGCTCAAAATTTGAATCGTTGGGGGTGGTTAAGTAGCGCAAACGGAACTGTGTTCAGGAGGTGAAACTTGAAACTCCCTTCCCTCTGAACAGAATTCAGTTATTCCCGATTTTCGTGTCGTAGACCAGGCAGCAACTACTGCCTACTACACGTAAAGTAAATGAGAGAGGGATGACAAAATTTTAAAAAAATATTCATAATAGACATGAGCAACTTCTCTGCTCAAAATAAAAAGAAACAATTTGATGTACTCACGTAGTGCGTATGAATGTAGGTGGAATGAATGATGACACGTAGAAAATGGTACACGCATGATTTCTTGCAGAATCACACAAACTACTCGTAAAAGTGCCCACCAGCAAAGATGCAGGCATCACACCGCTGGCGGAGGGAATGTCGAACATTAGCAAATACCCCGGGCATCTCCTGAATTTCACCTGCTACGACGGCAATCCTCGCAACCAGAGCCTCACCCCGCCCAATCCATCGCCCTGGATATGCTGTATCCAGGGCCGGACCGTGACCTTTGGGGGGCCCAGGGCTAACGATATCTGGGGGCCCCTAAATAATTAAACTTTCGCCGTTTCCCTAAACAAAAAATTGTGCGCAAAAATTTAAAATATACAAAAATTCAAGGTTTTTTTAAAAATTTTTTTTATTTCAAACAATTGAAATACGTTATAAACAATAACATATATTTCACAGAAAAAAAAGTCTACATTTTTGTGCAGCAAATTCTTTTATTTGCTCATCACATTTTAAGTCTTTGGTGAGATAAGTATTAATAGAAAGAAATGATAAATAATTAAGCCTAGTATTTGTCATTGATGTCCTATATTCATTTTCTATATAGGACATTTTAGAGAAAGCACGCTCTGATTCCCAACTTGTAATAGGGAACGTTAGAAAAATCTTTAAAATAATATACAAATTTGGAAGAATGCCAAGTTTCTTTTCAAAAATTAAATTGAATATATCACTACAAGTAAAGAACTCTAACTCAGTTTGTTTTAGATAAGTTTTGAACTGAACACCTTCATTTACTAAATGTTGGTCTACGTCATCTGAATAGTAATCAATAATAGCGTGTGCACTCTCCAGGTCGATGTTATCCTTACTTTGATCTTGCAAATCTATCAAAAATTTAAATTTCTTACTATATTCTGCATGTACTTGACTTCTTCCGTTTAAATCAAAGATTAGCTTTTCTAACGCACCAATAAGCGTGTCTCTTTAAAAAAAAAAATTTCTGTCCCATACACAGCTTTTCCTGTGGATTTATCTGCAAATTTGGCTGCATCTTGATGCTCTTTTAGTTTTTGATCTGATTCATGTACTGCTTATAAACGTTTTTAATGACAATTAACATTCCCTTCACAGATGTCCAAACCAGGAGTCTGCAATTTTTTGTTAACTGAATTAAATCTTGCTAATATTTCTTCCCAAAATATAACTAAAATGGCAGTTTCGAGTTTTGTTAATTTATTATATAAATTTACTGCCTCTCTTTTTGAAAATCAATTTTCTCATTTTCATCGTCACTAAATGTCTTAAAAATATTCATGATATTATCATAATTATCTTTTAAGGCTTCAACAACATCGTAGTGACAAGACCATCTGGTCTGACTTAAATTTTTTAAGGTAAATTTCAGTTTAATTTCACGATTTAGAACTTCCTACCTATGGGTCGAAGCAGAAAAAAAAACATATATTTGTTACACTAAACAAAAGAAATTCACATTTTTGGCTGCAACCTTAATTGATTCTGCACCAAATAGATTACGAGAATGTGCAGCACACGGTACATAATTAGCGAATTCATTTTTTTCTTTTAGAAGAGCTTGTACACCAGTATATCGACCGGATATGTTGGCAGAGTTGTCAAATAACTGTTCCCTGCAATTATCCAATATCAGTTCATTTGTTTCTAAAAATTCTTGTAGAGGATTAAGAGGACACAGTATATACGATTCAATTGACCAAAATCGGTCAAAAAATCAAATCTAATTTTTTTTGTCTAAATTATTCTTTATATACTTTTCTATAACCTCACAAAATTTGAAAGCCCTAAGCTTAAAAAACACAGAATTATGATAGCTTTTACTTTCGTTTTTATTCACATCCCTATGGCAAATCAAAAAACTTTATATATATATATATATATATATATATAAACTTACTTATCTCAGAAAGTTCACCTCAGGGGGCTCACCTTCTTTAGGTGAGTGCGGGTTTCACGCTCCCGCGAGGTGCCCTAGTGTGATCTTTTCCTTTTCCCAAGGGGTTTACACTCTCTGGTAAACACGGGCTTCACGAACCCGGGGTGCCCTAGTGATCTTTCTCTATTTTCGGCCCTTTTTCTTGCCATTCATATTTCCCTTTTCTTCATTTCACGTCGAGACCACAGACACTTATTTCGAAATACATATGCATAAAAAATGTCTTAATAATTTTATACTTTTAATACTTAAGAAGTTGTTTGGCGCAGCTTAGCCAAAATTCGCTCTTGCACCATAAAATCCTACATTCAATTCAATTCAATTCAATCTCAGAAAGTTAAAATAACTAGTTTGTCTTCATTTAAAATGTGCTAAGGCTTTTTTTCTATTGTGCCTTATGCTTTGAATTTTTTTACCTATTGCCAATAGTACACGTAACAAAAGTTGGTATGCATTTTTGAATCAAAGCAATACTTATTTTTTTAAAAATATAATTGAACTCAGAATTTATAGGTTTTTTTAAGGAATTTTCAATAAGCATTCATAAAAACAGGTATTGTACGAATACCAATCACGTTATCGCAAAACCCATATCAACTTTTGTTATACGTAGTTTGACGTACTTGTAAATCAAATTTCATTCATGTACGTAAAATTTTGTAGGAGGAGTAGCATTTTAAAATCACTTCGCAAATTTTAAGTATTTTCGTTAAAAAATTATATAGCTAGCATTTTATGAAATTTTGAGCACAAAATCCGTTTTACATAGTATACACACATAGGAGGCAATCAAAAAAATTTTAAAAGTCCTTAAATTAAAATTTTTTGTGTAAATCGTACCATGTCCCCTTAAATAAGTATAAGCCAGTGTGACTACTAATCTTAATTAATGAGGCACATCTTTCAAACGCTTTTCCCAGAAAACAATATCGTAGTACAATATCAAGTTGGTCATTGTGGGACAAATCTGGTGCTGAATCCATCACAATTGAAAAGTACTTTGTGATATCGTTACTTATCTGAGTTGTAATTGTTTTAAGGATTTGCTTACCCATGAATTCAATTATTTGCTCATATATTGTTTTGATAAGTACGATATTAACGATTTTGGTCGTAATTCTCGCTGTTCAGTATGTTCACGAATGAATGGATCGAACTCTGCTAGGAGTTCCAGGGCACCTATAAAATTACCATTATGAGGAGAACGAAAAACATCTTCAGTACCTCTAAGTGATAAACCTCTTATATCAGTGTTTCTCAAACTGTGGGGCGCGTCCCCCGGATGGGGCGCGATAAACGTACAAGGGGGGCGCGAGCATATCGAAAATAAAAGATTTAAAAAAATTTATTTACTGGAATGAAATAAAACAAAATACTTTCTGACGAAATAAAAAAATACACATTTACACCGATATAATTTATATATCTGCGATATTACGTCATAAAAAATTAAAGCTTCTACTTCTATTACGGTTTCTTTACGAACCAAAATGCGAAAAAACAAAACCCAGACCCATAATCGAAAAAATTTTTAGGAAGATAAAAAATTCATTACTGTTATATTATTGTCATCAGCTGTAGGCAGCAGAATTTAGTTGCTGCGGTTTGACTTTCGAACTTACTTCTACGGTTAGTTACGTCCCTGCTCTTATGTGTGTGTGTGTGTGTGTGTATTTGTTTTTTCATTTAGGGAAGTTGCAAATAAACTATTTCTGCTGCGATTTTTTTCTTGAAAATATTTTTATGATTTATGAAAAAGTACAGAGAGCTAGCTCTTTGAAGGATTACTTGGCCAAGATTTATTTCTATGAGTTATTCCCAAACATATAAAAAAGCATAATGAAAAACGTTTTACAGAATTTTTTTTGAACATCCATATTGTAATAAATACACTTTTATTCTGGAGCTGTCACGCCGAGCACAAAGTGCACGAAATCGGTAATTCTGGCAAAAACTGTTTAATTGTTACCAATGGCTCTGACACTATCCTCCTGTTTGACAGTCTTAACGTGTGAACTAAAATATATTTGTCACATATCTCCCTCTTTTTTTGGGAGTGACAAACGTTTTTTTACAATCTTGAGGTACTTGTTTTGACTGAGTTCCCGGTGCGATCACTTTTTTTCCGAAATACTTTCTGTGTTCTTGAAAGTAGGTGAGTATATTTTCTCTTAATTAAATTATTCACTAGAATTACGATTTTTATTGTGTACTATAAAAATAATTATTAAAAAAAGATTGGGGTTGCTCAATAACCCCACTCGAGCATTAGTATCGAGTGCGTGCCTGCTCCAGGTTTAAAACATGTTGAAGTCTTTTCACTTTAAGTATTAAAAATAATACAATTATTTCTCATCGGAATTTTATATTATTGTTCATTATTCAACATCAATTCTAAATGCTAATTCTGTGAGGCTTAAAATTACAGTTCTCTTAAAACTAATTATAATTTGAGCAATATATGATTTAAAAAAATCATTTTACATTTTTGTAAACATTGTTGCGCACTTGGCTTTACTCTCCTTAAAATTCAGCGATTATATCAATATAGTTTTATTTTCTTATAAATGAACTCGTGCAAATAGCGGGTACTTCAGCCGGTATACTTTTAATGTACCAGTGCTGCACAGGGTATTTTATAACTAATTAATTAATGCTAAATTAAGAACAAGTTTAATAACTATTAGCGACTTCCATGGGCTTGTCTTACAGAGTAAATTTTTCAAAGGAATGCTTATGATTAGAAATTGACCCACTGAGTTCTTTCTAAAAAAAAAGCTGATATCTATATTTTGTCTTCTAAGCAGCCACCGCATTTTGCAATATGTTCCAATTTAAAAATTAGAGAAAGGAAAAATAACATAATAATTATCCTATTACTTAATATATATATATATATATATATATATATATATATATATATATATATATATATATATATATATGTTGTTTTTTTTGCTTAAAAGCAACATATACAAAATTTAATACTTATGTCATGAATTTGTACGGTATATAATTAAGATTATTGCTTTAGCGTAAAAAGAAGTGCATTATTATTGCATTCAGTACATTATTAATGTATAAGGGGGGCGCGATAAAAATTGTGATTGATAAGGGGGGCGCCAGTATTGAAAGTTTGAGAAGCACTGTCTTATAGCCAAATACTTAACCACCGCAATAACACGTTGGAGGACATTGTGGTAATATTCTGTATCTTTTCTTAGTTATTCCTGTAACTGTTTATCTAAAACAGACTTATTTTCTTTTCGTGTCAACCAAAACAACATTGATTTTTTATGTTCAATAGAATTTTCTTGATTTTTCTAAGCAACTTGTTACGTGTTTCCAATCAAAAAAGCCGGTTGTGTTTTAAGAATATGTTTCAAAAAAAAGTTTGCAGGTGAAACAAAAACACTACCAATACTAGTTGAATAACATAGCCAAGATCTTTCCAGCACTTGGCCCTTTTTGTGTTTTTTAATGAAATGATTATTCGAAAATGATGTCTTTTGTTCTTTGTATTCTCTTACCGAAACAGAATATATATTGTTTGGATCTTTATTTTGAAAGTAATTCATTTCATGTGAAAGGATATAATCATTAAAATTATTACTTAGCGATTTAGGCCACGAACCAACGTCAAAGTATTTCTCAAACTCAAACCCAACATTTTTTAAACACTTTTCGGTCGGGCATTACTGATGTCCTCAGGCTGAACAATACATTTTTCAGAATTCTGCTGGTCATCGAGATTTTGCATATTTTCATCATTAATATTTGTTTGTTGTGTTTCTCCGTTTTCTTTGGCTAAGTTCCTTTCCCTTTCGCTTACTAATGTCCCTACTAATGTCATATTCTTGTTAATTTGTTCAATTGTAAGAAAATTTGATATATTTTAATACATTAATTTTTTTTTCTCGATTTAACAGTAATTTTCGTTTTTCCGCTCCACTTTTATATTTTCTGCCAGACATATTTATATTGTTAACTAAGGGCTTTATTTTCCTGAAAATAAATTTAAAAGTTTAGGTCATATAAAATTACGATAACACATTCAACTAGGCTTAATAAACTAAAAATATTCTAACAAATTTTTACGAAACAATATAGTACGTTTCTGAGATCGTTAAAAAAAGTATCGGGTTTATTTTAAAAAATATAAAAAATCATTGTCTATGCTCGCTAAAACCTAAAACTCCGATGATTATTATTTATTGGCCCATCAGTTTAGAGGGTGTTTTTTTTATAAGAATGAATCCTGATCAATTCTTTTTCTCCTGATCAATTCTGATCTTTTCTGTTCAAGTGAATCATTTAATTTATCCTGCTGATGACAGTAATCATTTTGTTGTACAGTAAAAAAAAAAGCTAAGAAAAATACCGATTCCTTTGAAATCCTACCTAACAGATAGCATCACCTTTTTTTGCTGAATATTGACTCGAGAAATTTTGCCGCGTGGGACAAAACTATGTAATGCTACCCCTCCTCAAAATAAAAAAAATATTATTTAAAAAAACACATTGTCCATAGATACACACCTACAAAATATGAATAGTTCGCATAAACAGAAAGACAGCATAACAATATAATATAAATATTAATACATTATTTAATATACATATTAAAAACAAAAGCACACACAATAAAACAAATTTATAAAGTAAGTAACAAAATTAACAAACAAAATTACACACACCTTTTTCTGCGTATAATTCTAAAATCTTTCTGATCAATTTCTTAAAATCGATTTGTTCGGCTAATTCATAATCGATAGTCAGAATAGTTGAACCATTTAATCTCTTAGAGTTGTGAATGGTAATAAATTAATTATTAATTTTAATATTGAAGAATTCGTCTCTCCATTTGCTACACTTATTTACAAACAAAGCAAAATTTTTAATGCAGTTGTAAAATTTGGTGAAAATTCTAAACTTGAAAAAGTTTTATAACTTTACTGGGTTTTCCTTTTTACCTAATAAAATAGAAACTGGCTCTACCTCATTTGCAAGATCTAGCACGTTTATACCCTTTGATTCTTTATCGGCCAAAATTATTTCTGAATTTTTACAGTTTTTAGTTAATAAATTTTTAAAAGTTTCTTTTTTAAATCATATATATTGTATAAAAATTGAAAGCAATAGCTGTGTATACTCATTTAATTAAATCTACAGTCTAAGGTATTAATTGCTTGATAATTTGTGCAAAAATAAAAATCTATCTTGAATATTAATTCAGGGTCGTCCACTGGTCATCTTGCGTTTCATAATCAAAATTAATATTTCTTCGTCGAATTCAGTAATGTGGTTGCATCATCTCATAGTTAGCAGGGATCACCTCAAAGTTTGTTTTAACTCTAGTTCAGCGGCGCCGCAGTCGCTTGTTTTCAAGTGTATATAGTATTCCTGTTTGTCTTGTAAATAAACGTTTGTCCTCCATCCAACTGGTTATGTGTTTTTTGCGTCGCCACATCCTTCTGACAGGTAAGAGCAATTTATTCTATTTTAATGCACGAATCCGAATTGAACTTTGGGGCTGCGGTAGCCCAGTGGTTAAGGTATCCAACCATGGCAGGCATGTCATGAGTTCGATCCCAGTACCACTAAAGACCCGCCGTGTAGGGCAGCGATGCACGTTAAATCTGTCGAGAGCTGAAACGTCCTCCCGTTGGTGTGGTGTGGTAGTTAGGAGAGGGGGGTGCCAGCTCAGGTGTCGTCCACGTCACTTGACCATGGTTCAAAATTACGTGGTCCGTCGCCAAAAGCCCTCGTGTAGCTGAACAGTGCGACGTTAATATTAACTCACTCACTCACCCGAATTGAACTTTTGAATTACGAATTTGAACATTATTTTGAACTTGAATTTGAACATATTTTGGTGCCTGAAACTCGGGACCAGCCTTTAGATAAATTATTGCGAACTGAATCGAGTGTAGTTGAAATCTTGCGAACAGTATTTGAATTAGAAAATTTAATTTATACGAAAGGGATATTGAAGTCCTTAAAAAAAATTCGAACACCTGTCAGAAGGGCGGCAACAAAATTATCGAATTCAATTAAAATTTAAACTGAGAAGGAAAATGCATCAAACGATTTAATAGAAGAACTTTCAGCAAAATTAATTGATAAACTTGAGAATGTTGACAAAGATATCACGATTCTTACTAATATGGACGACCTAGAAAAGGAAATAGAAAAACAGCAAGAGTTTCGCGATTCAATAATAACTTGTAAAGTGCGAGCCAATAAAATATTAAACAAAAGAGAAACTGAGTCGAGAAACACACCTAATACAAGTTCTAGAAGCGAACAACAATTTTCAAGTTTAAAACTCCCTCAACTGCAAATTCCACAATTTGACGGAAATATTTTAAAATTTGGTGATTTCTTTGCCCACAATTCGAAGCAGCAATTCACAATAACTCAAATTTAAGTGACTTTGATAAATTTAATTACTTAAAATCGTACTTAACTCATGAAGCTGATATAGCAGTTAGAGGTTTAACTTTAAGTGCAAATAACTATACAATCGCATTAAACATAATTAAAGAGCGATTTGCAAGATGAGATTTAATTATCGATTCACATATGTCCAATTTATTGCATTTAAATCATGTGCGAAATCATGATAATTTGAGCTTGCGAAAACTGTATTCAGAATGTGAAATCCATATTCGAGGATTACAAAACTGTAGCGTGAATCCGGACACTTACAGTTCCTTATTGTATCCAATAATTTTAAAATCTATTCCTCGAGATTTATCTTTAGAGTTTACCCAAAAATCATACGGTCAAACGGATAATATGATTTATGATTTATTAGACTTCTTAAAAATAGAAATTCAATGTCGCGAAAAAAATGAGCATTTAACTAAAGAATTTTTAATTCCTATGAATCCAATCCCCGAAAGGAAACTAGAATTTATTATAACGAAAAACAGAATCATAAACACAGTAAATTTAATAAATATAACGTAGATTCAACGTATGAGAAAAAATTAAAACAGTTATAATGTCCAGACGACCGCCACATTTGTTGTCAATGTAAATAAGTGTGTATTTTGTTTAGGAACTGATAATAAAAATGACCATAGTTCCGATTCTTGTCCGAAATCAATCGAGAAAAGGAAATTATCTCTTAGAAAAAACGGCATTTGTTATCTATGTCTCACGCGAGGCCATATATTTCGGGCTAGGGTTTGCGTTAATTGCAAGGGTCCTCACTCCAAACTGATATGCGATACTTTTTTCATCACCGCAAACACCCCCGATAACCCCCCCCCCCGGGACCTCCTGAGAGAACGCAGGTGTTCGTGGTCCCTCTCCGCAATGTGACACCCCCACGAAAACTATTTCATGCTGTAATGTGAATACAACTCCTGATGAAATACTTCTGGAAACGTGTAGGGCTTTGTTGGTAAACGAATCGGAGAAAAAAGAAATAAATCTCTTGTTAGATAACACTTCGCAGAGATGTTTTTTAAAAAAAACAGTAGCCTCTGAAATGAAACTCCCCGTGAAACGCGAAGAAAATTTATTGGTTTACACATTCGGTTCGAGAACACCCATTCAAAAAAGGTACGAAGTTGTGGAAATTACCCTCTATAACCTTAATGACCCTGTAAACACGATCAATATTGAAGCTCTCCTGACGAATGTCATTTCGGGAACTCCTTTCAGGATGTCGGCGAATAAATTAAAGAACTCGCTTAGAGAGCTGTTAAAATATCCACATGTCTAACATAAACGAATCGAATGGAGATGAGATTTCCTTGTTAATAGGGGCGCAATACTTTTGGCAGATTCATTCGGGTAAAAAGGAAAAATTAACAAAAACTTTGTTTGCGATAGATACCATTTTCGGGACAATAATCCAGGGTAGAATATCGCCTATGGATGTACATTATAAAGAAAACGTTTCGGTATTTAAAATAGAATGTTGTTCCCAATTAAATGAAAATTTAACCCAATTTTGGAAATTAGAATCGAGGGGAATTAGTGATACAGAAAAGAATATGTTAGATAGCGATAATGACTATATTTCGAGTTTTGAGAATAATTTAAAATTTAATAACGGAATGTATGAGACAAAATTAATTTGGGAAGATAAGCCAAGCGATTTGGAAAATAATTGGGCATTAGAGAAGTGCGGATTCAATAATTTAAATATAAAAATGCAAGACAATAATTGGCTTTATAATGAATACATAAATATTGTCAAAGATCAAATTAAAGAAAATATTGTTGAGGAATGTTCACCACATTTCAAAATTAATTCTTATTATATGCCTCATTCGGCTGTGGTTCGAAAAGACAAAGAAACGACGAAAGTTCGAATGGTTTTTGATGCGTCCTCGAAAGGTAGAAACTGTAAATCTTTGAATGAGTGCCTTTATGCGGGTCCACCTTTGAATCCCCGAATAATAGATGTAATCTTGTGATTTCGCGAATATGAACATACGTTTTGTAGTGATATTCAAGAGGCTTTTTTAACGATTGGAATAGCCGAGGTAGATCGCGACTATTTAAGATTTTTTTGTTTCCGAATGATGGAGATGCCAAATCTTACAAAATAATGAGAATGAATCGTGTACCGTTTGGGATGACCTTGAGTCCTTTTGTACTTGCTGCGACGATTAAATTCCATATACGAAAATATAAGGAAGTTTATACAGAAACCTTTGAAATGCTGAATACCTTATATGTTGACGACCTGTTCGCCGGTTCATCCGAATTCGTTATAATAAAGCTTTCAATCTCTCAAAAAACGCGATAGAAATTCTTAAAGATGCTAATATGAATTTATGAAAATTTAAAACTAATTCGAAGGAATTAAGAAAATTATGGAATGAAAACGGTATAGGTGATGTAGATGAATCGGGCGAGCGTACTTTAAAGGTTTTAGGAATTATTTGGAATTTAAATAATGATACACTTAAATTAGATGCACAACCATTGCTCGGGTTAATTAAAAAATTAAAGAATTCGAAACACTGTGTTCTAAAAACAGCAGCAAAAATCTTTGATCCGATAGGTTTTATTTCCCCATTTGTGTTAATAAAATGCTTAAAGCAAAAAATTTGGGGATACGGTCTCGGCTGGGATGAGCAATTGCCCACCGAGTTAAAGAACAAATGGGAGACTTGGTGCTCTCAAG
The DNA here is from genome assembly GCA_019973935.1 of Trichonephila clavipes. Classification (NCBI taxonomy): domain Eukaryota; kingdom Metazoa; phylum Arthropoda; class Arachnida; order Araneae; family Nephilidae; genus Trichonephila; species Trichonephila clavipes. Next base: position 326,769 of record BMAU01018239.1, on the reverse strand, counting down.
TTTGTCTTCTAAACGTCATAACATTGGAAAGAAAATATTTTCCACACACACATATCCTTTAGATAAGGGAAAGAATTTGCAATTGCACATATTTTGTGATGCAAGTCCCAGAGTATTTGGAGCAGTGGCATATTTTCGTTATGTCACTGCAAATAACGATATTTAAACGAGTTTTATAATCGCTAAAAGCTGAGTTTCTCCTCTCAACAAGTTAACCCTCCCATGATTGGAACTTCTGGGAATTTTGAAATATTTAACATCAAGGTTTAAATTCTCTATGTCGAAATTTTTCCTTTGGAGTGATTCTTCTATTGCTCTCCATTAGATTAAGGGGAAAGCTTCAAATTACAAGCAGTTTGTTTCAAATAGGGTAATAGAAATTCAATCAAATTCCGATCCGTCTGATTGGCATCATTGCAGTAGGAGAGAAAATCCAGCAGATTATGTTTCTCGTGGAGCGAATCTCGAGACAATTATTAATAGCGAATTTTGGATGCATGGTCCTCAATGGCTTCGCACAACGGAAAACAACTGGTCGAAAAACTTGAATTGTGGCTTTTCTTCAACCGACCCATGTGAACCGAAGAACAAGTGTTTACATTCGCGTGTGAATTAAACACAGCCTCAATAATTAATTTAAGCAAATTTAGCAGCCTGCAGAATTTATTGCGAATTACTAGTTGGGTGCTTCGTTTTGTGCATAACATACGCAATAGATTCAATAAACGATCCGACGAATTAACGAAAGAAGAAATCGATGGTGCCGAAGAATTTTGGATTCAATTAGTACAGAGAGATGCTTTCGCCGAAGAAGTTAATTGTTTACGTGCAAGCAAACTACTTTTCAAATCTTTAGTAATTTTAGAATTTAATCCTTTCCTTGATACAGATGAACTGATACGTTTCGGTGGAAGACTGCAAAAATCTATAAATTTTCTTATTTACAAAAACACCCTATCATTTTACCGGCCAAGCATTACTTCGTAAATTTAATAGTGCAAGACTCTCACGAAAAGATTTTTCACGGTGGTATTAGTGAAACTCTCTCTACTAGAAATTAGAGAGCGATTCTGGCTCATTAAGGGGAGACAGACTGTGAAAAACATCTTAAAGAAATGTTTGCTATGCAAAAGATTTAGTTCGACTTCAGGTGTTCAAGTCACTGCTCCGTTACTAGCTCTTCATGTCGAGCAGTCAGCTTCATTTTCTGCAGTTGGAATAGATTTTGGAGGCCCTCTCTACACAAAAGACGAGAATAAACATTACATTGTTTTATTTACGTGTGCTATTACGAGAGCTCTTCATTTAGAGCTAGTGAACAACCTTACAACTGAAACGTTTCTATTAGCACTTCGACGTATTATTAGTCGTCGTGGTCTGCGTTCAAAAATCTTGACTGACAACGCAAAAACTTTTAAGAAATCCGAACTTGAACTGAAAAACTTGTGGAAAATTATCAGCGATCCTACAGTGGAAGCGTTCTACGCTTCTCATAAAATCTACGGGCAGTTTATTATCGAACGAGCGCCCTGGTGGGGCGGCTTTTACGAAAGACTTATTCGAACAGTAAAGCTTGCTTTATGAAAGACTGTGGAAAAGAACAACTTTATTTCGCGATTAGTTGGAGATTCTTTTAATTGAAATTGAAGGAGTGCTCAAGTCTCGCCCTCTTACATATATTTTTAATGAATTTAATGAACCTGAACCTCTCTTACTCCATCTCATATGATTTTAGGACGTAGAGTGAATAGTCTACCACCTCTGCCAGGCTTAATTTTAATTCTAACACCCAACAGGAAAGTTCTAATTAAAAGGTTTAATTATCGCGAAAGATAACTTAATATGCTTTGGACAAAATGGTCAAAAGAATATATTTTCATGCTTAACTCTGCTCATTGTGTTAAACATACAGGCGAAATTAAAGAGTTTAAAATTGATGATGTTGTACAAATTAATGATGAAAAATTTCCTAGACATTTTTAGAAACTAGGTAAAGATGTTGATGTATTTCCTGGTAGGGATGGTAAAATACGTTCTTGTACGATAAAAACACAAAATCCAATTATTAAAAGACCTGTACAATTGTTACATAACCTTGAACTTAATGAATGATTTCTTAGTTAAGTAGTTGTCTTGAATTTGTATCTGGTGAATTTGTATGTTAATTACTTGTAATGTGTATTTAATTTTTTTCTGTGTATTTTGAAATAGTAGCAGATTTTGAATAAACCCCCTGGTCATTCGGGGGGGGAGTATGTTGTAACTCTAGTTCAGCGGCGCCGCAGTTGCTTGTTTTCAAGTGTATATAGTATTCCTGTTTGTCTTGTAAATAAACGTTTGTCCTCCATCCAACTGGTCGTGTGTTTTTAGCGTCGTCTCATCCTTCTGACAGGTAAGAGCAATTTATTCTATTTTAATGCATGAATCCGAATTGAATTTTTGAATTACGAATTTGAACATTATTTTGAACTTGAATTTGAACAAAGTCAAAGTTATACACACACACACACACACATATATACACTGCTGGACAATTGCTAAGGACGGATAACACTATCATCCATAGCAACCACAAAATGAAAGGAAGCAAAATGTGGAAAATTAGAATAAGTGCGGGATATTAGTAAGAAGAAGTATGAGTATGCAAATTTTTTTTCCACGTCTGTTCATCGCGCGATAGCGTTCATAAGAGCTTTAAAGGTTTTGACGCGTGTGGACAGTTGTTGTTTCAAGTCAAAGTTTTACAGGAAAGATTTAATAGACGAACTTAAAATTTTTGGCATGTCTTCCCGACATCACATAGATGATTTTATGCGTGACCGAATTATTGGAAAGATCGAAGAAGGGCGAAAAATAACAGATGTTGCCAGTGTGTTCGACATCGCTCACAGCGTTGTTTCACGGCTGTGGAAGTCATTTAAAACTACTGGAATGTGTGGTAGACGGTACGGGGGAGGTCGTGTTAGAAGTACGACGCCTGCAGAAGACAGATATATCGTCCTATCAGCAAAAAGGAACAGGTGCACCACAGCTTAGCAGGTGGCAAATCAGTTTCTTGCTGCCTCAGGAAAGCAGATCTCCCGAAAATCTGTTGCCAGACGTTTGAGGGGAGGAGGACTATACGCACGCAGACCTGTTGTGTGTGTCCCATTGACCAGACAGCACCGTACTGCCCGTTTGCAATGGTGTCGTGAGCATCACAATTGGACTGAACAGGACTGGGCATGCGTACTATTTTCAGATGAGAGTAGGTTCAGTCTGTCATCGGATTGTAGACGCCAACTGATCTGGCGCGAGAGTGGTACTGCTTATCGTCCAGAAAATATCCAGGAAAAGGACCGATATCCGACATGCAGTATCATGGTGTGGGCCGGCATCATGATCAATGGCCGCACGCGCCTACATGTGGTTGCGAATGGGACTATGACGGGCCAACGATACATTGATGAAGTTCTACTTCCTCATGTTCGTCTTTTCCATGGTGCTGTCGGTGATAAATTTGTTTTTATGGACGACAACGCAACATGTCATCGAACACTCGCTGTTCAGGATTGTCTAGACAGCGAGGGTATTCAACATCTCGTATGGCCAGCGCGTTCTCCAGATCTAAACCCCATTGAAAATGTGTGGGATGCTTTGGGGAGGCAAGTTGCTGGTCGAAACTATCCTCCGAAAAACAAGAACACCCTCATCCGTGCACTCACAGAGGAATGGGATAAATTGCCTCAACAGCTGCTGGATAATGTTGTGCAAAGTATGGTACGACGTGTGGAATGTTGCATCACATTCCACGGTGGACATATCCCGTATTGATACCTTTCTTTAAGGTGCCTGCTGACTTTTAAATGCATTGTTCCATTTCTCCATACGCAGATCAAATGAACATTTTTTTTTCTTTCAGATGTTTCACGGCTTTTGTACTTTCCAGAACAATAAATATTCTTTATTCTAATGTCTGAACAGTGTGGCAACTATTTTTTATCCTACTAGGCCTCATGTCTGGCTTACTGTTATGCTACATAGCAATTTGTGATCCGTCCTTAGCAATTGTCCAGCAGTGTATATATATATATATATATATATATATATATATATATATATAGTCCCGTCGACCATTTCTTTTGCATATCAGAGCATATAATCGAAAGCCAAATCTGATCAAATATTCTTAAAAAATCGTTATGATTTCTTAAGAATTTGATGAGATTTTTTCAAAATCCTATTCGCAAATTTGAAACAAAGAATATGAAGCCCATATTTTTTACTTTCATTGAAACACTGTATTTACCTAAACTTAATATATTTGGGGGGAAAAAATGGTAATTACATGGCAATACACTCTCACAAAGTAGCTTTTTCAAACTGAAATTATGCCATCTGAGAATATAACATTTAGCTTTTTTTTCCAACAAACCCAAATACAAATCTGTTAAACGGTGCGCACAAAAGATTGTATGGATTTACATAAATTTGAATTTAAACAAATAAGTTTAAAAAAATTTAAGTCAATTCCTACTTAGATCAACAAAGAAAATTTTTATTTTAGCTACTTTTTACTAAATAGTTACAATTAATATAAATATATATATATACATATGACAGAATCACAACATTAAGTGGTAATTAATTTTTATTAATTATAATTAAAGCATCGTATTGTCATCCAAAACAATCGTGTATATAAATTTCAGTTCAAATTAATACTTTAACTCATGAGAAAAAAACCTCTTCAAGTTTTGACACAAATCGCTAAAAGGGTCGCTAAGTCCCCAAAAAAGATGCCAACGTAGTTGTATTTGTAATTTTTTAAATAATTAGTTTTAATCAATTAATTATTATTATATTATTGTATTGTCATTCAAAATAATCATGAGCATCACATTTCAGCTCAATTGAATGCTTTAAAATGCATTTTATTAACGATTAAAAATTCTACCAAGATAAATAAATAAATAAATATATAGAAATTGTAAGCTAATAGTAGGGATTGAAAAAGATGTATAAGTAAGATAACTTCCAAAGAAAAAATACCTTCTCAAATCTCATTAATATAGCACTAGAAATTAATGAACAAAGTAATCAATCTTAAAAGAACTAACACTAATAAAAATACTCAAAAAGTAAACTGCGATACTTTAATAATAATAATAAATACATTATAGTTTTCAGCCCAATAAAATTCCGTTTTTTAGCTTCCTAAACAAATATTTTGTCATTTTGAAATATTTTTAATACTTAAATCGAAATTTATTATAACACATGCAATTATTAAAAATATATTTAAAATATATATATATATATATATATATATATATAATAACGAAATAAGTTTACTAAATTTATCTCTCTTTAGAGTAAAAAAAAAAGAAAACATTGAAGTAACACATTAATTACTGATCTAATTCAAACTTTGAATATTCAGAAAGTATTTTTAAAAATGCCTTTCGGTTACTTTAATCAACGATAACACAATGACATAAAAATGTACTAATAATAACAAAATGATTACAAAATTTTTCTCTTGGTGTATGAAGAAAGAATCTACAAATACATATTTTTTATTGAGATTTCACACATTTAATGATTCAGGGGAAAAAACTGAAATTTACTATAAGCAATAGAGAAATGTGAACTGCAATTTTTTTTTTTAATACTGAGAACAGTAATCATGGTAGTGCAACGTCTCCTTCTAAAAATTAAAGTTATCTTATGAGAAAAGATTCGCGCGTGTCAACAATATTATCTCAATTAGATCCAAAGAAAAGATTTTACAATCCCTGTGTACTGTTAAGCATAACTATTGACACATATATGCAAACAAATTTCATTGACAATAAATAGTCTAGCTTTCATTTAACTCACAGTAGCCTTCCAATTAAAATCGTTAAGCAAAGTATTTTATTTTTATACGGTGATTTTTTTTTCATAAAAACAAATACAATAAGAATTCCTTCACACTTTATCTCAATATGGTAAAAATACAGCAGTACCTCTCAATAAGGTACTTAATGTTTGACACAGTAAGTCTTAGTGCCAGAAATTTAACCCAACCAACCTAATGAAGGACAACCACCAGATCAGACATTGCATATTTTGTCCTTTATTACTAAGAAATGTAATTAAATTAGAAATTCCAGCTGCATCAGGCTTTAAATAAATTATATATAAGTAAGTACTTTTTTGTCACAGGTGTTCTTTTTTTGAAATTTGAAGCTATGTAAAACAGTGTTTCTCAAACTGTGGGGCGCGGTAACCCTGAGAGGGGGTGCGAGCATATTGAAAATAAAAGGTTTAAAAAAATAATTTTTTGGGATAAAGTAAAACAAAATGCTTTCTGACATAATTAAAAATACACATTTACACTGATATAATTTATTTTTATCATCTGGTGATAATCAAAAATAAAAGATTCCACTTCAAACGCTCATTAGCCATGTTTGATTCTATAACCAAATAAAAGACATTTTGTTTGCTTTACTGTAATCCCACGATGAGAAATTTTTTATTCCGTTTCTAAGAATCCCTAAAATACTACTTTTGATTATCATATATTTGACCTTCAAACTTACTGGTATGTTTCACTCCGTCTCTTTTTCTTTTAGGAAAGTTGTAAATATAATATTTTTCTGTTGCTTTTTTTCCCATGTGAATGAGTTTTATGATGTATGGATAAGCATATTGAGCACTTTGAAGGATTATTTGGCCAAGATGTATTTTTATGAGTATTTTGAAGCATATAATGCATAATGAAAAATGTTTTACACAGTTATTTTTTAGAACATGCTACACTTACCCCATGAACAAGTTTGTGGTTTTGATTGCTGTGTTGTACGACTTATTACGGTTCATAAATGTAAATGAGCAGAATATAAAAAAAGGGGCATCTGTGATCCCTATTGAAGGAAGTTGAAACTGATAAAGCAATTGAAGAGAACCTGCTGAAATAATGCATATTAATCAAGATAGCGAAAATAAATATGAGAAAACCGATAGACATGAAACGTTTTAGTTGAATTGAAATTTTCAAATGCTGCCTAAAGAACTCTATAAAGAAAACTATGAAGCCATAAATGTAACACTTCACCTTGTGAAAAAGACACAAGCAAGAAAAGGTTCAAAATGTTATTTGTAGATCATCAAACGACAGCAAAACTACAAAAACGTGAACAAAATATGACAGTTTTGCTTTAAATTAACGTTCCTGTATTGTTAGCGAAAAGTGTCTGTGATTTATGTCCTTTATTAAAGACACGCACATTTGGAACATTTTCTTTAGTTTTACTGGACTTTTTCTTAAATTATCAAAAAATTTTTGAAAAGTCCTTGAAAGTAGGTAACTATATTTTCTCGTAATTAAATTATTCACTGGAATTGTGATTTTTATCGTGTATAGTAAAAATAATTATAAAATAAATTATAGTTTTAAAACGAAATAAAAACACGCTTTTATAGTGAATCGAACTAAAAGTAAAAATATATATATATATATATTACTTAAAAGTAACATATACAAAATTTAATACTCATCTTGTTATTTTGTTTTTTGGAATTGTGATTTTTATCGTGTATAGTAAAAATAATTATAAAATAAATTATAGTTTTAAAACGAAATAAAAAACACGCTTTTATAGTGAATCGAACTAAAAAGTAAAAAAATATATATATATATATTACTTAAAAGTAACATATACAAAATTTAATACTCATCTTGTTATTTTGTACGGTTTATAATTATGATCAAATTGTAGCTTTAGCACCCCAAAGTGCATTATTATTGCATTCAATACATTATTATTTGGGGGGGGGTGCGATAAAAATTATGATATAGAAAATTGGGTCGCCAGTAGTGAACGTTTGAGAACCACTGATGTAAAAGGAAAATTCTTAATTGAAAAAGTTTAATTATCGCATGTTTGAAATAATCAATTGTGAATTCTGTACTTACAGAAATTTATTGAAAATAAGTAACTGCACAGAATTTTTTTTTGAAAGCCTATGTATTGTGTGTCAGCTTTAGAGCCCGCATTTTTATTTCTCATATTTCAAAGAAGCGCACCACCACAAGGTGCAATCGCTTTATTATCTGTTTTGTCTAAAAATTGGAGAGTCGAATCGATTACGTTTCACTTATTTGTCTCTGTTTCTTTTCTCTTTCGAAGTTACTTTGATTTATCAGGTTGTCAATATATTTGATTTATTTAAAGAAAAATACAAACTCGTCTTTGAAATCTAAAAAGATTATTATTAAAAAATACAAAATAATTAAAAATTAAAAAACATATTTACTTGCGGTTATTTCAAGCGAGTAAATTGTAAAAGATGGAACTATGAACTTATATATATATAATCAGCTGTCCAATTTCTTTTAAAATGAGTTTTTGATGGTAGAAATCACAACCGCTTACTTTAAAGTAACCCTCAGGAGTAAAATGAAATATCTACTGTGTGGGTCTCTATCTTCCAAAAAAGTTCAACCGTCCCTTTTTAGTTATATGACACCGACATCCTGTGAGCGTTAGGAATGTCCTTTGTGACCCCACTGTAAGAGCGGGAGAAATTTCCAAAAAAGGAATAAACACATAAATAAATAAAATAATTCTAGAAGATACTGTCGTAGACCCCTATTTACCCTTCATGAACCCCCCACCCATTTTTTTCCGCCGTCATAGACCCCTTGAAAGTCGTCGTCGATCCCCTGGGGTCCATATAAACCACTTTGGAAATCACTGGTACAAATGCTCGATGCTCGTCGGCGTCGCTCTATGATAGAGCCTCTGTCTATTATTTATTAATTTCTGTGTATTCGGTGATAGGGTGGAAGAACAAAAATAAGCTGCTGTTGCTCTCGAAAATAAAAATGAATTTGATATGGTATTTCGGGTATTTTATTTCTGATTTTTATTTTTTACTGGCTTATTATTTTATTACTTTTTTTAGTGTAAGCATCTTTTTCTGTTTGTTATTTTAAACGAGGAACCGGGGCTGCTGGGCTGAGGCCCATTTAGCCCATACGTAGATTCGGCCTTGGCTGTATCCAATGTACTTTGTACATCTGCGCTGAAATGTGCAGGCGCTCCATCATGTTGGAACCACATACGAGCCTTTATGTTCTCTGGAACACTTTGCAGTAGAACTTTACATCCTTATATACAATTATCACCATACAGTTAACTCCTTGTGTACTACACTTTGCGTGCAAATCGGGTATTTTGACGGGAGATATTGCTCATGTCTGTCATGAATAACTTTTTTATTTAATTTTGTCATCCCTCTCTCGTTTATTTAACGTTTAGTGGGTAGTAGCTGCTGTCTAGTCTACGACCGAGCATCTAAGATCGCGAATAACTGAACTGTGTCCAAGGAAGGAGGTGAGTTTAAATTTCACCTCTTGAACACGGTTGAATTTGCGCTATATAACCACCCCCGACGATTCAAATTTTGAGCTCAAAATTTAAGTTTGTGTTTAAGCTTTTGAAAACATTTAATGTGATGCAAAAAATAACAGTAAAAAATAGTTGTTCGTTACCTTAAAGTCTCAAGTGCCCTCTATCCACATTTTTTTAGCATTATCTTTAAAATTTATTTTTCAAGAAAATACTGACAAAGAGAATAATTTTCGCGAAAACCGCTAACGAATCGACCCATTTTTCCGTTTTTATAAGCTTTTTTATTAACTTCCAATGTAAAATGTTCGCGTGGAATCTTGCAAAGCAATTTTGAAGAGAGAGAGCTGATGCCTTCAACCTACTGAACAGAAATTTTGTATACACGTTTATAGTTTGAATGACAATGCATGTATTGGCCATTTATATTCCCATATCGCAATTAGATAAAAAGAAATTGATAAAAGTAATTTGTTCGGGTGGAATCTTGCAACTCAATTTTAAAGCTGATGTCTTCAACCGACTGAGCTGAAATTTGGTATACACGTTTAGTTTGGATGACAATGCATGTCTTGACTATTTATATTCCGATATCGCAATTAGTTAAAAAGAAATTAATTAAAAACCATCTACCCCTGCTTGCTTTTTATTCCGCTGATCAGCTTGTCGGATCGAGCTTAAAGAAATTCCTATTTTTCGACCTTTTTTACAAAACCATTTGATTCTTTCTGTCAAACTGAGACACAAAAAAAAATTACATAATCGGAAAAATTATTTATTTTGCCACGATACGGTATAAACGTTTTAAAAAATAATGATAATTTTTATTTTTTTACGATTTTTTCTAAAATGAGGCAAAATCGATGCGTTTTCATGAAAATGATTTCTAAATCGTTCCGTATGAAATTCTTTTTTGTTTTTCTCGTGTTAATGAATCGATATTCGGCACTAAGAAAGTTTTGGCGTTTTTCTTTTAGAATCAGACATTTAAAAAATAAAATGACGAAAACTTTTTCTTTTAAATTTTTCAAAAAATACTCAAAATTTTAATAAAACATTTTAAAACTTCGTTATTTTTAAAGATAATCGTATGAAGCTTTTTTTTTCGATTGTAGAAGAGTATTATCCAAATTCTGCAGAAGGATTGAAAAAATTTGTTTACAATTACGGGGTTAAAAATTTTTCTTGTATTTTTGTTTTTAATATAGTATTATAGTAAAAGCAAAAAAAAAAAAAAAAAAATAATTTTAATATTTTGATTAATTTCGCTTTGTTTATTTTTGTTTTGGTTTTACAGTGTTTACCCCCTCCATTATCCTCTAGTTGTGGCCCGAGTTTAATATCTATCATTTGTACGTGGACAGGCCTGAAAAAATATTAATTACCCCTGAGCTAGCCTGCAAAATATTAACATGCAAACGACCTTACAACAATTACGCGTTGAATGAGACGAGCCGACTGAGAAACTTGTCCAGTGATAACTAAAAAGTAAAAAATAAATTAAAAGTAAAAAAAAAAAATTTAAAACAAGCTTTTATTTAAATGTTCTGAAAAGAATAAAATAAACTTTTCTTTTAAAACTTTTTTTGCTATCACCTTATAACATCATGACACAATTTATGATATAAAAGCTTGTCGCGAGATTTACCTGTGTAAATAATCAAGCAAAATAAATAACTTAATCTGATTGATTTTAATTTTTTAAATTTTGAAACTAAGTAAGTACGAGTACTTAAATCTCGCGACAAGTTTTTATATCATAAATTGGGTAATGATGTTATAAGGTGATAGCAAAAAAAGTTTTAAAAGAAAAGTTTATTTTATTCTTTACAGAGTAAAAATAAAAGCTTGTTTTTAAAAAAGTTTTTTTTTTTTACTTTTAATTTATTAAGAATTATTTTTTACTTTTTACTTGGATTAAAACTATAAAAGAGTGGGTTAAAGTGTAGTATAGAGGGCCACTTGGCGCATTCCTTTTTCTTTTTTTTTTTTGGCAACTGAAACCGGTCGCCAATGTACTTGTTTCAGATTTATTATTTATTTTAGAATGAACTCGATATCTCACTATGACTTTCAGAAAAAATCGCCAAATCCGAAAAAAAATCGCTAAGTTCAAAGTGCCCCCTATACTACACTTGAACCAAAACGTGTTTTAGTTTTTTTAAACTATAATATTTAGGAGACTAATTTCTTGTAAATTTTAAAGAACTGTTTTAGCTTAGTAAATTTATGGAAAAGTTTTCAAAAATAATTTATTTAAAGGAACTTCAACAATTTCAATGCACTTGTTTTATGATTCCTTTCACTCTCATTTTTGAATATTGAAAGAATCAAAATTTACTGAACAGAATGAGGCAAATTAGTTAGTAAAACTGAATGTAATCTATTTCAAGAAAGCTTTTTAATTTTCCGTTTTGGAAATCTACTTAAATTTCTAAATTTACTAATATTTAATGGATATTTGTCTTATTAGTAATTGATCTACATTGCTTAAATTAGATATATCAGTACTTACATATTATCACAACTTTTTGGTGACATTATATGAAATAAAGCACATGATTTCTCATTCAGCACACATGACACATGCGAATTTGGTATTGCCCAACTGGATGAGTTGCCTGAACGTAGACGTTGCCATAATATGTATAAGCACTGATTAATCTTTTAACACAGTGCAGAAAGGTTATACTTTCATAACTATAATGTTTTGCTTTGTTTGAAAACAATTTTGATATTTCTAAAAAATCTTATTAAATTGATATTTTTTTTAATAATGAGACAAGAGAGAGAGAGAGAGCCCAGTCAATAAGTTTTAATTCACAAGATATTGATCTTCTGGTTTATAATACACCTTTAATGTAATCATAGTTTCGTTTATTAGGATGAAAATGAATGAGATATATATCAGATTCTTGATATTTAATCCACTTAAATATATTTTGCGCTTTTGTTTATTAATCCATTTAGAAACATGATTACTTACAGTGGATCACAAAAGTGTTCGTACACTTGCAATTTCCTATAAATTTAATGTTTTCGACTAATAAAACTTAATGTATTGGAATTGTAATTTTTTTTTTTATGATATCTGCAACTTGTTCTTAACGAAATGACATAATCAGTTTTTTAAAAATAGTATAGTTATTTTTTAAGAAAATTAATAATCAAGAAGTTACTAAAAATTACGCCACAAAAGTCTTTGTACACTTAACAAAAATCTGAACATAGCTTTAAATATTGTATTTTTTTCTTATTCTAGTTCTTAGTAGGATATCTTTTAGTGTCCACAACTTTTAAACGTCGTGGTATAGATTTAATCAGTTTTTTTGTAATTTCTGCATCGATTTTCGACCATTCTTCTATGGTTATTGTTTTTACTTCGCATTATGTGTTTATATGTCATGTTTTCTTTTTTAAAAAAATCAAAACCTCACCAGATATGTTCTACTGGGCTAAATAAAGTGATTGAGGCGGTGTTTCAGAATTCGGGGACAGTTATAGGGACATCAGCGGCGTAGATTGAGAGCAGTGCGCTTGGCGTCATTATCCTGTTAAAAAATGAAGTCGTCTCCTATATCCAAATTTTGGGCGGATAATTTAAAATTTCTCTTTAAAATATTTAAATAAAACTCATGATTTTCAATACCATAAAAAATAACTAATTATGAGGCCGGTTTACACTTCCACGTAAGAATACTTTCGGTCGAGGAGTGCATGTTCCACATAAATTCATGGGATTCAACTCCTCATTTACAAGCTATAATATGCCCATCGGAACCAAAAATGTTGAATTTTCCGTCATCCCAATCAATTTGCTGTCAATTTTGTATTTTCTGAAACTTAATCCCAAGAATCTAGTTGGATGAATTAACTATGGAGGTGGAAGTGTTCTTGCGTGGGGAAGTAAATTGACCTCATATTTAGGTAATTTGGTATTTTTTATGGTATTGTGAATCATGAGCTTTATTTAAATATTTTAAAGAGAAATTTTAAATTATCCGCCCAAAATTTGGATACATGAGACGACTTCCTTTTTTAACAGGATAATGACGCCAAGCGCACTGCTCTCAATGCACGCCACTGGTGTCTCTATAACTGTCCCCAAATTTTGAAACACCTCCTGAATGACTTTATTTAGCCCAGTAGAACATATTTGGTGAGATTTTGATTAAAAAAAAGAAAGCATGACACATGAACACATAATGTGAAGTAAAAACAATAATCATAGAAGGATGGTCGAAAATTGATGCAAAAATTACAAACAACTGATTAAATCTAGACCACGACATTTAAAAGTTGTTGTGGACACTAAAAGATATCCTACTAAGTACTAAAATAAGAAAGAAATACAATATTTAAAGCTATGTTGGGATTTTAGTTAAGTGCATGAAGACTTTTGTGGCGTAATTTTTTAGTAGTTTTTTGATTAATTTTTTTAAAAAATAGTTATACTATTTTTAAAAAATTGACTATGTCATTTCGTTAAGAACATATTTACAAATATATTAATTTTTATTAGACGAAAAAACATTAAATTTTATAGGAAACTGCAAGTGTACGAACACTTTTGTGGTCCACTGTACATGTAATCACTTCAGGAAACATGGTATCATATGTGAGATTGTGTTTTCCCATTTCGGAGTCCCGTTATCATACTGGTGTGATCTGGATTTGGAACTTATAGAATGATTATAATCTATAAATGTGTGTTGGTGTATTTTATTACAGCAAGAATTTTGCATGAATTTTGAAATGGAGTAAGGCTTAACAGTGAAAATTAACTGTTCCTGAACAAGTTAAAGGAAGGTAAAGAAAATTTAGGTACCTACATATTATCGCAATAGTGCCAACGTTCAAAATAATTCGTCGAGTTGGCAACCTTGATTTGCCATGTGTTGTACACGCTAAATCGACACAACCATTTGCTACATTTCATATAATCTCGCCAATATGGTTGCGATAATATGTAAGTACCAAAAATTAATACAGTTTTGGTACAAAAACTCCTATATGCAAGCATGCATTGTGGAAAACATAAAAAATCTGAGTAGGGGAGACCTGTATACCTAGGGCCACCCCATTTTATTCGAATAATATTTAGTTCTAAGTTTTATTACTCAGTTGGGTGAGTGGTAACACCAATTCCTACTTTGGCATTCATTTTGAAATTTTGCAAAAGAAAGCTGTGGTTAGTTATAAATGAAAAACATTTTTACATCGTCTGATGTAAAGCTTTGCAGCTCATCTCTTTTTATTTTTGTACAAAATAAGTCAAAAAATTTTCTTTTAATTCTCTCTCTCTCGTACATAATTTTGTTTGTAACGTTAAGTACTAAATAAGATTTTAAATAAATTCTCTCTCCATGTAGGTTTTTCCTGCAGAAGATATTTTGTATAAAATTACCTAGTCTTGTACCTGCGGCCACATAGTTGCCTTGTACCTAGGTCCACATGGTCCTAGATATAATTGTAATTAATATTCTTTATATTATTATGTTATTGAAAAAGTTTTCATAATAAAAGGAGGAAAATGGTCTTAATTACCTGAACCATTTTGATTCAATCAAGTTTTTTATTATTATTGGATGTTATTAAAATGAGGAGTGTATATTTTTTTCTGAAACTTTCAACATGCTTGATTGATAAATAATATGTTAGCTACCATTATTATTATTATTCAGGGTTATTATTTTGCTTTTACACACATAAGAATTCAATTAATTAAAAAAAATTATAGTTATAAAAATATAATTCTAAATCAGGCTTTTACGATATTTCAATTAAATATTTAATTTATCAGTTTTCCTTTTTATGAGCAATTATAAATTCCTAACTTTTTTAGATGCCTAGAAATCCTGGCAGAATTAAATGGTAAAAACCTAATGTGGCAGAAATAATAGATGTTAAAGAAGAACACTACAGTGTTAAATTTCTGAAGAATATTGCACATTCAAATAAGTTTCTTTTTGATAAGGAAGAAATTTATGAAATTGGAAACAGAAATATTGTGTTCAAATTGCCCAAACCACAATCTGTGGATGCTTCAGAACGACAATGTATGCAGCTCACTTTTGGAATCAGTTTTTAAGTTATAATGTTGAATAAAAAATGTGTTAAATTATTAATTCACATTAATAGTTTGGCACATTGGAATTTAAATGGTTGAATGATAAATCAATGTATTAGCTGATATTTGTTTTCCTTAAATTCATGTGTGCATGTTTGTTTTTTATCGATTACAGAGTGAAACCTAACTTTCTGGAAAAGGTCCTAGATACAATGATATTGTACCTAGATACATTTGTGAAATCTTTTTAAAACCTTTTATTTCACAGAATTTATTTATTTTAAGTACTTATTGTTATCTACAATTGGATGGTAGTTAGTATAATGATGAATGCATATCAGTTTCACATTTTTAAAATGACCAGGGGCTCTGTTTTCGTGCATTGAAAAAAATATGGCAGGTTCCCTTACTTATGTATAATCGTAACCTATTGGCAACATTATACGAAACGAAGCACCTGGTTGCCAATTTACCTCGTACAAGACTTAGGAAATCGGAGGACAGTTATGAAATATCACAACAATTGCCAGCTCCTATGTTCCTATGTGTCGTACACACTGAATTTGCAACTAGGTGAATCATTCCATGTAATGTCGCCAATAGGTTGCAATAAGACGTAAGTACCAATCGGAGTTGCCAATTTAGCAAGTTGGCGATTGTTTTGGTAATAAGTAAGTACTGAAATCTTTTCAGTCGTACGTACATGAAACACCATAAATTTAATAAATTATAGTTTATAAAAACTTAAAAAAAATACTTTTATAGTTAATCGTACTAAAAATAAAAAATATCTCTTAATATAAGAATAAAATGATTAACGGAAAAATTAAGGTTATTGTGGTAAAAGCGTGTTGTCCTTTGTTGTACTACATTTTTACACTAACTCTGCATTACGGAATAGAACTAGTAAGAAATTATAACAATTGATATCAAGCACATCACGCTTTTAAATGCAGTTATTATTTTTCCATTCTCCCCACATTCCAATTTCCATAGTTTTTCTGTTTCTTTTCCTGGCATTTCTAAATACCTTGTGTTCTATTTTTTTAAATCCTGGCGCTCATATTTTTATAATTGGTTTTCTACGAAAAAGTACTTATATATACATTTTTACTTCCTAATGTAATTCCTCTTTCGTCAGGAATAAGGCATTCATTTAAATTATTTTCATGTTAAGTTCTTAATGGGAGACCGTCATCTTAGATTGAAAACTATTGGAAGCCAAAATCTTATTTGAAGCAATTTCAAAACCATGCCTAAAAATGTTTGGTGTGTAGTGTACACATGTGTTATGCTAAATTTTGTAGATAATCAGTTAGAAAACAATATAGTTATGATTATCATTTACAGACATTTTACTCTAATGTGAAAAAGCTTTAAGATTCCTCTCATAATCAGCTATTTATTAATTTTTCTGTAAATGATTTAGGTGACTCACATATCCTAATATATAATTTATTTAAAACACAGTTTGAAAGGCATTTTCACTGACATTTAGTAACTTCAAGACCTTTATCAAAAATCTCACTTATATTCTTGTTTATTTTTTACAAGCTTTTTATTAACTTGCAATGTAAAATGTTTGGGTGGAATTTTGCTACTCAATTTTGAAGCTGATGCCTTCAACCGACTAAACTGAAATTTTGTATACACGTTTTTTTAGTTTGGATGACAATGAATGCTTTGCCCATTCATATTCCTATATCGCAATTAGATAAAAAGTAATTAAAGTATTTTGTTCGGGAGGAATCTTGCAACTCAATTTTGAAGCTGATGCCTTCAACCGATTGAGCTGGGATTTTGTATACACGTTTAGTTCGGAGAACAGTGCATGTTTTGATTATTTACATTCCTTGTATTGCAATTAGTTAAAAAGATATTAATTAAAAACCTTTTACCCGTGTTAGCTTTTTATTCCGCTGATCAGCTTGAGCTTAAAGAAGTTCCTATTTTTCGACCTTTTTCACAAAAAACCATCTGAAATTTTCTCTAAAACTGAGACACAAAATAATTACATAATCGGAAAGATCATTTATTTTACCACGATATGGTAAAGATCTTTTTAAAAAATAATCATAATTTCTATTTTTTACGATTTTTTCTAAAATGAGGCAAAAACAATGCGTTTTCAAGAAAATGATTTCTAAATCATTCCGTATGAATTTCTTTTTTGTTTTTTTCGTGTTAATGAATCGATATTCGGCACTAAGAAAGTTTTGGCGTTTCTCTTTTAGGATCGGTCATTTAAAAAATAAAATGACGAAAATTTTTTTTTATAATTTTTCAAAAAATACTCAAATTTTTAATAAAACATTTTAAAATTTCGTTATTTTTAAAGATAATCGCACGAAGCTTTTTTTTTCGTTTGTAGAAGAGTATTATCCAAATTCTGCAGAAGGATTGAAAAAATTTGTTTACAATTACGGAGTTAAAAAATTTTCTTGTGTTTTTCGTTTTTTATATAGTATTATAGTAAAAGCAAAGAAGAAAAAAAAGTTAATTTTAATATTTTGATTAATTTCGCTTTGTCTATTTTTGTTTTGGTTTTACAGTGTTTACCCCCCTCCATTATCTTCTAGTTGCGGCCCGAGTTTAATATCTATCATATGTACGTGGACAGGCGGGAAAAAATATTAATTACCCCTGAGCTAGCCTGCAAAATATTAACAGGCAAACGACCTTACAACAATGATACGTTGAATGAGACGAACAGACTGAGAAACTTGTCCAGAGATAACTAAAAAGTAAAAAATAAATTTAAAGTAAAAAAAAAATTTAAACAAGCTTTTATTTAAATTCTCTGAAAAGAATAAAATAAACTTTTCTTTTAAAACTTTTTTTGCTATCACCTTATAACGTCATTACACAATTTATGATATAAAAGCTTGTCGCGAGATTTACCTGTGTAAATAAACAAGCAAAATAAATAACTTGATCTGATTGATTTTAATTTTTAAAATTTTGAAACTAAGTAAGTACGAGTACTTAAATCTCGCGACAAGTTTTTATATCATAAATTGTGTAATGACGTTATAAGGTGATAGCAAAAAAAGTTTTAAAAGAAATGTTTATTTTATTCTTTTCAAAGCATTTAAATAATAGCTTGTTTTTTTTTTAAAAAATTTACTTTTAATTTTTTTAATGTATGTGAACAATTTCCAGAATAAATATTTCAAAAATATGATTTGAGTTTGTTTTATTTTTCTTGTTTACAATGAATCATTGAAAATAAAATGCTGTACCCTAAGTAATGTTGTGCACAGGATTATGGTGCTACTAGTACTTAGGATGTTATTTTTTCTTCTAAATGGGTGCTAATAACTTCCCTAAAAGCTCTTTCAAGTTGGTTAAAAACTTATGAATTTTAAATGCTTTGTAAATGTAAAAATCTACTGTTTTAGTTGTTTTTTCATTCTTTTAAGGACTGAAATTTTTGATTCGAAAAACATTAACTTAAAAACTATAATATATTTTTTTTTTGGTGATTGAAGAATGTAAAATCAGTTGATATGAATAAAAATCGAGCTTAATTTTTAACATTTATTACAATGCATTTTTCTATATTTCCATCTGGATGGATGTGTTTCTATTAAAACAAAACAAGTGATAAAAAAGTACTCACACACCAGGTACTAATAAGAGTTATTTTAGTCAAAAGGTTTTTTCTTCATGTTACACAATATGTAAAAAACTATTCCTTTCTTAATTTGTTTTGAAATTTTTACCATGTAAAATTTGTTATTCATCCTATTGTTTCCAAGATATTTCTAATAACTTATTATTGAAAGACTGAATTTATATAAAAGTTAATTTTCTGCTTGTATAGGGTTTTAAAGAAACAATATAATCTCTTCTAGAAATATAAATATAACTTTTAATGAACCACATTGCTTCTGGAACTAGTTCAATCTTACACATTTGTTTAACTATTTTATCGAATCTATTTTTGATATTTTCAAAGATTTGAATCTGAGGTGTAAGTTCGAAGACATATAGTTTATGATCACATAATAGTTACATTTTCTTTTCTTAAAGTAAAATTTTTGTTGGTACTTTTTGTATTACCGCAACCGTATTGGCGATAAACGTTGGCACTTTTGCGATAATACGCGAGTATCTTTTTGTAACACACAGTAAATGTAAAAAGAATTTTGATTTCGAAGTTAAGTGGCAAAAAATATTTCATAAAATGTATATTAAATAATATGTAAGATGAAGAAAGTGAAATTTACAACTTAGGGATCACATATTTAGATCCCATAAGATTTGAGTTGATACATCTTTTTCTGTTAAAAATTCATATTAAATACAACAGTATTGAAAATGAATACTATACATACGCATATTTGAAAGCAAAAAACTCAATAACGAGTGCATTACATACTCATTTTGTTGTTGCATTCTCAAATTTGATCCAGTAACAGGTTCAAAAATGAGTATGTGATGTTTCAACTTTGAGTACGTACTCGTTGCCAAAGATGAGAATCCGGGATACTCAAATTTGTGTATGTTTGCAGCGGAGCTATTTTGAGTATGTGACGTATTCAAAAGTGAGTATTTCGTACTCAGTTCTGAATACCGGTTTTTCGCAGTGTGAATTTCAAAAACCACCCCTAGATTATAGCTTTGTTGAGAACACATAAATAATCTACAAAAGTTTACAAAACATGCTGTCTACTATTGTCTGCTACCATCTGGAAGTGTAAAATTTCGTGTTTGATTGCCTGAAAGCAGCATGAAGTGGGGAGTGTTACGCACATGGCGTTCTACGCTTTCTTGAAGGTCGGATAGAGACATGATAGAATCAGGGCAGACCATAGCCTTGAGGTATCCCCACAGCCGAAATTCACAAGGATTCAAGTCGGGGGATCTTGGAGACAAAGCTGTAGGAAAATGCGGGCTGATGATTTTGTCGTCACCGAAATGGCGGCAGAGCACTTGTTTCACACAACGAGCGATGTGTAGAGGAGTACCGTCAGTTGATGAAACAGTCGAAAATTCGAGAGATTAGCATCTTTCAACAATATCAACATTTCAAACCTACTCGATTGCAATTGATGAAAGTACAAATATTCGAAATATCGCTCAGCTGGCCAATTTTATTCGCAGATGCTATGTTAATTTTAAAATAAATGAAGAATTTTTGGAAGTCATTTCTATGCATAATACTACCACTGGAGCTGATATTTTTGATGCACTTATGGAAGTTGTAAAAAAGTATAAGTTACCATTGGATAGATTGGTTTGTCTTGCAACTGATGGCGCACCTATCATGACCGGCATTACCAAAGGAGTTGTTGCAAGATTTAAAGAAACATGAAAACAACACGAATTTTAAGCATTTTCATTACATTATTTACCAACAAGTACTCTGCTCCAAAGTTTTAAATATCGGACTTGTTTTAAAAATTGTCAAAAAAAAAATTGCAAATTATATTCGAGCACACAGACTTAATCACCGTCAATTCACTGCATTTTTGGAAGACATAGAAAGTGAATCCACTGATCTACCACATCATACAGAAATTTGATGTCTTTCGAGTATTAAAACAATTTTTCAAACTGCTGGACGAAATCATAATTTTCTTAGAAACAAAAAAATACGAATGTGCAGAGTTAAAAGATAGACAATGGCTAAAGGACCTGGCCTTCTCAGTTGATATCACAAGTCACCTTCATCAACTTAAGGTTCAAGGCAAAAATGATATTGTTGCAACACTATTTGATAACATTAACGCTTTGAAACAAAAATTATTTCTTTGGCGAAAACAAATAGAAAAAGAAAACCTGTCTCACTTTGAAAGCTGCCAATATCTATTAATTAAATCCCCTAAATTAAAATTTATAAAATATGCTCACCTAATTAAATTGTTAGAAATAGAATTCGATCTAGATTTTCTGATTACAATTCCTGTGAATTACAATTTGGTCTTTTTACTTTATCTCTATTTATCGACATTGAACTTGATGAAAATTATAAATGGAATTGATTGAGATCTAATGTGATTCTTTGCTGAAGTAAAAATGTATGGGAGTTGAAATTCCAGATTTTTACACATATTTATCAATAGATCGACTTCCTGAGATGTTATCCTTTGTTATGCGTATAATGGCTATCTTTGGAAGTACTTATTTATGAGAGCAATTATTTTCTTTAATGAAAAACAAAAATTCAGAAAGGTTAAGATTAACCGATAAACATTTATCATCAATTTTAAAGATCGCATCAGCACAGCATATTCAACCAAATTGATGATTTGCTTTATGAAAAACGGTGACAAACATCTTATAAAAAGAAATATTGGGACCGTCCTGGAAGGTAAAAATAAACTTATTTTAAGCCGTAATATCTGTATACTTATGCGCCTGTCTATGTAAAAAAATCACATTTATAAATATAAATAATTATGTGTGAGCAATTAATAGCTATCTTATTTTTCTCTCAGTCATGTACTTAACTAAAGGTACAACTAGCATAAAGTTTACTGGAATATAACTTTTAAACTTTGTAGTGCTTGTTAACATATCATTCAATACAATAAATATAAATAAAATAAAAAATTTTAAAAAGTTTGATTTATTTTATGATTTAAAATTTTTATGAAGATAATGTGCAATATATGTGTAAAGTTTTAAATGTTTATTTTTAAAAAAGTATTTATTGTATTGGAAATAATTAAATTTTGTAACATGCAAGATATATGAGTGCTATGAATAAAGTAGATTTTCAGAAAATGTTTAGGAATCCACACACAAAAAAACTCATTTTAAGGAAATCAAAAATAAGGATATTTTCATCGTGATTTAAAAAAAAAAAACATTTCAAAAATAAGTATTTAAAGTCAATAGGATTATATATATATATATATATATAGTGAAGTTTTTAGTTTTTTTTTATATTACCTTTGTTTTTTTTTTTTTTTAGTTTTAAATTATTGCTGTTTTTGGATTTCCTTGTAAGCTTCGCAAACACATGTGTCATTAAGAATTCACAGCATCTTTTTTATATAAAAAACTAATATTTTATACATTAATTTTCTACTACTTTTATGCTTCACTTTGAGCACTATCCTTGCATGATATTATATTATTTAGATTAATTTTTTAGATAAATATGTAGCTGAAATGTCTTGTTAAAACTATAAAAATAAATATAAAAAAAATTTTAAAACAAATCTTGTCCTGCATAACTGTTTAACATTAATTTTAAAAACAAAAAAAGAGAGAGTACAGTGTTCAAAATTTTGTCCTTTTCGAAAAAGTAGTATTCCGCTTATATTTAAATTAAATTTTCCTGCTTTTTTTGTGTAGAATTATAAAAAAAATAATACAGCAAAAGAGTTAACGGGTATCCTTTATTTTTTAAGACTAAAATAAAAAAAATTCAAAATTTGAAACATTTTAAAACGTTTTGGTAACCTTAAATTCTTAAATAATAATTTCTTATTATAACTTTTATTTTCGTTTTATGCATTAAAAATAACCTTTGACATTGAGTCTAGTAAATGCATATATATATAATATAATCATTCTACAAATCGTATTTTGTTAATTTTTTGAACTTTGTGAGCATGCGGCCCCCGACTTAATATAAAAGAGGTCATGTGGCCCCCCCATATAATATGAGTTTGACATGCCAGATCTATAACCTATAGCCCCTTGCTTACATTCGACTTTTAAAAAACAAACTGATAGCAAAATTGATATAGTTGATTGATAGAATTTGCCTCCAAATTTTCAGCTCATTGTTCTCCATTAATTGAATTTTTTAGTGCAATGGACCCTGACCGGGCTGCTCAGAAAAGGCCGGTGGGCCATATGTGGCTCACGAGCTGCAGTTTGAGTATCACTGCTTTAGATGCACTACGATGCTCCCCAGTCATATGGTGAATAAGGCGGTCTTTTCTGTCAGTTTTGGCCCATGTGTGGTTGGACTATAGTTTTCTTGAGGTAATGGTTGACCGTAATTTTCTTCCCGAGACTACTGCTGCCAAAAATAATACATAGTGGTTGTATTCCTACTAAGTCTTCCTTCAATATCGTGGGAAGTAAATCCCCTTCCCCTCTTTTTTATCTCTATTATAATACTGTGTTCAAACTCAGCAAGTTGTTAATAATCGCTTATTCGTCTTCTTAAAGTCATTCTTGACTAACATCAACTCACTACATCAGATCTCAACGATAAATAATCCTCACGAACTTAATAGCACCTATTTAAAGTACACTAGATTCGCCTTGCGGCGCAAAGCTCAAAGTGGCGCAACTAGCTCCCCACTTATAGACCTGATGTGAAATTTGAATCAAATCTATCTTTCAAATGTATAAACACGCTTATTAAATATCGTTATATAGTAGAACGTCGTGTATCTGAATCAATTGGGACCAAACACCGTTCGGATAACCGAAAACCGAATGTGATCCGTGCAGTATATGAAACCGGACACTATACGAATATTGAAAATCATCACATGCGGGAAACGTACTTGAAGAAAAAGCAAAATAGTTGCAAAATGTCACAATACCTTTATTGTGGAAAATAATCATTTATTTTTTGCTGCAAGGTCTGTGATTCTTTTGAGCAGCAGTAATTTAGTAAGACAGCACTTTGATTGTTTTACATACCACTGCATGGCTGTCTCTAACGCAGAAAACGCGTCAGCTTTTAATGGACCCTTGCTACTTTCATCGTTTTTGTCTTCGTCTTCATCCGTTTCATCGTTGACAGGGTCGGATTCTTCTTGCACATGGAAGACACAATCTCATCATCAATTAGCACTTGAAATTCACAGTCTTCTGCATCGCATGCCATCCAGGTTTCTACATCTTCTTCATTGCATTCTTGAAATCCTGGGATCGATTGGACAAAGTCGGTAATCTCCTCCCTGTGGTCGTCATTGTAGTCTTTTTCGCTTTCTAAATCTGAAATTCCCCAAATACCCTTGACCTTGGGTTTTCCCGTCACTTTTGGCCTCACACGAAATAACTGATGAGCATTGCACTGTTCGAAAACGTATTCATACATTGTACATGTAGTTGACAAAAAAAAAAAACTGGTCCGGATATTTGACGCTCCGGATAATAAACGTTTGCATGAACGACGTTCCACTGTACATCGCAACTCCTGGGTGATTGGGTTTTTATTTCCATCAGAGTATTTTACTAATTAAGATAAATGAAATAAAACGAAATTATATGATAAAATATATATCCATTTCAAAGCAAATTATTTCATGCTAGTTGAATTTGGGCCTTTATAGCAAAATAAAGATTTATGAAAGCGAACCTGGCTGAAAGCCATTATACGAATGAGAAAATAAATGAAAAGTAAAAATATTTTTAAAATACAAGCTTTTATTTAAATGCTCTAAAAAGAATAAAATACACTTTTCTTTTAAAACTTTTTTTGCTATCAACTTATAAAGTCGTTATACAATTTATGATATAAAAGCTTGTCGCAAGATTTAAGTACTCGTATATACTTAAATTGAAAATTTTAAAAATTAAAATCAATCAGATCAAGTTATTTAATTTGCTTGTTTATTTACACATGTAAATCTCGCGACAAGCTTTTATATCATAAATTGTATAACGACTTTATAAGTTGATAGCAAAAAAAGTTTTAAAAGAAAAGTTTATTTTATTCTTTTTAGAGCATTTAAATAAAAGTTTGTTTTTAAAAAAGTTTTTTTACTTTAAATTTATTTTTTACTTTTTAGTTATCACTGGACAGAGGATTCTCAGTCTGTTAATCTCATTCAATGCATCATTCTTGCAAGGTCGTTTGCCGGTTAATTTTGAAAAATTCAGCTAAGGGGTACTCAACCTTTTTTTCCGCCAGGCCACATATATATGATAGATATTTCACTCGGGCCGCAACAAGAGGATAATGGGAAGGGAGGATAAGCACTGTTAGACCAAAACAACATTAGACAAAGCAAAATTAATTAAAATATTAAAACTCATTCTTTTTCTGCTTTTACTATAATACTATATTAAAAACGAAAAACACATTTTTTTTAAATCCGTAATTTTAAACCAATCTTTTCAATATTTGTGCAGAATTTGGATAATACTATTCTACAAGCGAAAAAATATTTTTGTGCGATTCTATTGAAAAATGACAAAGCTTTTAAATATTTTATTAAAATTTGAGTATTCGTTGAAAAATCGTAAAAAAAAAAAAAAAAAAAAAAAAAAAAAATTAGGCATTTTACTTTTAAAACGACTGATTCTAAAATAGAAAAGCCTGAACTTTCTTAGTTAAGAATATCGATTCAATAACACGAAAAAAGAAAATTAAATTCTTACGGAACGATTTAGAAATCATTTTCATGAAAACGCATCAATTTTGACTCATTTTCCAAAAAAAATTGTAAGAAATAGAAAATATCATTATTTTTTTAAAAAAATTATACCGTATCTCGTGGCGAAAAAATTATCTTTCCCATTAGGTTATTATTTTTTGGCTCAATTTGAGAGAAAGAATAAGATGTTTTTTTTTAAAAAGTAAAAAAATCGGAGCTTCTTTAAGATCAATCCGATAAGCTGCTGGGCAAAATAAAAAGCTAACAGGAGTAATAATAATTAATAATTAATATCTTTTTAATTAATTGCGATATCGTAATATAAATCATCAAAACATGCATTGTCATCCAAACTAAACATGTCTACAAAATTTCAGCTCAATCAGTTGAGGACATCAGCTTCAAAATTGAGTTGCAAGATTCCAAATGAAAAAATTACTTTAATTAATATCTACACTATATTAAAACGTATGCGACTATACCACTAAGTGTATCTTCTCATGAACCGCACGATGCAGAAACTCGTCGAAAGTACCAAAAGCCCGGGAATGATCCGAGGAATCCGTTTTGACCATTTATATTCCGATGGTGCATTTAGTTAAAAAGATATTAATTAAAAACCTTAAAACGCATATTTATTGCCATTTTTTCCGCCAGGCAGCGTTGCAATTTTTCCCGACCCTTTTTCTTTTGTCCCAGACGTTTTTCAAACACGATCTAATTTTTTTATGAGACTCAGACAAAAAATAACTGCAGAATCAGAAAAATCATTTACTTCGCCACGATACGGTGTGATTTATTTTACAAAATAATGATATTTCCTATTTTTTACGATTTTTTCTTAAATGAGTCATCGATATTTTTTGTTAAATGATTTCGTTCCGATTGCATTTTCTTTCAAGTTAATGAAATGATATCCTACATTAATAAAATTTATGCTTTTCTCTTTTAGAATCAGTCATTTAAAAAATAAAATAACAAAACTTTTTTTACGATTTTTCAAAAAATACTCAGAATTTTATTTAAATGCTTAACAATTTCTTTATTTATAAAAATAATCTCACGAAACCTTTTTTCCGTGTGTAGAATGATATTATCCGTAATCTGTACATTGAAAAAATTACTTAAAATAACAGTTTTTAAAAAAAAATTGTGTTTTTCGTCTTTTTCCATTTCTGCGAGAATTATTTATGCATTATTTTTGTTACAGTTTTTGTTTAAAAATTACCGTTGTTTGCAATCGATATACGAAGTTTGAAGGCATTAACTTATAAATAAAGCCCGAAAAAAAAATAAAACTTTAACAAATAACGCAATTTTAAAATAGCCAAGGGTTTGGTGGCGAAATTCTGTTTGGCACCAAAGGAGTAACTTCTCTGTGCACTCCACACTTGATGAAAAGTTACACTAGAAAAGAAGACGAGCCTATAAATATTGAAAATCACGAGATTTGGCGAAATTGAATATCTCTTCCTTTTATTTTAAAGGTCTTTTCACTCCCTTTTTTTCAGAAGATTTCGTGGCGCGATTGGAACAGCGCTTGATTACTAGCTTTTCTAACAGAGTTCGAAACATCATCGCTTAATATTTATGATTTTTTAAAATTACTCACAAAATTTTATTCGCGTACTTAATAACTTCTCCAACAATTTTTTAATTGAAAGATAATTTATTTCGTCACGATACAGCATGTTTTTTTTTTTTTTTTTTTTTTTTACAATCAACAATACTTAACATATTTTATTATTTTTTCCAAAATGAATCAATATCGAATGATTTTGATGATGAAAATGATTTTTAAAAAACTCATACTCTTTGATCTTTTAGAGTTAGTGATTTAAAAAAAAATGCCAAAAACTTTTTAAAAATTTTTAAAAAGTACTCAAATTTTAAAAATTTAATAACTACTTATCAAATTTTTAATGGCGTAACTAGTCTTGAGTAGGGCCCAGTATCAAAATTCCTTGGGGGTCCTTTTTCCAATAATAAAACATATTTGAAAGCTTTAAAATTTTACAATTAAAGTGAGCATTAACGAATAGCTTTCATTTTTTTTACTGACTGCGACTTAAATAAAATATGTAGTATTACTCGAGAAAATTACTTACTTGAAATTTTAATTTCCGTACTGTCGTTGTCAAAGGGCTTGGACAGTGGCAGCGGTCCTCCAAAAATCATGTCCTAAGCTTATTCCTTAAGGGGGTGAAATTTTTTCCAGTTCCCATATGATTAACATAGGAGCATGATATTTTAGTGCTTAAGCCCTCCCCATGCCTAAGCAATGGGAATGAAGTAGATCAGTTGGTTCAAACCTTTAGTCCGAGACTCAAACAGAAGCCAAGATATTGTGAATTTAAACAAATTTATAAAGTTTAAAAACGTTTAAAACAATTAAACACTATAGATTGATCGATTGATTGAATATTAACGTCGCACTGTTCAGCTACACGAGGGCTTTTGACGACGGACCACGTAATTTTGAACCATGGTCAAGTGACGTAGACGACACCTGAGCTGGCATCCCCCTCTCCTAACTACCACAACAACGGGAGGACGTTTCAGCTCTCGACAGATTTAACGTGCATAGCCGCCCTACACGGTGGGTCTTTAGTGGTATTGGGCTCGAACTCGTGACAAGCAAGTCACGATCCGATATCTATACCACTCATCTACCACGGCCACCGAACACTGTGGAAGAAATAGCCCTATGAGCATGAAATTGTAATAACTGGAAGAGCAGATAGAGAGAGATCGAATGAGCCACATCCGAATGGATTGTGAGGCTCGAGTGCCAAGATATTAGCCAAAACGCTGTAGAGGGGGAATGCACCAAAGGGGATGTGTCCCAACAGATATGGTTTATAACAATAGTTATTACGATCCCCCATGTCTCAGCCCAACGAAGGGAATCCCAAAAGTGCATTTCCACTTTGACCTTTCTACTCCTGGCGTTAAGGGGGATTGGATTCCAGATCATCTTAGTCTGTTAGCAATGGAGATCATTGATGGAATTCCTAGTGACGCCATTAAGATCTATACAGACGGCAGCAGACTGAGTGATCGAGCAGGTAGCGGCATTTACATTGAGAAACGTGGAGAGAGGTCTTCTTTTTGCCACCGTAACCCCGACTTTTCCTCCTTTAAAAGTGAACTTATTGCAATAGAGCATGTCCTTGAGGCAGTTCTTAAAGACTTCGGAGACCTCTGGATCCTCTCCGATAGTTGCAGCTCTCTCCAACATCTTTATAACTGGATCACAATCGGAGACAAACCTGGCGTCTCCATACTTTAAAAACTTACACAAATATCCGAGTCCCATGATCTTCATTTCCAGTGGATTCCATCCCATGTTAACATCTTTGGAAACGAATAAGCGGATCTCCTGGCTAAAGAGGGGTGTAATGCTTCTCTGCCTATCTCTTCAACCCTCACCTACTCTGATCAATCTAGGGCTAAATCTGAAATTTTAAAGGAGGGGAGGACCCCGCCCAACCATCACTGGTATGAAAGCAAACATCCAGGATCCTCATTCCTACTTAAATGTAGCAGAGCCTCTCAAACTGCAATCTCTAGATTGAAAAGTGGCCACATAAAGAGTCTTTCCTTTTGTGGAGGCAGGAAGACTTTTGCTCTTTGCACCAAGTGCAAGACTCAGCAAGCCTCTCCAGATCACATCTTGGACTGATTGAGACTTTCGAGGGAGGACCGTTTTTCCTCTCCCCTCCTGGTATTGGACTTCTTAAGGGTCAATGGTCTCTTGGGTCTTGTCTGACTCCGTCAGACAGACTGAGGAATAGCCACAGCAACATCAACGATCCCCCCAAATATCAGTCTCCTAGCACCAAAAAAAGTGGCATGTTAAAAAATTTCCTACCCCATAGGAACAACATAGAGGATTAATATTTTAGTGTACAAGCCCTTCCCTATTCCAACCACAAGCACATAGATATAAAATACATGTGGGGGGCACGCCAATTCGATCGGCACCCATATAGCCAAGATCCCTCAGTAACTTCCAAAGTTATTAGACAACGATGTGCACGCATCGTAAAAATTTGTTCTCGTCATTTTTCCCTTTTGCACCAAAAGAAGTATAACTTCAAAAAAAACCCCAAATGCTATCCGCTGTGCTAAACACAAAACCCAAGAAACCATCTCGTCTTGGTACACCAAACCAAGCCCTGTGCGTCGGGCTCAACCAAAGGAATTTTCCGCCCTTCACACAAAATTCAGTCCAACGCTTTCGCGCATCAAAATCAAGGGACTATCCTTTCTCTGTCTGCCTTGTTCCAAGGTCAACCACCTTCTCCCCACAAAAATAGCAACCGACCCTGACGGATGTTGAGAATTGCGCCAAACATTCCATAATCTACCGCCAACAGACACTACAAATGGTTTTCTAATAATAACTGATTCAGACATCAATGATATGAAGTAAAAATTAAATTAATTCCAGTACGACCATAGCTAATTAACATCAATTTATGTCTAAGCCGTGCTGTTCGAGAAATATCGGCGCCGTGTAGGGCAGCAATGCACGTTAAATCTGTCGAGAGTTGAAACGTCCTCCCTTGGTGTGGTGTGGTAGTTAGGAGAGGGGGTGCCAGCTCAGATGTTATCCTCGTCACTTGACCATGACTCAAAATTATGAGGTCCGTCGTCCAAAGCCCTCCTGTAGCTGAGCAGTGCGACGTTAATATTCACTCACTCACTCGAGCCAGTACCATTGAAAACCCGCCGTGTAGGGAAACGATGCACGTTAAATCTATCGAGAGCTCAAACGTCCTCCCGTTGGTAT
Organism: Trichonephila clavipes; assembly: GCA_019973935.1. Classification (NCBI taxonomy): domain Eukaryota; kingdom Metazoa; phylum Arthropoda; class Arachnida; order Araneae; family Nephilidae; genus Trichonephila; species Trichonephila clavipes. The sequence goes on along the minus strand of BMAU01018239.1, from coordinate 296,214 downwards.
AGTGTGGTAGTTAGGAGAGAGTGCCAGCTTAGGGGTCATCCTCGTCAATTGACCATGGTTCAAAATTACGAGGTCCATCGTCAAAAGCCCTCGAGTAGCTAAACATTGCAACGTTAATATTCACTCACTCGAGAAATACGGAGTACAGAATTTGGTACCTTCATCAAGACTTCTAACTCATTTCTCTTATTAACTGGTTTTATGGATCGATTTCTGAGCAAAGTACTGAATTTTAATTCTATAATCACGACACTGGAGGAGCAATTATTCACCAATTAACGACCCGGTTCCAATTTAGAGATATACTATTTGTTTTTAAATAAGAATAATATATTAGTGACACTGTAAATGTTTGTAACTAAAGACCAAGAGGTCTTTGGTTTACAATATATTTTTCCCATCTTAATGAGCAAATCAGAGTTTTAATGACGTCGCACTATAAAACTACACAAAGGCTTTAAAGAAATGGATTTCGTAATTTTGACCCTCGGTCAAGTGACGAGTATGACATTTAAGCTGACAACACCCTATTCTAACTACCACCCCACACCAACGGGAGGATATCGACAGATTTAACGTGCATCGGTACACTGTGGGTCGACAGTTGCACCAGGACTCGAACCATCGTTATTCCAGCCATAACCAAAACCATAATACTACCTCGCAGCCATTTTTCGCATCTTAATCAAATGCTTCAACGAAAATATCTATGTCTTCTTACTGATATTTTAGGTATCAGCCTCGATGTTTGAAAAACCTACACTCGATCGTTGAAGGAATGAATGGGTCTTTATTAGCATCCCACTATAAAGCAACATGAGGGCTATTGACGACGGACCTCGTAATTTTGAACCTCGATCAAGTTACGAGGATGACACCTGAGCTGCAACCCCCTCTCCGAATTTCCATACCCCGCCAATGGGAGGACATTGAGCTCCGACAGATTTAACGTGCCCCAACCCCACTACACGGCGATTCTTCAGTGGTACTAGGGCTCGAACTCACGACACACTGGCCACGAATGATAAATCATGTTCACTAGGTTATCGCGGCCATCACTCAATGATCAAAGCATCTTGTGTAATGATACATATTAAAACAATTTAAAATTTTCTTTAAAAGTTAGCATTCCTACAACTAAAATTTGGAATCTAACTTTATTTGCATTGGTTAAGACCCAGTGACATCATTTCTTTCAATGCATTTTATGTATAACTAGTAAACTAGAATACCCCTTTTGCTTCACGATTGTTAACCGCTTTGAAAAACAGAATATATTTTAAAAGGTCAGTATTATCGTATGATAATTAGATTTCAAGACGAAGATAATTCATCCATTTTTGTTCAGCCTAGTGGTGTAAATTAAAGGATGTAATGCTTTCACTAATCACTTTTGCATCTCTTAAAACTCTTCCACTTTTAAAGCCGTTCAATGTTAACTAGTTCAGAGAAAATTTGTTGTAATAGCTTCTAATCTTATTAGTTTCTGTCGTTGAATGCACTTCCGAGCAAATGGCACTATTGAACAAAAATACGTGTTTTTATAGTTATTTGTATCGCTCGCAAGTAAATATCTTGAAAGCAACAACTCTTGATTTGAGAATCTCTTGTATTCTGTATTGGAGACAAACTTGGATTTTGCACAAGATTCTTCTCCGGTCTCAAATTTTATTATGCTAGAACCAAACTTCGCAGCCACCTTGTGTTTTCGACTATTCAGTTACAGACTTGCCCAAATTTGTTTATTTAAATGTATAATAAACTATAAATATTGGTAAATAAATCATTAATCTTGTTTCAGGTAATCATGAAAGTTCTGTCTATAGCCGTTTTTGCTGTGATGGCTGCAGCCGCACACGCTATCACCTTCTCGTGCCTAGCAACGGTATCTTTAACTTTGATCAGCTTGCACAAACCGGCATCTGCATTCTTCGGTTTCTTTCGTCGCCGATCTCCCAAGCCATCTATTATAGAAGAAATGTCTCCGGAAGGACCAGTGGACTTCTCATCCTTCAACATTCCTCAGAGATCTGGACTTCTTGCCCCATTCTCTGGTATGAACAGAGGTGGATTTTTCCCCGGTTTTAATGGTATCCCAGGATTTCCAGGTGGACAGTTTCTAAATCAATTTATAGTAAGTTTAAATCGGTTTGGGTTCTTTTTTTTTTTTTTTTCAAACTTCACGTCCATTTTATATTTGCACATAAACATAGGCTACTTGTCCTCAAAGTTTTAATTCAGAAGCATTGATGTATATTAAATGTTGTAATGAAAATTATTAAAGAATGTTGGGTGGTCAAGGATATTTTGTAGAATAAACTGTTTGATAAACATTGTAAGGTATTGAAAATTCCTGCAGATTAGATTATATCGTGATAGTTTTAACCATCTGCATATAGGCTAATAAATGTAGCTCATTTTGACTGCTATATAACTTTATAGGAGTTCAAACTTCGCTAGTCTACTCCTACATTTAACCATACTCTCGTCAGAAGATTAAAGTATCTTGGGAGAAGGAATTCATCTTAGTTTGAAGTTGAACAGTTGCTCTATATACAGTCAGTCAAAAGTTTTTGACACACTACCAGTTCATAGATTTTTATCGTAATATTTTACTTAAACATACAAATGAAACCAAAAGAAGTAAACGTTATTTTAAATTCAAATAATAATTTGAACGAAATTTGCATACATTAATGCAATTATGGTTAAAATTGAAAATAAAAGAAATAGTTAAGAAAATGGCTCAAAAAAGTATTGGGACACTTAGAATAAATTAAGAAAAACAGTTCAAACTTGGAAATATCTTGTTGGGCCCTTCTTGCTTTTTATGACCTCTCGAAGTCTATTTGGCATGGATTGGATCAATTTTTTGCAAAATGATCTATCGATTTTGGTCCACTCTTCGACCAAATATTTTCTCAAATCCTGCTGGTTAGAAATTTGGAGCTCATAGTTTTTGCTGCGAATAATCTCGCACATGTTCAATGGGATTAAGGTCTGGACTTTGTCCAGGAGTTTTAATAACTCTAGGACAGTGGTAGAGGACCTATTACTTGCAAATATCTGCAGTATGTCGCGGGTCATTATCTCGGTACAATTTAAAATATCCTGAGATTCCCAGCTTGCTCGCACTTTGCTTTAAATTTCGCTTGAATATGTCAAGGTGGACATTTATTATACCATCAATAAAATGAAAGTTCCCGAAACTAGAGTTTGCCATGCAGCCCCAGACAATTTGGTTACCCCTCATATTTGACAGTAGGGCGTAAATTTTTGACATGCATTGCTGTATTCGATTTCCACCAAACTTTTTGCTTGCCATCCGATCCAAAATGTTATACTTGCTTTCATAAACAAATTATATTTTCCCAATATTCTGTTGGCTACCTTTCATACATTTTAGCAAATGCTAACCTAGCTTGTCTATTTGCTTTGCTGATGTAGGGCTTTCTTTTTGGTACTCTGCCATGATACTTGTGTTTTCTTAAAACACTTCTGACCGTTTCAGGATTTACTGATTTTTCCTGAACCTACGTTTACATTGCAAAGTCATTTTTAATGCACTAGTTGGATTAATGTGTACTTGTCTCGCAATCCACCTCTCTTCACGTTCATTAAATATCCTTGAACACCCTAATCTCTGCTTGTTTTCAACACTGTTTGTTTTCTTGAACCTGTTAATGAAAAAGACTCTTACTCAATTTCAATATTTTTCCTCTACAGCGAATTGATTTATTTCCCCTCTTTCCAATGACTTTTTACGAGATTTCGCACATCGAGATATCTTTGTTTCTCGCCATTTTTTCTAAAATCTAAACTGTTGAAACATTTGTGTTTAAACTTCTAGTTTAAAAAAGTGTCAAATTAAATTCTATTGATGCGCTGTATATCTGTCAAATTTCTCATTTCAATGGTGTCCCATTACTTTTTGAATTATACTTGAAAAGCTAGATCAAATTATAATTCTATAATAAAATTTTCCCTGTATACTGTACACCAAATGTTAGAATATTACTTAATTCATTTTGTTTTTGTTTTAATGTGATAAATATTATAAATGGCTTTACAGTTATGCACGCCAAGTGTCCCAATACTTTTTTGAGTGACTGTATTTACTAAAATCGGAATCTCTGTAATAATGAGACATTTAACTATATCTAGCCGTAAAATATGCCTGAACTGTTGAATACAGTCTAGTTTAGGTTTTATTTACAGTACCGTAAACTCTAGATATATTGGACTTTACTGCTAATCTAAGAACACGCGAAGTTTTCAGAGTGAGGCAAACTTGAATCCGATCCGCTTTAAAAAGTGGCCTATTAGATTCCTGTGAAGTGCGTAGATTCCCCCAAATCGGCGCTTATCTTTTTAATTTAAACTAGGTGTGTAGCTGTACCTTTTAAAGTATTGCGTCTTTTCACAGCCAGGACTACCTCAGCCAAACTGGCCTCCTTTTCAAAATGTTCCTCGACCTGGACAGTTTCAGCCTCAAAAGCCTCAGCCTGGACAATTTCAGCCTCAAAACATTGCTCAAAAGCCTCAACCTGGACAGTTTCAGCCTTCAAGCATTCCTCAGCCTGGACAGTTTCTTCCTCAAAACATTCAATCTCAACAGTTCTCGTCTCATGATTTTGATCAAAACCCTGATTTTCAGTCTGATTCTGATAGAGAAGTTCGTTTTGAGGACCAACCACAAATTAACACGGAAGAAGCTGAAAGTTTCTTCACCCTTTTGGCCGAAACCGACGAGAACAAATGCATCTCGCGTCTCGTCTGTGAAATGGGAGCTAATCCATCAAGCGCTGGAGAACTAGGAACAACGATTACTGAAATTATAGGGTAAATATGAATTTTTTATTAACCTAAATTTCCTAAACCAATACTTTGAATATGGGAAGTTTTAAAAATGCATGCAATCGGAGATTAAAAACATTTTAATGTCTTCAAAGTCGACTCCAATGGACTTCATTCTGGTCATTTTAAAATCTGTATAAATTGCAACAGCTAGGATAATTTAATTTTATAATTTGTTAAATATACCCTGACTTCTATGCTCTAGTGTAATTGTATTGATTAGCTTGGGTACCTAATTCCGAGACGTGAAAACAATATCATGCCTAACGTTAAAATTCGACTTAACAGAAGCTCTAATGAGGAATCTGATCAAACCTCTATTGTAAACTTTAAATGCTTACAAATGTTAAATGTAGACTAGAATAATAGTTTTTTAAATTTTAATTAAAACTAAATTGTGAACAAATTGGAGTTTTGAATGGAGTAAGCTTTATCAAAACAAACGGAAGGAGTCAACGGGACTTCCTGTATTTGATGGCTAAATTCTAAAGAATCCGACATTAAAAATCGCGTATTTTGTCGTTTGACAATGTTAATTTAGTTGTAATCCAATTTATTAGGTATACAAATGCGTGCTATAGTAAACGGGAAACTTTGCAAGTTACAATTGTTTTAGAAACGGCTGATAACATTTCCAATGTACAGTTATAGACTCTTTAAAACTAGTTTACGCAATATATTGTTGGAAAGGGGGACAAGGACTGCTGCAAGAATGGGGGTAATTAAAAGTTTTTGTGGAATATTGGAACAGACTTTTCCTCTAAACGTTACACTTACAAAACTTAACCACTTTTAAAACTTTTCAGACTTCATATAGCAACTAAGGAGATTTTTTTAAAGAAAATTTAATGGCATTTTGTTATTTCAAAAATGAATGCTAATGTAATTAAATTAGTTCATAATTTTTTTTCTACTGAGTTTAGGCTTTTTTTGTATAAATATTATAATATTTCTAGTTTTGGATAAATCTCCTTACAAGTTTAGCTTTTCGTCGTAGTTTACTAAAATTGGAACCACAAACTTTTCGTCTCGGAATTTTAATTTTTTCGCGTGTAGTTCGATACCTTAAGCTGATGTCTTGTCTTAATGCATCCCCAAGATTTCTAGGGATTGAAGGGTGTACATTTCAAATGAACGCTGTGGTGTTTGGCTTTTGAATTTGAGAGTTGCTCGTAGAGATTAACTTTTAGTTTTCTGCTTCATTCTTTACAAGCAAATCAGCTTTCTAAACGCTAAGTATCCAGACTTTTTAAGAAATTAACTAAAATGCTAAAACATTTCATCCTACCAAAAATTCCTCTAATTTATATTCCAGGTGTTATCATCGAAGTCTATTTCATTAGAGTGCCAATACCTTTTACGGCGTGTAAATCTTGGAGCTATTGCATTTAAGATTTGTTGAACTTTAATGTTGTAATTACGAGAACTTAATATAGGAAGTTAGGCTTCGTGGTTTGCGTTCGTGAAGCGGCGAATGATTAAAATTGCTGGATTGAGATCTAATATTATGACATTAGTTTTGATTATCGAGCTTTTATTTTAAAATTTATCCTTCTGTAAGTCATCGGTTTTTCTTTTGAAAACGTTGTTTATAACTAGTTATGTATATATTTCAGATCTTTACGAGATTTTCCAGAAGGCAGCAAAGTGATGGAATACAACAAAGTTCTTCAAGGAGGTATAACGGAAGGTATAGATTCCTGTCAATCTCGCTATTCGGCCTGTGACGAAGAATCCTACGAATTGATGAAAACATCGCAAACTGAAGATGCTGCAACATCTGCTTAAAATTAGTCTATCGCGGGGTTACAAAAATATTAATTTATCCGATGTGTGTTAAACTTATTTCCTCAACTCCCGTCTTCAATTACTATCGGTCTTTCGCGGGAAAATATTTTGAAGTGTCGAGTTTTAATTTATGTAGCGTATTTTAGAGCAACGAATGTAAAATGCATATTATCGACAATAAAAGTACAATTGATTATTTCTGTGTAGTTATTAATCGTAATACAATCTTCTATATACTAAATCTCATCTTGGGTTATAAACTGAAGTTCAACTACTGACTTTCAATGTACTCGTGCAGAAAACTCTACAAATGAGACTGAAGATGCCTTTTATGGAAGAGCAAATCCTGATCACTATTCCCAAAAATTTATTCATCCCTATACAATAATGCATTTTTACATATTCTCTCTCAACAAATGAAGTTAAACAAATATGAAGTGAAGTTTCTGCACGTTTATTTTTAGTACTCTTGAAGCAAATTCAATTGATAAAAACTAAATGGTTTTTGTTAATAAAATTGTAGATGGTTCTCGGCAAAATCTCTTTGTGTGGTGACTTTCTCTAAACTTTAAATTTGAATTCGTCATATTTATTGAAATATTAAAGATGGATAACTTGTGTGTGTGTGTGGGGGGGTGATACAGAGAATTATGCTGTTGGTGGCGTACACAAGGGTTGGGTTTGATCTAAGGAGTGGGAGATTAAACTCCTAGATCACACACAAATTTAATCTTTAACAATATAGAGAACGCCTTGGCGCTTTCATCTTCGCGTATTCAAAATGTATCCATGAGAAGTCTGTATACGCTAAGTAGATAGTCTGAAGTTTTTCTTGCAGTTCTCGCATAGAAATGCAAAAGGGTAATTAAATTCTGCGTTTATATAGGAACGTATTAAGATTTCAAATTGGGTGGTGTCCATTAAACCAGGGCCGAAAATTCAGAGGTTTGCTACCAATACTCAATGTTCTCGTAATGCAATGTTAAACTCTACTCGCACGCGAATGTCGAAATGAATCTATAAAGTTTCAATACTTTCCCTTTTCGACATTAATAATTTCAATTGCTAAACCACTTGCATTGCGTGCAGTGCAAATCTTTCCTCTTGTGACATAGCTTTTTTACAAGCTTTTTATTAACTTGCAATGTAAAATGTTCGGGTGGAATCTTGCAATAGAATTGTGAAGCTGATGCCTTCAACCGGCTGAGCTGAAATTATGTATACACGTTTAGTTTGGATGACAATGCACGTTTTGACTATTTACTCCTATATCGCTATTGGTTAAAGATACTGATTAAAATTTTTTTTACCCATCTTAGAAGCTTACTTTAACTCTTTCTACGAGCCCTCGTGGCATAGTGGTTAGAGAAGCCGAATTCAAATGAATTGCTCCGGGTTCGATTCCCGGGAGCTAGTTTTTAAATTTACTTTAAATCACTTTACTTTTCCTTCGAAAATTGTTTCTCTTGATCAAACTTAAATTTCAATCTCCTTGTTTTTTATTACAAGCTTTTATTTAACTTGCAATATGTAAAAAGTTCGGGTGGAGTCTTGCAACTCGGTTTTGAAGCTGATGTCTTCAACCGATTGAGCTGAAATTTTGTATACACGTTTAGTTTGGATGACAATGCATGCTTTGATTATTTACATTCCAATATTGCAATTAGTTAAGATATTAATTAAAAACCTCTTGCCCCCTGTTAGCTTTTTATTCCGCTGATCAGCTTGTCGGATTCAGCTTAAAGAAGTTCCTATTTTTGGACCTTACTTTCAAAACCATCTGATTCTTTCTGTGAAACTGAGACACAAAATTATATAATCGGTAAGATCATTTATTTTGCCACGATACGGTATAAATCTTTGTAAAAAAAAAAAATCGAAATTATCATTTTTTAAATTTTCCTAAAACGAGGCAAAATCGATGAGTTTCATGAAAATGATTTCTAAATCATTCCGTATGAATTTTTCTTTTTTTCGTGTTAATGAATTGATAATCGGCACCAAGAAAGTTCTGGCGTTTCTCTTTTAGAATCGGTCATTTAAAAAATAAAATGCCAAACTTTTTTTACGGTTTTTCAAAAACTCAAATTTTTAATAAAACATTTTAAAACTTCGTTATTTTTAAAGATAATCGCACGAAGCTTTTTTCATTTGTAAAAGAGTATTATGCAAATTCTGCACACACACACACACACGGATTGAAAAAATTGGTTTAGAATTACGGAGTTAAAAAGTTGTGTTTTTCGTTTTTAATATAGTATTATAGAGTAAAAGTAAAATAACAATAATTTAATTAGTTTCGCTTTGTCTATTTTTGTTTTGGTTTTACAGTGTTTAGTGTTATCCTCTTGTTGCGGCCCGAGTTTAAAATCTATCATATGTACGTGGCCAGGCGGGAAAAAAATTAAGTACCCCTAAACTAGCCTGCTCAATATTAACAGGCAAACGACCTTGCAACAATGATGCGTTGAATGAGACGAACAGCCTGAGAAACTTTCCAGCGATAAATAAAAAGTGAACTTTTTAAAAACAAGCTTTTATTTAAATGCTCTGAAAAGAATAAAATCTTTTCTTTTAAAACTTTTTTTGCTATCTCCTTATAACGTCATTACACAATTTATGATATAAAAGCTTTTTGCGAGATTTACCTGTGTAAATAAACAAGCAAAATAAATAACTTGATTTGATAGGTTCAAAATTTTAAAAATTAAAATCAAAGTGCGAGTACTTAAATCTCGCGACAAGCTTTTATACCATAAATTGTGTAATGACGTTATATGGTAATAGCAAAAAAAAGTTTTAAAAGCAAAGAATAAAATATTCTTTTCAGAGCATTTAAATCTTGTTTTTAAAGTTTTTTTTACTTTTAATTTATTACGATATCTGTAACAAGTAAACTTTTTGCACTGTTCTGGTACATGAAAGTAGGAAACTACACCCATTACAGACCTATTCTGAATTTTTTTTGACTGTCGTATAACAAACACTTATATAAATAAGATATTTAAAACTTTTCATTCGTCTTAAATAGAATGCCCTCTTGAACTACACAATCGTGCATATAAAGCATTGATGTAGCTAGACGAGAATTCCCGTTGAACTGGACGGTAAATCAAAGAACAAGGTCACATAATCCAACATCTTTAAATTTTTGCTTTTTGATGGAAACGAGTGCAGTTTTTTTCCTCTTTGTACTGCACCAAACACTGCTTCAAAAAGTTGAAACCTAATTTAAATTACCCGCCAATAAATCTAATGGTGGGCAGGGGAATTTTTCTTGCTACTCGAATTTTCTAATGCTGTATTTTAAAGTTATCAAATTATGATTTGGGATACCCCAGTAAAGGATTTGACCTTTATCAGAATTACATTTAACATTCTGCTACTCATTAACTGGTTTAAAAGTGTGTTCGAAAGTTAGGTTCAATGAATTATTTCTTAGCAGTTGGTTAGTTAACCATGATGGGGTAAGTCTAATGTAACAAAGTTCATGGGAGGGGAAAGAAACTATATTTTTAGATTATGTAATTTTATTTTCCTTCCATTCGGTAAATTCTTATGCTCGACTGCCCCACGAAAGAAAAGTTAATGTCGGCAAAAATTTATACATCTCGCTAGTTAAAAATGTCTAAGAAATCGACAAAACAAAGACACTATCTCGAGAAAGAGGAGTTGCTTTTTGTTCTTATTCAACCATCAGTAAACTAATCGCTTCACTTGATAATTGTTAATACAATTTGCTCAAGTCTACGCACACAAAACGCATATTAAACTGGGTTTTTACCTCTTGCATTTCTTTTGAAATGTTTCAAGAGTTCTCGGATCAGATATACTAAATGGAAGAATGAGTGCACGTAGGCTTTGTCTCTCATTTGAATGAATTTTCAAAATATCAAACTTCTAGTTTTATAAAAGATTTCTCTCTTGTCCTTTCTCTGCATTTTGCATTTGTGTTTAATCTTCCTCTGATCACATAAAACGAAGGTATGGAGCACGAATGCACTACTCATTTTATATTGTTATAAAATAATTGCATATAAAAACGAATATTAACTTGGATATCAGACTAGAAAATTGAGCATTGCTAGTACAACATTGCATAAATATAATTTTCAAATCCCCCCTCAAGTTCAAAATTGGGGGAGTGAGTGAGAGAATATTAACGTCACACTGTTCAGCTACTCGAGGGCTTTTGGCGACGGAACTCGTAATTTTGGGGGGAGTCAGATGGGTAGATTAGTTGCCTAATACTTCAATTGTTTTCTCTTAAACGGGGTTTAATTTACATTATTTGGTAATAATTTTCTATCCAGTAAATGTAAAAATAAATCAAGTCTTCCTGTAAATAAATAATATAAAATATTACTGAGATCTGTGCAGTCTTCGATCTTGTCTCGTGTCTGATTATAATTCAAAAGTACAGTTCAATTTTAGATTTCTACAGGGAAGAGTCATGGGTAACAAAGTAATTCTTTATATAGTGTACCTATTTAAAAATAAGCAAGGAAACTAAATATTTTGTTCGAGGTAAATGAGTTCTACGAATCTCTCTCATATCTGCGCTTTTAAAATATTGCATCCAAGTTAAGATTATAATAACCAATACCTGAGGAACCTCTTTTCAATCTACGGAAGTTAAATGTGGCCACGATAACCTAGTAATCACAGTCAAGTCTCGTGAATGATTTCAAGCCCTAGAATCACTGAAAAGCAGTCGTGAAATAGCCGATGCTCGTTAAATCAGTCAGGGTGTTGTGTGGTAGTTCGTCCATTGCCAATAACCCTCGTGTTGGCTTATAGTGCGACGTTAATAAACACTCTCATTCACTAAAGTTAAATAATCTTGAATGTGCTTATACTATTCTTCGAAAATCACCTTAGCAACATTAATGGATATAGGCATATATCCATTTTTATTTTAAAGAAAAAAGTTTCAGCAGTTTTTTGAAGTTATATTCGAGAAGCAAGTTTCAGTTTGATTTTAATGGAAAAATTATTGAATATTTCTTTAGAATTAGATTAGAGAGAAAATTTAGATCCGATTTAAATATGCTACACGATTGGTTTCAATATATATATATAATATATATATATTATCGTATTCAACCTCTTAAAGCGGAAAGTGTCATTTTTTAGCTTTAAATATTTAAAATTAAAAGTTTTCTCTTTCCTTAAAAGGATTTTTGAATTTTTGTTTATTATTCTCTTCTAGAATTATCATATTTTTTATTATTGTTATTACAGTTATTATTTTTTGTGGGATATGGAGCGACAAAGGCCATTATCCCATAAAATTACGTTCTGTAAAAGAGAATCTTTAAAAAGAGCTCAACTGTGGTCACAGTTATATAATACATGCTAAAATTTTGTCCAATAGAAATATTATCTTCGTAGTAGAAAAACAGAGGCATTTTTTGATACATTATTAAAAACTTCATCAATTGATATTTATTACACTACATAAATTATGTGCCTGAAAATTACAACTATAAAATACATCCGCACTAAAAAATAATTTTTATAGAAGAGTTTCTTTATGGTGTTCTGGAAGTTTTCAACATAAATAAGATTTTCTTGCACTGTGTAAATTTAAAACCTTGTATAAATATTATAGCTTTTCAAATATTTACATAAATGTTGCTAATTTATTTCGCTTGGTATGACTGCACAAATCAAAACATTTTAAGGAAATAATTTATTTAGCACTTTTCTTCCATTTTTTTCCCGTGCCCGCGGTAACGGACCCGTGGCCAGAGTGCTATGAGTTCGAGCTAAGTACCGCTGAAGACCTGCCAAGTAGGGGAGCGATGCACGTTAAATCTGTCGAGGCTCAAACGTCTTCCTGTTGGTGTGGTGCGGAAGTTAGGAGAGAGGCGCGCTTACTTAGGTGTCGTCCTTGTCACTTGATCATGGTTGAGGCCGGTCCCAAAAGCCCTGGAGTAGGTGAATAGCATGACGTTAATATTCCATTACTCACTCCATTTTTTTCCCAAAGTCCTCCCGTTGACGTGATGTGGTAGTTTGGAAAGACGGTGTCAGCTCAGGTGTCATTATAGTCTCTTGACCCAGGCTCAAACTTACGAGATCCGTTGCCAAAGCCCTCGTGTTGCCATACAGTGTGACATTAATATATATAACTCTCTCACAAACTCTCCACTTTTTCCTTCATACTTATATTGCCCTCGTGCAGCTTTGTAGTGCAATGTACATATTTTACTCACTCACTCATAATTATTAACATGATTCCATTATGGATGATTGCCGTCACCGAGTGGTCATCGGAGCGAACTCGTGGCCGGCGTTTTTTCTGTTAAGTTGTGGTGTCCCTAGAGATCTTTTACGCAGATGGGGTAACCCTGTTAAATCTGCCGAGTCCTCACAATGGCGTGGTATGAAAGGCTGGGTGGCAGTTCTGGTGCCCTCCGCGTTACTTGACCGTGGTTCAAAATTGTGAGGTCATTGGTTATTGGCTTCATAGAGAAACTGAGTGAGTGAATATTAACGTCGCATTGTACAACTACACAAGGTAGCCGAGTGGTATAGGTATCGGACCGTGGCTTGCCTTGTCACGAGTTCGAGCCCAGTACCACTAAAGACCCGCCGTGTAGGGCAGCGATGCACGTTAAATCTGTCGAGAGCTGAAACGTCCTCCCGTTGGTGTGGTAGTTAGGAGAGGGGGGTGCCAGCTCAGGTGTCGTCCGTGTCACTTGACCATGGCTCAAAATTACGTTGTCCGTCGCCAAAAGCATCGTGTAGCTGAACAGTGCGACGTTAATATTCAATCACTCAATCAATACAGCTACACGAGTGCTTTTGGAGATGGGCCTCGTAATTTTGAATCATGGTCAAGTGATGAGGCCAACACCTGAGCTGGCACCCTCTCCCCTAGTTACCACACCACATCAACGGGAGGACGTTTGAGCTCTCGACAGATTTAGCGTGCATCACTCCCCTACACGGTGGGTCTTCAGTGGTACTAGGCTCGAACTCATGACACCGGCCACGATTCCATTACCTTGAACACTAGGCTACCGCGGTCATTTCATAGAGACAGTTAAATTATGAATGAACTCTCTCATGTTATGTTAACGAAAATAACTTTCCAATTTTTTTATTATTTTTATTGCTCTTTAATGCTATCATTAAACGTCCTTAAATACGAAGAACTTATATTTCTAATCTTGACTTCGGTTTTATTTACACTCTCACTAGCACAAATTAAAGTATTTTTTCCCTCACTTTTTTTCACGATAATAATTAATTTACTTTCTTTTCAAATGATCTTTTCTAAAATTAAATTGATTTATACAACTTGAATTCTTTGAAAGTAATTCAAGCACAGATTTGAGAAAAATTATAACATGCTCTTTATATACAGTGAATCCCCAAATTTACTGTCAAAATCAGCCGAAGACGCTATCGTTATTGAGAATTTGTACGTGAACAGTTGGCCGGATACAAGGCGGTCACGGCATTGCTATTGTGTAAGTGATGTTTTCATGGATACATTATTACCCATATTTTCCATAGACCAATTTGTAAGCATCATTACAGATTAGGTACACAGGTTTTCAACAGTGTCTCCGCCGAGTGATGGCGTTTAACAACAGAATAATGTATCATGTCATATAAATCGAATCGTTGCGAGTAGTTCGAGGAACATTTTGGTGAATTTCAAGGCAGAGTCTTCTAATTTATCTGAGGGAGAGAATATTTATTAACGTCGCACAATAAAACAACATGAGGGCTATTGGTGACGCATCTCGTGATTTTGAACCATGGTCAAATGAAGAGGACGACACCTGAGGTAGCACCTCACTCTCCTAACTCCACACTACGCCAACCTGAGGATCCTAAGCTTCGACAGATTTAACGTACATCAGCCCCTCTACATGGCAAATCTTCAGTGGCACTAGGGCTCGAACTCATGACATTCCAGCCACGAGTCCGTGACCATGACTATTAAGCAACCGCGGCCAGTAAACTCATGAGGGAAAAGCCTAGTTTATCTTGACACATGGCAGCAAATTCCACGCTATTTAAGCATCTTATGCTAAGATGCGCAAACTTCGACGCGCAGCGATGAATCATACAAATAACAAATTATTTGTACATATATTTTACACTCAAGATTTCGAGTTTATGGTTGGTGTTTCGTCTGAGGTAAGATAATTTTTTAAAAAAATTTGTCATCCTCTTGTATATTATTTTTTTTATTCTTCAGTATTTGATAGCAGAATTATATTGATTAACTATATCTGATGTCAAATTGAATTTATTACCGATTTTATGAAAGAATTTCGAGTGCGTTTAACTTGATTTTAATAATCAATATACGAAACGCTTAAAACTCCTGTTTTTAGATAGAAATCTATTATTCCTTTTTGCAGTAACTGCTTTGAAGTCTGAAATGGAGCTGGCAGCTGGAGTCTTGTTAATTTTTGCTGTGGCACTTCTTCCTTCAGAAGCCACGCTGGTTGTTCCAGGAGAATTACTCTCTCCTCTAGGAATTCCAGGTGCCATGGGACCAGCAGGATTGAATGCTGTTAAATTGGCTGTGGGTGGAAGACTCTTGAGCATGCTTGGCTCGGTAGGCGTAGGTTCAGTAGGAAGTCTTCCTTCAGGTATTCTCGGTCCTCAACTGATGAATACTCTAACAAGTTTCGCACAAATTACACCCAGGAGTGCGGGCTTTTCTAAAAGAAGAGGACCCAATATTCCAACAACCTTTGATATACGGAAAGCTACTCCATCGGAAATCGAAAACTTCTTTGCCGTCTTGGACAGAGTGGATTCCAATAAATGTATATCTAGGCTTGTATGCGAGGTTGGTGGTAATCCAAGAATTCTCGAAGATTTGGGTCATAATATCAAAGAAACTATGAGGTAAGGTATTGAATAATGAACGTTACTATTTGTTCATATTTCTCGAGAGCTTTAATATTTCTAATTACTCGGTTTCTTGACGTTGGACGCTTTAACATGCAAGTTATTTTGAAAATGTAACATCCCTTGACGATATCGACATACTGTTAAGACTAATTTAATGACTTTACAAATACACTCGTAAAAGATCGTGTAACCCTTGTATTGCTTTTCTTGCTGAGTTGCATGCATGCCTGGTAAATGTACAAAGTCTGAAATTTGGATTTCATAGTAAACTTTTGTACCAGAGTATGTGATGACGATTTGATCACGACTTAATATGGATTGAACAAGTTATTTGAATGGGTGTCTATGCTCTAAAAGTTATTACCTAAATATATCTATTTAACGGTATGGTTTCTGTTGAATCTCTCAAACAAAATTTATTTAAGGTATCCCAACACGTTGAAAATGACTATATTCGGTCAAGACTGATATTTTTGTTTTCTTTTATTGAATCGAGCCATCTTTTGGCTTTACAAAACATGTTTTGTTTCTACTCTACCTAGAGACCAAGCTACAATCAATTTTATTAAGTTAGAAAAACCGGAAGTGGGTCGTTGATCTACCAGAAGTGGGCATTTAAATTACTCGAAATCTATCGTGACGAGTCTGATAACTCAAAATATTACAAATGTATTTCTATAAAACTTTTTGAACCTGATATTTATGTTTTCTAGAGAATTAATGTACTAAAATATTGCTTATTGTATGAATATTTCTTGAATTAGGCCTTGTTATTTAAATAATGGTCTCGTAAAGAATGTGATTTTTCTTATGTTTACTCAATCGACTATAAAATTTTTAAATTTTAATAAAACATTAAAATTTTAGTACATTCCCTAGATAAATGCATCTAGTTTGTCTTGGTAATATTTTTATTATAAGTTAATTACTTTTTTCTTTAATTGCTTTGAAGTTTTACAAAAATGTTGCCTAAATTTCACAGAAATCACAATTATAAGTGAATTTTTAGCATTTTATATTAAATATTGTTAAATATTAGTATCTATTGGTATTGAGTCCTAAAGCCTTTATGTTTAAATACCTTATTTTGTTAAAAAGGGCTCCGAACGTGTTCGGATACCTTAACGGAATCTTATTCTTGACTCTAGCCTAATTATATTTGACACAAGTGTCTTTTTTAGCTCTCTGCGTGTTTTGGAGAAGAATGCCCTTTCTTCCAAGTATCGACAGATCTTGTTGCAAGGTCAAAAAAGCGGTGCGGACAGCTGTGTTCACAACTTTAAAAGCTGTGATGAAAGATCATACCGATTGGTCAGGGCTTTTGTAAAAGCATTCAGAATGCGAAAATAAACCAATGTAACTTGAAGTAAAACTTGGTGAGCATGTTTGTGTAAAAATTCCCTCGTTGTAAATAAAGGAATACAAGTGTTTTGTAACTTTCAAGCTTTGTAGTTTTTACTTGATACTAATTTCTGTTTACCTTAATTCGCACATGGATTTAATGAACTACAGTGAAATTATCTAAATACGATCGCGTGTTGATGAGTTACTGCTTCAGTTTTCTATGTATAAATATCTATTGGTAATGGTTAAAACTGATAAAGTATCAAAGTGATCTTGAGTGCAGATATCGTATAGAGTTCCGAACTGATAAAATACTGTAGCGAAATGGTCACGAACTCGTAACGGGCATAGTTTAAGTCTAGTTGTAAGAATTTATGCAGATAATTTAAAAGCTAAAAATGCAGACATTTAGTAATCCTACACTTGATCCAATTTTAAAGCCTTGTTTAGAAATAGATACTTGGTTTTATTTCAGAGTTCAAACTAAGATTTTCTTCTCGGAAATACAAAAATCTAGAACGCCTGTACATATGCATCCAGAATAGAGCAAAAGTTTTTATATGTAGTCGATTGTTAATGGACAGCTTTGAATTGCAAAGAAAAGGAATTGTAACTTTAAAATTACCAGGAATTTATTTCCGAGAAGTAATCCAGCGCATATTAAAAATTTGGATATCATTAAAGGTAAACTTGTAGTTTCTGAAAGTTGAAATGAACTAAACCTTCCTAATTAAAAGAGAACTTTTAACGTAAAATATTTGAAGAAATCGTTAATTTAAATATTCGACTACTTGATCAATGTACTTTAAAATGTATTGCGATATGATTTTTCATAATGATTCCGTAAATTTCTTCCGTATATTCTTTTTTTACAAATCTAATGGATTTAAATCGGATTTGTGTGAATAATCTGCAATTATGTAAATTTCTTTATCAATAAATATACATGGCAAAATACTATTTTTTGATACTTGGTATGCATGCATAACGCAATTCAGAATTGATATTATTAAATACAGTAGATGAATTTTACTTTTATCGGAGAATTTCTTCCCCTTTCTATCCAAAACTACTCAGTGCGATAAGTAAACGGCGTTTATAAATCCAATGACGTTAATTGAATAACTTCAAGTCGAAGAACTCGGATGGTTTTTATATTCTCGGTTTTAATATGGAGTTATCTCTTACACAACGAGCTATATTCCAGATGCTAGATATATTGTGACGTTTTTCAAAGTTCCGCTTACAAAGCGATCATTGTTAATGGTGGTTGACGATGTTCCAAGTCGATTCATAGGTTCGAATCAAGATTCCTTTAAATACCCATCATGCGAATTATTGGTCATCGTTTCACATTGATGGGGGAAATATCCTCAAATTCCTATCGTGGAGTAGTGTGGTTTCTACGAGAAACAAATTCGGGTGTAGTGTTCGATACCAATGGGCATTGAGTAGCTTTTAATACATCGTTTATTCAAACCAAGCGAACGCGGAATGCATTGAGAATGATATAATGTGGAATGTTGATACATATTTATTAGGTTTATACTTCACCAAGCATTTTTTTTTACAAAACAACCTTATAAATCTCATTAAATAGAGAGCTGTGTTGATCATTCAAAACTCATACAAGATATGTTTTAAGAAAAGGCGATAGCAAAACTCGTGTACCTAACATGGCGAGCTGTAAAAGTTCACAGGAATCATCTCGTAGTCGGCAATGTTACATTCGAGCTGCGGTTCAATTCCTCATTAAACAGTTATGTGTAAGTGTTAACTATCTCACTTAAGGCAAAACAACAGCAAACCTCGCAATTTTGAACCCCACTGAAGTGATGAGGAAAACACCTGAACTGGCCCCCCACTCTCGACTTCCACACACCCTAAACAAAAGGACTTTTAGCCACACGACAGATTCAGCGTGCATCAGCACGACGGGTCTTCAGTGGCATGAGGGCTCGAACCCGCAACTCGACAACGCTGGTCACGAGTTCATGACCATTAGGCTACTACGACTACAGTCATGTGGAATACTAGCCGATTATTCATAGGAATGGGTCTCAAAATCCTCTTGCGCTATGGAAGTTAAAAGAGGAAGTACAGATGTGGCGTCGATCTCGCTCCCTGATGTGGTGTTTAAAATTACAGTTCAATCTCCAACAGCTTTCTTTGATTGTTCATTAACACCGCACTTCGAAGGCTATTGATGGCGGATCTCGTACTTTTGAACCCTCAAGGACATATAAGCTAACGCCTTACTCTTCAAACTTCTACGTGGCCACGGTAGCCGAGTGGTCAAGGTAACGGATCGTGGCTGGCCTTGTCGCGAGTTCGAGTCCAGTACCACTAAAGAACCGCCGTGTAGGGCAGCGATGCACGTTAAATCTGTCGAGAGCTCAAACGTGCTCAAGTTGGTGTGGTGTGATAGTTAGGAGAGGGGGATGCCAGCTCAGGTGTCGTCCACGTCACTTGACCATGGTTCAAAATCACGTGGTCCGTCGCCAAAAGCCCTTGAGTAGCTGAACAGTGCGACGTTAATATTCCCTTACTCATTCAAACTTCTACACAACGTCAACGTAAGAGCTTTGGCCGATTGATTTTATGTGCACCAACCCCACTACATGGTAGGTCTTTAGAGGCAACAGGAATCGAATCCACAAATCGACAAAAATAACGCCAGCCACGAGTTCGTGACCATGACTTCTCAGTTGCCGCCTAACAGCTGTTATGTAATTTCAAATTTACCAGTTATGTTTGAGAAGGAGACGTTGCAACTCAAGTTATCTGATTGAAATTCAGTTTTGTCATTAATGATCCTTAATACAGTTCTAATATGTTAATCAAAAGTATAACTTTTGGCGGCGAATTAGTCAACAGAAATTTGAAAACGAAAATTGCAATTTATCCGATTTGCTTTTTTCTATAATCCAAAGTTTTTTTAAATGTTGAGTCCATTACAAGAGAAGTGCAAAAAAACTTTTAATTAGATTGGGGGGAAAAAATCCTGTGGTTCTCAGAATAACAAATTTCAGAAAATGACTGAAAAGAAATTTTTTCCCCCCAATTACGAAAAGGGCTCTTAAGAAATTAGTTTTGAAATAAAAATTATCGGCCTTTTTTCCTTTTTTTATAGTTGGAAAGAATCCTGCTTTGGTTATTCATTTTTAAAATAAAACTTTCTTACTGTTATTATTTTGTAGGATAACATCACTAGTTTTTTTTTTTTTTTTTGAATAAAAGTACGAATTAAAAATGTATTTGGATAATTTTTTTTTTGGATATAAAACAGCTCTACACTAATTCAATTATATGTATGATAAACGTTTTAAACCATGCACATTCAACAATAGCTCTGTGAAGATACAAGGATTTTATTGAACAATGATATAATAAATATACCCAATCCATTAAAAAAAGTACAAGGAACCCTTAGACGAAAAAAATAACTTCTATAATCCTTAGATCCGCGTAATTATATTCAACGAAAGTGTAGCTTTGTCCTCTCTTTTTAGTAATATACACCTCGATCACTTTAAAAATATATGTATAATATGCAAAAAACTGTTTCATGCTTTGCTTTGTAAACGACTTAATTTCATTAAAGAGGGAAACAAACTCGTCGCGTTAAAATCTATTCTGTTAGGATGAATTCACAGTAAATGGGTCAATTGTTAAGTGGAAGTGAGATTTTAACAATGACACATCATAACAAAGACTTTGAGCGTAATGTTCCGCTCTCTTAGAAAAAAAACCACCCGAATGGAACGTTTAAATGTCGAATGTTTCCAACAGCGGTAATATTTCACGGTCGGTATTCGATCGAAACAGGGAAACACGAACTTCTCGTCAAAGTGTGACAATGTTACATGGTACGTACAGTTCTTAAAATTGCTCCTTAAAACTTTGGATAATATAGTCAAAAACAGTTAATTTTATAGATATTGTGTTTATATATATTATTCCTGTTTGCTTAACGAACACGTCTATCATGCGAATTATAATTATAGTTTGTAAAAAGATCTTACAATTACTTTGATGAATATTATGTATGTATTAAAATTTTATAAATTTCAATATATATAGTATATAATATAGACATTTCGTAACCTATAATATTGATTTTAGTTTGATTACTGTCGTACAAGAGCTACGCATTTAATTGTTGGCAATTAGATTTCGTAATTTTATGTCACCGCCAAGGGAAAATAGTAATACTTGAGCTCTGATCTAATTATCCGAACATCCACACGTCATAAATCTCTTGCGCAAGGGCGTAGCTACCACCGTATCAATGATACGGGACCCCATTATGTGTAACATTGTGACACTTTTAAATGTCTTTATTCCTTTTCCAAAAAAAGGGGCTAAGAATTTTGATACAGGGCCTACTCAAGGCTAGCTACACCACTGCTCTTGCGTCTAATATAATACATAGATGTAGAAAATTATCTGTCCAAGGTATATAATGAAACTCGTATTGTCTATTATAAAGCATAGATGTAGAAAAATTATCTGTCCCGAGTACCATATAAAGAGCTTATCACTTTCACTCTTTCTGCATAAATGAAATATATTATTTGTTTTAGCTTCCGAAACATTACGATATATATAGCCTCATGTACCGTAAAATTCAGCTTATATATAACGCGCACCTAAATTTTCAAGCTGCATTTTTTAATTTTTGGTACAGTGGTACAAACAATTGAGGATACACCTTACTTTTACTTGATAAATCCAACTTTTAATCGAAATAACACATTAACAAGAAGTGCAAACGTGTTTTTATTTTCACACGTAATAAAAGGGTTAATTTACAGTAAAAATAACGAAAATCAACAAAAAAATATCTAAAATTAAAAATTTCGCAAGTATTTGAAATAAACATAGGCAGATCTTCACCTCAAAAAATTGAGGATACACCAATGAAATTTGTGTAACAGATCACATACAAAGACAGTGTCAATATTTGGTTGCATGTCCTTTGGCTTTTATAATGTCCTCCAAACGTCTTGGTACCGATTCGACCAATTTTTTGGTGGTATCTGGAGATATTTTATACCATTCTTCTTGTAACACTTGCTTTAAATGGACTTTGTTCCTAATTTGGTGTTTTGGGACCGCTGTTTCGAGTGTGGTCCACAAATTTTCTATGGCATTGATGTCAGGAGACTGGTGGTGTGTGCAATTGCTGTTTACAATGAAAAAGACACCAAATTCTGACATTACGTGCCGTATGTTTGGGGTCGTTGTCTTGCTGGAAAATAAAATTTCCATCTAAACCCAATTTTTTTGCAGTTTCTTTAAGATTGTTGTTCAGTATATCTATATAAAGCTTATGATCCATTATGCCATCCATAAAAACTAAATTTCCAACCCCATTTGAAGCCATACAACCCCAAAACCATGACGGAGCCACCACCATGTTTAACTGTAGGACGTAAATTTTTTGGATCCAAAGCGGTGCTCGCGGCTTTCTCCAAACGGTGCGACGGCCATCACTTCCAAAAACGTTGAATTTACTTTCGTCACTAAATATAACTTTCTTCCAAAAGTTATGTCTTCAATTGATGAGCTTTTGCAAACTCCAAACGCTTTTTCTGATTTTGTAAGCTTATGAAAGGTTTCTTTCTAGCTACTCGACTGCTATATCCAGCATGTCTAATCACATTTCTCACAGTTTCAGCACTTACACTTCTGCCCATTATTCAAGAAGTTTCTGCAGCTAGTTTGACTGCACTTAGTTTAGGATCAATCTTGATATCATTCAAAACTTTCCTTTCGACTACATCACTCAGAATACTTTTCCTTAATCTTCCACTTTTATTTTCAATTTAACCATCGCTTTTAAATCTTCCAATGATTTTCTGGACACAAGAGTGGCTTCTACCGACAATTTTAGCTATTTCACGATATAAGGTTTTCCTCTTTCTTAAATAATCTTAATATAAATTTTCTTACATCAATACTGGTCACTCTCTGAGGACCCATTTTCCATTTAAAAATGCGACTTTAAATTCACACAACCAACTTCAAAAGACAAAAGTAGCAGTCGAAAAAGTTTAAGATAAAATGATGACAGTGGATGACAGTCTATTTTTGGGTACCTGGACTGATAAACAGTCCTCAATCCCATATCATGATGTCTGTGATGCAGGACTTGACTTCGTTGGTTTTTTTCAGTCTGCGGAGTGACATGTCGGCGATTTGGCTGTGGTGATGGAATCCGGGAGGAGGGGCTTAGAGATGACTACTTGGAGTTAAAGTTTTATACGGTGCTGAGAGCTTAGGACTGCTCTCTCAGTGAATTGGAGGTAGAAGTGAATTTAGCCTCAGGCTGGCTGCCCATGGGGGTAAAAGTTAAAAATATATACTTGTCCAGTTGGGTGTGGAGATTAAATAAATATTGAAAGAAAAAAATAAAAAATTTTAAAAATTTACTAGGGTGCAATAATTAAAAAATTATTGCAGGGATAAAAAGCTAAGGCGGATTGTAAGAATCCAGAAGGATTCTTCTTGGCCTTTAGTATTATCGTTACAGTTGTAATCGTTTAGATTTAACATATTTACATTATTAGTATTTGGCAAATTATCGAAAAAATTTATAGCTAATTTTTGAATATGTGCTTTAAAACTAGTGATTTTAAGAGCTTTATTTATGCGATCATTTTTCATGTAGCGGCAGGCATTTACAATCATTCTAATATATGAATTCTGCAGAGTATTTAAAATATTAATATTGGTTTTAGCAGCATAATTTAAGATAAAATCGGCCAAACTTAGGCTATTATAGTAGCAAGCAGAAAAAAATCTAGTGGTAGTTAAACAAACATTTCATTGGTGTATCCTCAATTTTTTGAGGTGAAGATCTGCCTGTGTTTATTTCAAATACCTGTGCAATTTTTAATTTTAGATATTGTTTTGTTGATTTTCGTTATTCTTACTGTAAATTAACCCTTTTGTTACGTGTGAAAATAAAAACACGTTTACACTTCTAGTTAATGTGTTATTTCGATTGAAAGTTGGATTTATCAAGTAAAAGTAAGGTGTATCCTCAATTGTTTGTCCCACTGTATATTCGCCGTATAACGCACACCCTCTTTTTTTTCGAAGAAATCTGAAATGCACATGTACAACGTTTTATGTTTTGAAGTCATTTATTCGAGGTATTATCTCAAGCTTTTGAAAAAATAGTATTCTTTTAAAACTACAACTTTTTAACCCTTAACTTCGCACTGTTGCATTTCTGCGACACATGATTTATTTTAATTTAGCAGAGTCAATATTTTTTTAATTACCTACAAATCCCTTATCTGAGAAAAAAGATTACTGCATCGAAATACATGCTAATTTTGTCACTAGATGTAAGTACTTTTCCAGAAATCACAGCAATTATAAAAATCTCTCATGCCTCAAGAACTGTGTTTTTACTATAAAAAGAATCCATTATATTTTATGCTTCCTCTTGTTTATTGATGAAATAAATTACCATGTAAGAAATTAAACATTTTATGATGAATAAAAAAATCCTCATATAAAAAAAAGTTTTGTAATTTACAGCTCTACTGCGCAATGTTGCACTTCTGTAACAAACAAAAAAATGACTGAAATTCAATTTAAAGCAGCTTAATTTTTTTTTTCATATTTTTCCCTTTTATTATTACTTGAGAACTAGCTCATGTAATTTTTTCATAGAAATTTAAAAAAATTGCGAAGTTAAGGGTTAAGTTCATAAGGAATGTAATATCTTTTAAATAAACTGTGTTTCGATCTATGTAGAAGAGTAACTTTTTATATGGTCATCTCTTTTTTTTTTATTTTGAAAGCTATCATTTTTACATCAGGTGAATAACGCGCACCCGTAAATTTCGATCTTAATTTTATGTTAAAAATGCGTGTTATGCACCGAATTTTACGATAATTGAGCACAATTTTAATTTTGATATGTGTTTTGTAAGAGGTTGATTGTGTGTGGGTGATTAAAGAGGTTATTGAGCTTTGAGATACTGAGCAACAAAGGCTATTATCAACCTAAAACTAATAATTTACGAGTAGTTGATATAATATTGAATTCTACATTCACGTTACGCCAACGTGACGATTTACGCTTCGACAGATTTAGTATGCGAAGTTATTAGTGAATTGTTTTTTTTTTAATTGTGTATAAGAAGATGCGCATAAAGCGGTTGGTCAGTTGATTCGAAATCACGTTGAAGAAGAAATGCACTACGGCTACTAGTGATGGACTTCACAATTATGAACAGCATTCAAATGATGATGACACTTGCATTTTAGGCATCAAGTGATGCGAAAGGCAACTGTTTCTATATGGCGTACTTAAAAATTTATTTTTAAAAAAGTTTTATCTGAATAATTTAGATATCATCACTATTTATCACATTACTTGTATTTAGAAAAAAAGCAAATTTTGAAGACTTTTTTTATGTGATATGTATACTTTTCCTAATTTCGGAAAAAGCTGATGCAAAATAGAGGTAGTATGTGTATTATTCATAAGCTTTATCGATTTATTTATTTTAATTGTGCTCTGTCAGACATTTTTTATGTACAGCGGTTGGTTCCATTAGATCCCTTTTTGTATGAGGGGATGAATTCAAAGTTTAATTCAAACAGTGGCCGTAAGTGGAATCAGAACCCGACCCCTCTAACACAGATTACAAATATATAATACTTATAAATTTTATATTTATGAATATATTATTTTCATTTATCCTTTTCAAGACATCAAAATTAAATTTGAAATTCTTCTATTATACACTGAAATAGCTATTTCCCTTCGGGGTTCATGAACAAAATTTTGGAATAAAAAAGGGTCCATGGACACAGTACGTTAAGAAACCATTGCACTAGATTGTCATTTTAATCTTTAAGAATTTAGGACAGTATTTCTTAACATTTTATATCATCCTAAACTAGTTGAAATTGACAAATAGTTACTTTCACAGGTTGAGAAAGCTATTATTGTGTGCATAGCAATAAACGAATGAAATACAATATGTAGCTCAATGCTAGGTTCTAGAGAGCAATGTCTAGCAATTTCACTCAAACTCTGACTTAAAAGCACTATTAATATATATCTAATTTATTTAGTTAGATATAATAGTTCTATCTAAACAATCAGTTTTTTAAAAAAAACTCCAATTGCCAAAGATTGAAAAAAATTAAATTTTGAAAATTTAAGTGCTAAAATTTAGCTAATAATAACCCAAAATCTTACTAAGCGTTTAAAAAACGAGTGAAAAATACACCAGAATTAGAAAATATAAAAAATGGCAGAAAAAGTAAGAGATGAATGTCTTTTTTTTCTTTTAGTCATTATCAGAGTTTTGTTGAACTGTGATGGTCTATCAATCAAGCTTGCTAGCTTCACAACCTAACTTCATTAGAGAGATAGTCATACAAACTAATGTGGTCACTGCAGATCTGCACGTGGACCTCTAAGTTCTCAAGGAAATGGAGTAAATCGCTGAGTTGTTACGCTTTTCTCTTTATTTCTAAGCAATCTCATCTAATTGTTTTCGAAAACCACAAAGGTCGTCTAAATTAAAGAAACATCATAATGTGTTTCCAACTGATAGTATTTTTGATATATTTTTTTCTCTCTTGGTCCTTTTCTCTTTTTTAAGATGAAAACTATAACAATTACTGTTTTAACGTTTATTATTATTTTTTTACCACAATACTTGGTCTCTGAAATTATTCTAAAAAGCAGTATTTGTAAATCTTTGTGGAAACCGCAGCCTGGTAAACATTTTACACGACTAAGAGCCAGTTTCAATGATTTTATATTTGTAATTTTTTTAATAACTTTGTATGAGTCCACACATTACAAAGATATAAGTAAAAATAACTATACAAAAAAAGTCCGAAAATATGTTATAGTTGAATCTTTGTTATATGTTATAGTTATATCTTTTTTACCACGTGATATATTTGTTAGTGCTAAAATGTATCTTACCTTATAAATAATTTATGAATATTAATGCAGCATATTGTAAAATTCCTCATATAAACATTTAACCAATGCTAATTGATTTTCACAGGTATGTGTTCCGTTTCGATTATTAAAAATTTACAATTATAAATTAAAAATTAGTAATTTATAATATATTTTTTGTCAAATTTCTTTCAGCCAAACATTTCGAAATATCAATCTTGATTTTCTTGGAAAATCACAACTTATTTTTCTCAACACACCTCCCTTAAAAATTTTTTACTATAATTTATTTATTCATAAAGAATGATCAAAAATTCTAATGAATTTTTGATTCAGTATAATTAATACAGACAAAAGAGGCTCGAGCTTAGCGATTAATAGGTCTCGTTTCTAATAAAAATGGCGGGCGAAAAATAGTTAGAGGGAGTAACATGGTACAGTGCAAAAATATGAGAGATGCTTCTTATAAGTGACCTTAACTTCACTTGACCATGATTCAAAATTTAAATCGCGAATACAGTTTCTTAATATCATGCAGTCTTCTATTCTGATTCCCAAATCAATATAAGTTAATCGTTTATCAACGTCACAGTTCAAAGAATTATGAGGGCTATTGGAGCCGAACCTCGTAATCGTGAGTCTCGGTTAAATAACGAGGACGACATCAAAGCTAGAACCTTACTCTCTAAACTTCAACACCTCGCCAACGTAAGGCTTTGAGCCTCGATGAACTTAAGATGCTACTCTTCGGCACCAGGACTCAATAAAATCAATATAACAACTGACTTCAAGATTCAAAGCTTAAATCTGAAATTGTTATGCGGTTTGTACAGGTGCGGTTTCAACGAAAAGAAAACGCGTAATTCAATATTTTCAAATATGCATTTAGCTTTTCATAGGATAGATAAGCTTAAGCAGAAGGTTAAGAAAACCTAATAGCAAAAGGACGTTCTTTGATGTAATTATAATACATATCCGCATTTCCCCCCTAATTCGCGTTTCCGTATTTAGTATTATTGGGAAATCTAAGCTCTAGTAGCTCAAGTGCTTTAAAGTAAATTTACGCAAATAGAGGAATTATTACACTTTAAGGCAGTGCATTAGTAAGCATGATATTCTCTGTTCTTTTTTAAGTAGAACATTTTTCCAGTGTTAAGATACCTTTTTCTCAATGGTTAAACTGAAATAATAATGAAATTATTTCTAAATTGTTGAAATTATCTAATTTAATAATGAATAATCAAAAATCAAATTATATCAGCTAAAGCTACAGTTTATGTTGTACTGTGAAAATATTGCATTAATATTTTCATATACATATATTATTTAGCAACACTGAGCACTTCCTTCAACTGAAGTATTCTAACTAGTAAATTTAAGTTTTTGGCGAATGTATATTTAAAATGACTTTCATACATTCATGCAAGGAATATTTTTCATAAGTGTTTCACAACTGAAATACAAATCAGTATCTAGAGACCCAAATTTCTTGTATCAGATAATATACATATTATACTATACATTAACAAAATTCTGATGATGCCAAATACATATTATAATTAATACCGTCCTTTCACAAAGATTTAATCAACTTTTCAAAGATGTATAGTTGACTCTTTACAATCAGTTTTCCTGTATCATCTGCAAAGATCATATGTCATTAGACAGCAAAGTCAGGTATCTGAAGTAATGAATATTGTATAAATAATTAATCTATGCTTTCATCAAATGATAATGGTAAATAATATGAAGCAATATATATCTAAAATATAATGCAGAGGAATTTAAAGTAAGAAATCCAATATCTGTAACAATTTAAAGAAATATACTTTCTCTTCAAATTGTCAGAAATTTTTCATCTATGTTTCAGACAAAATAATAATAATAAAAACGAGAGGCACGTATTACAATTATTGAAGTTTTAACTCCAAATTTTATACGCAACATTTTTTTTTTTTATATTTTTCTTCTGAATCTATTTTTAAAAAAGTTTTTTTCATTTGATATATATATAGACACACACATACATATATATGTATGTATATATAACACAAGTTAATTAAATCATTACTTATTTTGAAGTTGATTTTAATTACAGTTATTTGAAGTATTTTGTTGTTGAACCAATTTCTTTCCTAAAAAAATTGTACTATTTTACTGAAAACATTTTAATTATATTTTTAAAACCTTAATTCGAATTTCATTCACATTGAAACAGATACTCATATTTACCCATCAATGGTCTTTAACAGTCGTTAACAATCGGCTTACACGATTTTCACCCTGAACAAGCACTACTATGTCTCATTGTTCAGAAAAATATACTTTGTTTTCATTAAGTTCATTATATATTTTAACATTAGAAAACATTATCTTAAGGCACTGTAAATATACTTTATATAATACATTTTTAGGTAATTAGAGAAATTTAATCCAAGCAAGTCTCCTTCAAGATTCTCTTACCATGAATATCTCGCACGGAGTAGAAAATCTAGAGATGCAGTACCTTCCTTCATCAACAAATATTACAAATAGAACTTTATCAGTGGATGTTGCAATAGAACAACCAATGGATACCACATCAACTGTTTTAGCAATAGATCCAGTGGGCACTTTGCTTTTGTGGACACTAATTGAAGTTGTTGCTTTAGGTTTTCTCACTACTGCTACTTTCAAGTCTCTTCACCTTACTCGCTTTAATTACAACTATCCTCACCATGCATTTGATAGTCCAACTTATGATGATTTTCCAGATACTTTTGAGTTTCATGAGAGAAAAGGAAAAACAATAAACGTCGAATCATTTGCTCCATCGAACTCCACATGGTCAAGTAAAAGAAAAGGAGCTTTCGAAGAAGTACATAATTACATCTTGAAACGATACCCAATGCTCTGTTCTAAGAAAAATACAACTATCGCAATAAAGTAAACATTTGTATAAGTTTCATATATTTTGCTTGTACAAAATGGTGCATTGCAATAAGCACATAAATGATGCATGAGAGATAAAACAGTTTTCACTTTATAGTTCTTTTAGAAAAATTTATAATTAGAGGGGGGAAGCACCAGATTAAGGAGTAAATAGTTTATTTGACAAAATGTTTATTTTTCAAAAAAATAACAAAGAACAAGAATAAATAAGTTACAAACAAGTTGATGATTAAAGACAGTAACTCATATTTGGAGCTGCACTAAAATCACAAAAATTTTAAGTTAACAGGAAAAAATTATATAAATTTTATCATTATATCTTACATAAATATTAAAATCAAGAATGTGAACCCAATCAAAAAGAACGATTAAATGTTTTCACATACAGATAGATATTTTCAATATAAATTCTAGATATTCTATAGATCTCTTTTCTTGTTATAAAATAAAGTTTCACAAATCATAATTTTTAAGCAAATACAATAACTCCCCAATTATGATAATTTAACATATTGTACATTTAAAGGCAACTTTAAATTTAGTTATAAATATATTCTACATTTACAGTAAAATGTTACATAAAAACAATTAAAAGAGACATTTAAAAAATGTCTCTAATTTTTGTCTATATTTTATTAAGGAAAAAGATTTAAAATATTTGTCTTAAGAGTTTGAGAGTAAAACCGTAGTACATTATAGTTAACAATAATAAAAATTAGAAATGCAGAAATAGTGTAAATTTTAATATTATATATCTATATTTAAATTCACCAAATTTTCAAAAATGTTAGTTAATAGCCATTATACAGCTGCAGTCATGCATATTCATGCAATGAATGTGTGCGGACATATAATTTTTTCTATGACTGAACACATATAAAGTTTAAGTTTAAGGCACCCAGAGATTCATATATCATCATTAGGAATTAAACATTCAATGAATTTCTTGATGAAAGGATAAATTTCAGACTTATACAGATATTTAAGCAAAAACTTTAACAAGATTCGGTTTCTATTTACAATAAATTTCACAAGAGGAAAATCAAAAACAAAAAACCTTCAGATCAAACAAAATCAAAGGATAAATTTTAAAAATAAGAAAGGAGACTAGATCATATGTAAAAGCTACTTATGAAATTTGTGCATACTTATAAGACAATTTAAAAAATGAGATGTGAAGATGAGTCTTAATAATAATGCACAAAATAATAACAGTTGCAAATGAAACAAATTGTATAAAGGTATGCTTAAATTGAGAAAATTAATAGACATATGCATAATTTTTATGATATATCTTACATATAATTTTTCTTTTAAATTAGAGAAAATAACTTAAACTGAAATACCTAAATTATAATTTCTGCTTTCTAAATTTTTACAAGTTTCAACTTAAAAATAAAAACAACACACTAAACAATCCAACAGACAAAAAATTAACATGGGCATCAGAACAGTTCAACACAGATAAAGAAAATTTCCATCAACCAATTATCCTTTCAAAGAACCATGGAACAGAAAAGTTTAGAAATAATTAATGAACAAATCAAATTTCTTTTCTTTCAAGCTAGACCTACTTATCCATGAAATATAGGTTCAATTAATACAACATGTATAAATATCCATGAACATAGTTTGGGATATAAGCCAATTAACAATTTTCCTGCAAAAGAAATAACAAATTTAAAAATTCACCAACTAATATTTTTTCAAAAATTGCAAATAAAAAAAGTCAATGTTCTGTCAAAAGTATAAAAATAGAAGAAACTGATGTATTTCCACATTTGAGTTTCAACATTTCTGCAAATGACGTTGTCTGTCAATTTTCTTATACAAAATACCAAGAGGGAAACATTTTACTCCTCTTAGGCATAGAAATAAGACTTAGAAATCTTGAAAAGAAATAGTTCCCATTTACTAAGATAATAATATATTTGTTTTATACTGTAACATTTAGTAAAAAACACAGTTCGTAGGAGCAAGAAAGTTAAATAAAATAGATTAAAAGCATTAGACATGATATATGACTAAGACAGAATACTTTATTCTCAGAGAAACTGATCGAAGAATAACTGTTACTTCCTAATTACTTAATAATATGTTTCTGGATGCTTTCTACATAGTTTGATCAGAATCATTGGTGAATAAAATATCACACTTACATTGAACTCAAGAAGTTGTACAATTTTCATCAAAAAGTAACATGTATAAGATCAGATGGCGAAGGGCAAAAAAGTACAGTTAAGAGATTTTCCCTCTTTAATAACTAGAAACAAAATTTTAAGTATAAAATATCAACAACCTATTCATATCTTTAAACTTGGTTCCAGATCGCAAAAAATAAAGTTTTTAATAAATTTATATGAACGAAAGTAAAAGTTTCAAAATCTGAAAAACGTTTCCCACATAGTCATGTACATAAACTACACACAGTTTTTTTAGTTTTCTACAGTGTATGAGTCTATTTTTAAGAGGTGATAATTTTAATTATAGTGATAGAATATTCTGAAATTCATATTTTTTAATAATCATGCTCTGAAGTAGATATATTATTAGGTTTTATACCAAGAAGCTTAATATCCAAAATTATATTTAATTACAAATCATTTTTTCTAAACTTGTACTGCATTTTTTTCAACCATCACTCCTGGTACCTAATTACTTTTAAAAGTTATGATAATCATTCTTCTACAGTGACAGCCGAATTGAGTGATGTAATAAAATTATAGTAATTCAAATCAAGCTTAGAATACATTTAAACAATAAACACAGAGGAATAAAGAAATACCATAAAATTTGGCATGTAACACAGACCTATGCTTTCTAGCTGCTTTTTTTAATTTTTAGGTTTATTCCTCATATAACGCGCGCCCCCATTTTTACGAAGAAACTTGAAATGTACATGTCTAACTCTATTATGTTTTGAAGTCTGATTCGAGGTATTATTCTAATCTTTTGAAAAATATAGTATACTTCTAGAACTACAACTCCTTAAGTTCATAAGGAATATCATTTTTTTTAATAAACAGAATTTCCATATGTAGAAAAACGATTTTTTTTCATGCTATTTCTTTTTTTATTTTTAAAGCGCTTATTTTTATACCCGGCGTATAACGTGCACCCATAAATTTTGATCATACTTTTTATGCCGGATTTTACGGTAGCTAACAGTACAAATGAATCAATAAGTTTTTGACTACTCATTTCATATATATGTAGTACATATGGAATCTAATTTTATGAAAAATAAACTTAGTAATTTTGACATGACTCGTTTAAAAAATATCAACTGTAAAGAAAATGTTGCTTGATATTTCAATTCTGAGTAAAAAAAAAATACTCACTATGAAACGGGATTGCAACAACTTTTAATCAGTTTTGGCCGTGCTTTTTATGTTCATTGTTTTCAGCATGTATTGTGTTTTTTCCTTACGCTATAAGCAAAAACAATTTTCACAATTATAACAGAGAAATTGAATATCTTTACTAAAAATTATGACACCTTTTAAAAGTGTTTAAAAAGACTCAGTGATAGTTTAATTAATATTTGATACATTTTCTTTCTTTAAGAAAAAGAAATTTAAAAAGTTAAAAAAAATGTAAAAATTATAGAAAGACTTCTCTAACAATATGTAAATATATCAAATGTAATACACAAGCATGTATTCCATTCAGCAGATTTTTCATTTATGTTTTAATTTATTCATATAATTCTAGTACTAATTTCTCCCTTATTAACTCATCACACTGAATAGAAGTTAAGAAAAGGATGAACTAAATCTGAAATGAAATGTAATATTACTCAACAAATCAAGGAATAGAAGCAGATTAAAAATTTTAAAAATTTCCAGACATCTTACTTTTCAAAAAGAGGCACATATATAATTATTATTCATCAATCCAAATTTACCTTACAATGGTATTTAAATTCTTATCTTCCATTTAGATGAAAGGAAGATTCACTTTAAATATTAATGTATACAATATACGCAATCACTTTGAAGCAAAAAAGTATTATAACTTTAAGTACATGCATGTATTTTTTAAGCTTTTTTCCCTGAAACCTGCATTTTCATAAATTACTAATACAATTTTAAAATGCATACAAAAAAGTTAGCGAACAAAGACTTATTTCATTTAGGTAATTAAAATAATTAATATTTTTCTAATGAGTTTAGAGATGTATTAAAATTACAATCAAATCAGTAAAATAGTCGCAAAATGTGCAACATACCTCTAATTTTAAGGCTTGTAATGACTCATATTGAGCTCTTTGAATGGCAACCGTAACCCATTTAGGCACATCAGATATCAAGTATGCTAAAGTCATCTTTACAGCAATAATGACATGCTAAAAATATTTTATGCAATTAAAATCAATGCTAAGTCCTTATATATAATTCAACATCTATAAAAGTATTGAATCATTAAAAATAAATTATTTAGATTTAATTAATTTTAAATTATTCTTCCTCAACCTGCAAAATAAAATTTCAATGAATGCTTTTTTATATTTATTATTACACAAAGGTTATTGCAGTAATACAAACAGAAAAAACTAATATTCCTAATAATACAAATGTTGAAAACTATTAAGGGATATTAAGAGTTTGACATGTGATAATTGTTTAATAAACTATTTTTTTAGCAAACATAAAATAAGGAACCTTGAAAGAATAAATTATACCAATTAAAAACTTAGAAAAGTGTTCATATTCTTTGTGTAGAAAACTACCCATCTTAAGAGGATAAGGAGTAAAAAAAGACCTAATTACTTGGGCATCAAAAAAATGACACACATGGTATGCTCCATAATAGTAAAATAGATGTCCCAACAACGTGATTCAGCCAAATTAGTAGCTAAGTGGTTCCTCAGAAATTGGCTAAATACTATCTGACAATCGATTAATTAAAGTAGCAGTCTTTGAAATACTATAAAACGTACTTTTCAGTCGGAAACATTTGGTTTTGGAAATTAATAATATAAGCGAAAGGTAAAGACACAAGATTGTAGACCAGGAACAATGAAAAATAAACATTGAAATTTGATTTAAATGGCAGGAAGAAACTGCAGTATAAAAGCCTTTACACTAGAAAAGGTTATTCAGATGGATAATAGCATAACAGTTCCTTTTTGAAATCAACTCAATCATGTTGGATTGTGTACTCACAGAATGCATATTGCCAAATATTACTACCCACCAATAACATCCTCATATTTTTCAATAATTCTCAATGAAGGATAATGTAATAATTCCTTAACAACTCATGAGTAAGCAATATTCCCACATAAATTAAGATGGTATTAAATATCAATATTATAGCTTCAATAAAATAATTCATGCCATACTTTAGTGTGTTCAGGACTTTGATAATTAACCCAGTTGCTTATGATTATTTTAACAATCAGATCAATATTTGGGAGTTTCCCAAAAATATCTTCATTCAATTATGATTGAAAAATATTCTAGAATCTTATACACAATTTTAAGAATAAATTAAGTGTCTAAGTAATATAATACTATACTTAAAAAATAAATC
Source organism: Trichonephila clavipes (assembly GCA_019973935.1). Taxonomy (NCBI): domain Eukaryota; kingdom Metazoa; phylum Arthropoda; class Arachnida; order Araneae; family Nephilidae; genus Trichonephila; species Trichonephila clavipes. The sequence goes on along the minus strand of BMAU01018239.1, from coordinate 260,909 downwards.
TGAACGTATAAAACTTGCGATTTTCACTGAAAAAAAACTGAATTATGTTTTCAAATACATTTATCAAATACTTTACACTGCAACAGAAAAAAAAATCCGAAATCAAAGCTTATCTACATTATACAAGAATTTTTTGTAGTAGTTTTTAAATATAAGCTATATGTGTTTGTGTGAATTAGATTTATATTCTTAAATTCGCAACATCAGCAAGTAAATCTCTCTCTCTCAACAACAAAGATAATAACTATATAGCAGGCAATTAGAAAGAAACATAATTCTAAATCAAGATTAAGAGAATTATAATAAAAGCTAATACATCATTCTCCTACCTACTACACTATACTACATGAAAACATATTGTATTTAAGATGCATGACCATTATTTTATATGATTGTGTCTGGTGAAATCGAGGTAAAATGTTTGTCCAACACAAAATTTTGAGTTGCCTTCAAAATTAGTAAGGTTGCATTAAAATTTTACGAAAAACCGAGCTTAAGGAATAAAAAATAATAGTTTTGGCAGTTAAAGTATTACATATTTTTGTCTATTTTTTATTTCAAATGAACTTAGCAAAAAATATTTGCTCTGTATAACGTAAAGAAAAAATATTTTTGTGTGCAATTTTAAATGAAACTTAACACAATTTCAATACCTTGAAATTTAAGGATGGAGTATTTATTTTTAAATTTCATATCACTTACAATACCCTAAGACTTAAAACTTTTCCTACAGAAATTAAAGGTGAAAATTTTGAAAAATTCCAAAAATTTTGTAAAAGTGTATGTAATTTTAAAATTTTATAGAAATTTATCCTGATTAGCTAATTGCAACATATGTTAGATTTTAATCCTATTAATCAATAATTAAAACTTTACCTCAACTGCTACTGCAACCAACAACCATGAAGACAAAGACATATCTGGTGCATAAGATCTCACAATTGGTGACATGCTAATCAAGGCACAATTGCTCATTACAGCTAGAATGCTCAGAGCTTCAAATGCAACCTGATAAACAAATATAATTTCATTAACTTCATATTCATTATTTATTTCACATTAATGTCGAAATTTTTTTTAAAGTTTTACACACGAAATTAAATATATACAGTAAAAGTAGTATGCATAGAGTACACATCAAGTAAGAAAAGTAAAAATAAAGTACATAGCATTTGAAAAAAAATGCATTGTTCATTGTTAAATTATCTCTAGGTTATAAGGGATTAATATAAATATAAAAAAATCTATAATAAAACTACTTAAATATTGTCTTTGTCCTCTTTTTAAGAACTGTAATTTGTTTATTTTCATGTAACGCTACACTTGAGAGAGAAGGGATGTGTTTAGCATTGTACTTAACACTTTCTGTGGTTTAGTAATTGTAGTTTTCCATAGCAAGAGCTGCAATCTTGATAGTCAGTAAATTACGAATAAAAACGAAGCAAATGCTTACAATAATTGATGACTTATTTGCAGAATCCACAGTAAATACATTCACTTAAAAACAAGATCGATTACGCACCGGTTTCTACCAATAAAAGTTATAAATACATCAAAACTGGTTAAATTACTTTGTGTTAATGAATCAATTCATTAAATGTTTAAATGATTCCCTTGAGTGTGCAAGAATTCAGAATTATAAAATAATTCCTAAGCAGAATAATCATCACAAATCTTTAAAACAGATGATTGATAAGAAATACTGAACCTGCCAAATGCCAATTCCTTTTACTGGTCTAGCTTGTGGTCTTTGATATGAGTAACACAACTTGAACCCATCCATCCAAACTTCTAGTACATTATCGAAAACTGCTATAACAGCAGCAAGAGGAAACACGGATGAAAATAAAAATACGTAGCCAAATTGAGTAAACACTTCTAAGTAATCATCATATGTCCCCTGAAAATTAAAAATACTAATGAAAATATATTAGTTTACACATAACCATACAATAGTATTGTTTCATATATTACAAATTAACAAACCAAACTGTAAAAGACAGAAAAACATAACTGAAAATTTGTAAATGCTTATCTTTTTATATAAACACTGTTCCCACTATTTTTTTTAACAAAAAAGTAAGTTTTGTATCGATAATTAGTTCAATTAATTGAAATATATAATAAAAATTTTCAAAATGTTATGCTTTATTTTCAAATCATATTAACTGAAAGCTTGAAATCTTTCGGAAATGGAACGTGAAGTGTTCTCAAATCATATATTGGAAACTTTAATACAGAATTTTAAGCATAGCAAAATAACTTAAATTTTTTCCTAATATAAATAGATCATTCATACATCGGTCTCTATTGCATTTAGTGAATTATATCTTTCTTTAATACAATTTTTTAATGAACAAGTTTTTAATGAAAAATTTTGGGGGTTGGATCTTTTATCCACTGAACAACGAAGAAGATATTCTTGAAAAGTCTTTTCATTAATCAAGAATTTTCACTTCAACAGTAATTTAAAAAATTAAAAACTTTAAACATTTTTAAACTTTATAAATAAATTGAATTGATTATGAATGCATGTCCTTAGTTAAAAATTCCTTAAAAATAGATAGAAGAAACTTTTAAAAACAAATAAATACATTTTTCTATTTCTTTAAGAAAAATCTTCTATATTTTTACAAAATATTGTAATTTCATAGATTGAAAGAGAACATCTAACCTATATTTACCTATTACATTCAAAATTTAACACAATAGTTATGTAGTAAAATTTTTTGACTTTACTCTTAGTATCAGAATTGCACCATTTTCATTGCTTTAAATTAATACATTTTTTAAAAAAATTAAAGCAGTATTGCCTTTTATAAGTCATTGATCGAAATTTGATGAAAAATCTTACCTGTGAGGGGTGGGAGAGAGAACAATAGTTTTACACTCAAAAAAAGCCCGTGTAACACCGGGCTATAAAGAGGGAACAGAAACCTGTCTTACAATGAAAAGAAGTAGAACAAATTTCTGAAAAGGGAATTTTAATGACATAATTATAGAAATCCCTGACATTGCCTGCATACACACACATACAGAAGTGCTAGCGTCATGAGGAGAAGAGGAAATTCTCATGGGGATTTAGTTATACTCTCGGTAAAAGCCCTTGGAAGTGGAGGGGAAAGAAGCAAAGTAATTTCGAATAAGAATATTGGAAGTGCTTTTTTTCTGATGGGAAGGAAAAATTTATAAACTTGAGAAAGCCCGCGATACGCAAAGAAATTTTGAAAAAGAATATTTTACTGGAAGAGAAAGCCCGTGCAACGCCGGGCCATGCAGCTAGTTATACATATATTAATTGTTTTACATGTGATAGTCATCTACATAATACAGTTATACATACATATTTTTCCATCTACACAAATTCCACAGGATTACTTTTATTACTATTATTATTATTGCTTTTATTATTGTGTTTAATGCTTTATTTTTATACAAAATTCAGATTTTTTTAAGTGCCCTGCATGGCTACTAAGAGAAAGCAAAGAAAAACAGATGACAAAAACCGTGAATTCAAAGATGAGTGGACAGAAGACTTTATCCAAAACTTAAATGGTCTTCCGACCTGTCTTGTTTGTCAAGAAAAAATGGCACACAACAAAAACTCTAATTTAGACAGACACTTTATGACTAAACACCAATCATATAGTAACAAATATCCGGTTGGTGATGCAAGGAAGAAAGCAGTTGTAAGAGTGTAGAGGAGACAAAAAGGTCGACTTCTGTTTTTAATCACTGAATGCAAACTCCTAACAATGTTAATATGGCAAGTTTTGTAGTTAGTCAGGAAATTGTTCAGAAAGGAAAGCCATATACGGACGGAGACTACATGAAGAGTTGTTTTGTAAGTGCATCAAAAGAGCTTTTTAGAGATTTCAAGAATAAAGCAGACATTTTTAAAAAATCCGAGAGATGCCTTTGTCTGCTAAAACAGTGAAAAACAGTACAGTAAAAATGTCTGCAAACATAACAAACCAACAAATTGAAGGTCTCAAATTGGCTTCCACTTTATCAATAGCAGTAGACGAGTCTTGTGATTTAAATGACGCAGCGCAAGTTTCTCTTTTGTGCAATTTATCTCTACTACAGGCCCTAAAGAGGAACTTTTGGGATTATTGCCACTGAAAGGTCAAACACATGTTGATGTAGCAAATGTTGTCATTGAGTGCTTCAATAAACATCAAATTCCATTAGAAAAAACTGTCTCGATTTCAACGGACGGAGCGAAAAGTATGACAGGTGCAAGAAATGGGTTTGTTGCTATTTTGAAAGAAAAAATTAATCACGAGATACTTACTTACCATTGTATTATTCATCAAGAAACACTATGTGCCCATACAATTCCTGAAGAAATTTGCAAAATATTGGAATTAGTGTGATTAAGATTATAAACTCTATTGTAGCTAAAGCTCTTTGATATTGCCAATTTAAAGAATTTCTAATCGAGGTAGAAAGTGAACATGCAGATCTGCTGCTGCATAACAAGGTTCATTGGTTAACAAGAGGAAACGTTTCGCTTCACTATTTACTGAAATTAAAGCATTTCTTCTTGAGAAGAGTGCACCATGCAGAGCTCACTATCCAGAGCTAACGAATGATCTGTGGATCCAGAAATTTTATTTTATGGTGAATGTTACTTCTCATCTAAATCAGCTTAATCATAAGTTACAAGGAAAAGGAAACACAATGTTTTCGATGTTAGAACAAACCATTTCATTTGAAAACAAATTGTCACTATTTGCTGAAGATTTTGAAAGAGAAACCCCAATTCACTTTCCATGACTATTAAAATATTGTTGAGAAAGTAAGTCCAATATTGGCATTTGCTATTTTAAAACAACACTAATAAATAGGATGTAATCTTTTCTCAGCAGGTTCAAAGATTTCAGAAACAGCAAAGCGACACTAGCTTTTGTAATAAAACCTCTGAATGTCACGGTATCAGAACTTAATTTTTCACCCTTTAACATTGCTATTGGCAGCTTTGAAATGCAGTTACTGGATTTAAAAAATAAAGAATTATGCAGCTCAAAGTTCGAGCGTCTTTGTGCCGATTTAGAGCAATTGGAGAGAAATAAATGCGAACTAAGTTTACAACACAAGTGATTTCCTTTAAAAGATCTGGAGAGGGAAGAGATATGTTGATTTTTAACACTTGGAATAGTATTCCTGACTTATATGATCAACTGAAAAACTAGCGTTTGCTGTTCTTCCCGTATTTGGGTCTACATATTCATGTGAACAATCATTTTCAAGCATGAACAATATCATGAGTAAATTAAGAAATCGGCTTATCGATGAGAACTTGGAATCGTGCCACAAATTAAAAACTACATCATACAAACCTGACTTACCCTTACTTTTTAAGGAAAAGCAAGGTCAATGTTCACATTAGTGGAATATTTGCAGTTATTTTTAAGAATAACTTTTATATTACTTTACTAGTTATATTTTTAAAGAAATATTATCTTCATATAAGTATGATACCAAGTTTCATTTAATTTACTGTTAGTAAAACTAAGACTTATTTGGCAAAAGCACACTCGAGAGTGTACTTCTAATACTAATTATTTCCAAAATAATGTCTCCAACTAAAGCAAAGCATATGTTAAAAAAATGGCTCTTTGAATAAATTTCAATTGTGTATTATCTATATTTGGCTCTTTTGGATGACAAGGTTGCCGACCATTGCTCTAAGCTAAAGCTTATTAGTATTACATTTAGAAACAAACAATTGGAATACTTCATTTTTCCTAATGCAAAAGTGGATGCTTGTTTTAAAATTACACATCTGTTGTTCTAATTGATCTCTCAGTGATTGCAAAGTTTATACTGAATTAAAATTGAAAAACTTACCTAAATGTTAGTAAAATGCATAAAACAAATTAACTGCACCAAGGTATACTTATTTTGTTTACAACAATTATTAATGAATTATTACTTCGGTTTTTCTTTTAAACTGATTGAAGAGTAATTAAATACATAAACACTTTCATTCAAGGTCGAAAAAAGGGAATAAAACAACGACTATATCCAACATCATGCATAAGGGGGTCACTTCACGAAAATCGATGCCAAAATCGATTTTTCAATTTCGATTGAAAAATAAAATTAAACTTTTTCTCTTTCTGATACAGTTTATATTTTTGCTCTAGCTGAATTAGAAGTATTTTTAATATTTTTTTAAAAAGTTGTTTACGTCTGTCAAATCCCAAAACAGCTGATTGCCACGCCCCTTTCAAATCAAAACAAAAGACACATGCTACTTTTCAGCCTCGTCAAATAACTTAAATTGATTAAAAGTATTTATTTTGATCGGCAAATCAACTAGGAAAGAAGTGAAGTGAATAATTGTAGCTGTTTGCTTACTTCTCGGTAACTCACGTTCTGTTTTTTTTCGTTGAATATAACAATTTTTTTTTCAGTTTTCATTAGATATAAATTCACAATATCTGATTAATATGCCTCGGTTTTGCAACAAAACTTTTAAAAAAAGAAAATTTGGTGCAAATTATAAAGATTCTTCAGCTTCTGAGGATTTGAAAAAAGGACAAGAACAACCTGCAAGTATGTATATTAAGAATTCATCATCAAAATCAAAATTAGGTAAGTTTAATGATGAGTATGTTTCATTTTTTAGATTCATCTGAAAACTTTTGTGAAATAATTGACATTCCGCTGTTTTCTAGTGTTTTGAAACAACATGTATTATGTGTAAAATGTAAAAAACAAGGTATTGACATTAAGTTTGGTCGCCAAATTCAGGGTTTGGCTACAGAATTGTTAATATGTTGTGAATTTTGTGGTCTTATTCAACCACTTCTCAATACCAGGTTTACTAACACTGTGGTTAATAAAAAAGATACAAAAATGTATGAAGTGAATACTAGACTTGCTTATGCTATGAGGTCAGTTGGAAAAGGAGAAGCAGCTGCGAAAGTATTTTGTGGAGTTATGAATTTGCCACCTCCACCAAAGCGGTTTTAGGAGTCTTTGCATGCATAAATAATGCGACAAAAAAGTAGCAAAAGTGTCTATGGCATTAGCTGCTGCCGAAACACTATCATTTAATAATGGTAACCCAAATGTTCCTGTGGCTATAGATGGTACCTGGCAAAAAAGGGGCCATACTTCTCTCAACGGTGTTGTTACGGCAGTTAGTGTGGACACTGGGAAAGTTGTTGATGCCGAAATATTATCGAGGAAATGCTCATGTCATTTTAACGGCAACTTACACAGTGATGAGTGTTCGGCAAATTACTTTTGAAATAGTGGGGGAAGGGAAGTTGAAGGTGCACTTCTCGTATCTTCAATCGCTCAGAGGTACTACACAATTTGAGATATACGCAGTATTTGGGTGATGGGGATTCTAAAGCGTACAAAGCAGTTTTAGAATCTAAACCTTATAAACATGTCAACATTGAAAAATTAGAATGTGTGGGTCATGTTGAGAAAAGGATGGGTACACGACTCAGGGCATTAAAATTAAAATTTAAAGGCAAAAAGCTCGAGGACAAAAAATCTCTAGGAGGCCGTAATAGATTGACTGATGCAGAAATAGACAAATTGCAAAGATACTATGGTTTGGCTATTCGAAACAACTCGGGAAATTTGTCAGTCATGAAACAAGCTATTTGGGCTATATTTTTTCATAAAATCTCAACAGATTTGAATCCACAACATGGTTTATGCCCCTTGGGAGATGATTCGTGGTGTGGATATAATAGGTCCAAACTGAAAGGTGATACATATAAACATAAACATAATTTACCAATTGCAATTATGCATTGCATAAAAAAAGTATTTAGAGATCTTTCAAGCCCTGAACTTCTGTCTAGATGTTTGCACGGTAGGACACAAAATTGTAATGAGAGCTTAAATAGTGTTATATGGTCCATAATTCCAAAAACTGTTTTTGTACAATTGGGAACTTTAAAAACCGGGGTATATGAATCTATATCTATATATAATCAAGGCTTAATTACCAAATTAAAAGTTTTAGATTTATTAAATATTCAACATGGATTTTATACATGTCAAGCATTGCAAGAAGCAGATCATGCACGCATAAGGAAAGCGGAAAAGGCAATTTCACGAAGAACCAAAGAAGCTAGAATCAAAAACAGACAGTTAAAATGTAGACAAGAGGATGATCTTGCAGATGATCCGAGCAATCCAAGTTATGGTTCTGGTATGTATTAATTAAATGTATGATGTTTTTACTTTAAATTACTATTTCTCAAAAGTGTAAATTTCAACACAAAAGGAACATTTTTGAAAAAACTACTCATTTAATAGTTTTGAAATTTTGCACATATATTAATATTATACAAATAAATATTTTAATGAGAGATTTTGTCAAAAAATTTATTCAAAAGAAAGTTATGGATTGAAATGTACAAGAATTTCCGGCGTTTTAAAATTTTTGACGTGTTACTCCACATATGATTTTTTTTTAAAAAAACTAATCAAAATTTTTAAAAAAGCTCCCATTAAAATAAAGAAAACAGTGCAATAAATGTACAAAAAAATTCAGGATTGTACAAGTGGTCAATTTTTCAAAAATGTTCCTTACGCTTGATCATTTTTAACATTGCGGAGATAGGGACAGATCATGCACATATAAGGAAAGCGGAAAATGCAATTTCACAAAGAACCAAAGAAGCTAGAATTAAAAACAGACAGTTAAAAATGTAGACAAGAAGATGATCTTGCAGATGATCCAAGCAACCCAAGTTATGGCTCTGGAATGTATTAGTTAAAGGTAAGTTTTTACTTTAAATCACTATTTCTCAAAAGTGTAAATTTCAACACAAAAGGAACATTTTTGAAAAAACTACTCATTTAATAGTTTTGAAATTTTGCACATATATTAATATTATACAAATAAATATTTTAATGAGAGCTTTTGTCAAAAAAATTATTCAAAAAACAGTTATGGATTGAAATGTACAAGAATTTCCAGCGTTTTAAAATTTTTGACGTGTTACTCCACATATGATTTTTTTTAAAAAAAAGTAATCAAAATTTTAAAAAAAACTCCCATTAAAATAAAGAAAACAGTGCAATAAATGTACAAAAAAAAATTCATGACTGTACAACTGGTCAATTTTTCAAAAATGTTCCTTACACTTGGTCATTTTTAACATTATGGAGATAGGGAAAATGCTGCGTGAAGTGACCACCATAATATAACATCATACAAATTAATTATTTCAGAAATATAATTAAGTTTTCGCATTTCGTAGAACTCATACCATTTTTGTGTACAAACATTGAAAAAAAAGTAAAAATGTGCAAAAAATATACCCATAAATATGCACAAATCTTAAAGTTAAAGATAATTTTTTTTAATTACAAAACATTATTAGCTAACCTTAATCAACTCGATATTAATATAAATAAAATTATCATTGCAAAAAATACAAAATACTTTAAAATAATGGTGATGAAACTGCAAATAAAAGTATAATACTGTCAGCAAAATTATGAATGAATATATACAAATATAAAATAAGAAACCTTAGATATCTAAGTCACATTAAAATAACTAAAGGAAATAGTAAGTCTAAGTAAAAAAGTCAAATGAAGAGAAAAAATGACAATAATGGAACTTATAACATGTGAAAATGCAATTTGGGGATTAGGACTTAAGCATAAGATTAAACTATCTGAAATGACCAGCATTCCATCTTCTTGACTAAGGAAAAAAGTAGCATAAATAAATTTTAAAAAATGAATAAATATTACCTAATCATGCCATGAGATCTGATACAATTATAAAGGAGTAGATAAAATAAACTTCATATTCAAATTTAAAACTATATCTTCTTAAAGTTTTATTTTAACTTCAAATTTAACATATTGGACCTTTTATTCAAAATGACTATCTTTTGACTTCACACAGACTTTAAGTTCTCTTTGGCCAATCATCTATCAAGGCACACACTACCTCCATGGGAATAACCATCATTGTTTTTCTTTAAAGAACGTTTAAGACCGTTCTAATTGGGATGCCGTCGTATCCCGACCTACTTCGACACAGAGATTGTTCGCCTTTTGCCCAGGCCAGCACAAGTTCTCCAGATCTCTTATTCACTAAAAACCTTTGGTCCTGGGTTGCTGAGGAATTGGACCGCAACCACTCCTCAGCTTTTACGATTAAATAAGTGTGACAGACCTTAAACAGCAGGAAATGAATTATTTGTACATGTCCTCCAAGCTTAGTTGGACCCTATGCAGTGGAGTGTATTAATTTTGGGCTCTGTATACTCTCTCTCAACCTGCATACAAATTTAATTGTGTTTTGTTCCTACTATGCTGCTACATAAAATAAGTAAAGTTCTGTTATTTGCTTTCATCCTTGATGTAGCAATTTTAATAGTCAGCGTTATATATATATATATATATATATATGACAGGCCCCAGGCCTGCTGGTAAAATAAAAGAGGGCATCATCTTCACAATATTCCTTTATTACGCTTTCATCATATATGATCTAACATGGCGGACCTTTTGCCGCGCAACCGGGCGTTACCAAATACAACATTGCAGCGAGGAGACACCAGCCAAGTCCTTCCTAGTATGCGTTCGCCTTCGTCAGCGCTCGTTGCTCCTTTTAACAGGCTTGTTTACTCATAAATCCTTACGCGATGGTAAAGAGTTCGCTCTATTTTCATTTATTACTTCCTTAATTTTGAACCTAAACTTTTCAAACCTGACAAATTTCCCCCCCTCCGCTGAAGTCTGGCACAGCCAGATTGGCCAATTCTGACTGGCAAGTCCCCAGGGAAAAAAATTATATTTCAATGATATCAAATTCCCTAAATGAAATAAAAATCTAGAAGATATAATAATGGTGTAAAAGAGTGGGCTGGTGAATCCTAACATGTACAAAAAATAGCAATAATGAATAACAAAGTATCAAAAATTTGGTATAAAACTTTGTGTTACATAGAATTGTTTTCTGAAAAATATCACACATCTAATACTTCCACTATGACTATAATAATAATGAGGTTAATAAAAAACAACATAAGATAAAGATAATTCACATTAGACATTCAAAAATATAGTAGTACTAAACAACATAACATACGATCAAGTGAAATTCTCACTAAATGTGCACCAATAGTAAACAATGTTAATAAAGTGATAAATGTTGAAAAGTTACAAGTACTTCAAAATGGTATTGAATGTTGGAATAATGAGTACATAAATACATAGAAAGAATAGGTATAGAGTAAATAACATGAGTTTAGGAATAATGGTAAAGTAAATACATAAAAAAAAAAACATATGGAGTAACTAACATCAACATGATTTTAGGAATAATGGTAAAGTAAGTACATACAAAGAATAGATATAAAATAAGTAATAGCAAAATGAGTTTAGGAATAATGGTAAAGTAAATACATAAAAAAAACATATATGGAGTAACTACAGCAACATGATTTTAGGAGCTCCCAAAAAAGAAAAGATTACATCACTATAACACAGAAATTTACCAAAATAAACACAACATCAACATTATCAAAATATCACTAGAAATATAAAATGCAAAGAAAAATAAGGGTATTTCAGATATATCAAGTACAGGTAAAAGTTCAATCAATGTAATGTTTCACAGTCCTGTCTTGGAAAAATCATAGTTCAATGTTCATCATCCAATTATTGTTTATCACACAGTTCTTTTGTTTATTATTAGAATCTCTACTCAATCAACTCATTTCAAAAAACATACAACCATAATAAAATCTTCATAACATCACATACTATATTTTAACTTTCAGAATATACTCTGATCACAAATAATCACAATGAAATTACTCTAACACAATGTATCGTAAAATGACCTCATCACAATGTTTTCATACAGTCCATAATTCAGTTATTTTTTTTTTTTTAAATAGTCTTCAATAATGTGTTCATTATGAATAAAGATACAATACAAATTCAATTACATTAAATTTTGATTTTCATAATGTAAACAAGTCTTAAATTCAAATTTTAAACACAACTTTTATTATTATTATTTTAATAACAATGCACTTCTTTTAAAATTACAATGCACTTCTTCTTCCCCCCAAAGTTTGAGAAAACAAACTCTATAACAAATATAAATAAGAATTTAGCATAATTGGAAATTGGATTTTGAATGAAATGGTTTTAATCTTGTAGAATGAACAATATCTGTTAATTTTCCTGTATATTGATTTGGTTTATCTATTTCATAAGTAACATTTGAGAGTTTCCTGACAACTTTAAAAGGACCATTATAAGGAGATTGAAGTTTACTTGAATTAGGGTATGAGAAATTTTGATATAAGACTAAATCTCCAACTTTAAATTTTGCATCAACATAATGTCTATCATACCTTTGTTTATTTATCTTATGATGCTTAATTGTTCTGTTTACTGCAATTTGTCTAGCTTGTTGTATAGGTGGATAGTTTAATTTTACTTGATTAGGTAATGGCGAATCATATGGCAAAGTTCCAAACATTAAATATGCAGGTGGAAAGCCAGTAACATCATGTGGCGAGTTATTGTATTCATATGTAACTTGTTCTAATAATTTTGTCCAAGGAGTTTTTGTAGTTGAATTAACTTTACATCTTAATTTTGCTACTAATGTCTGATTAACTCTTTCATTCTTTCCATTGCATTGTGGTCTATTTGCTGAAGTTAGTAATTGTCTAATATTATGATGTTTTAAGAATTTCTTAAATTTAGATGAAGTGAATGCAGCATTTCTATCACTTAAAAGTTGTTTTGGGCATTGAATTGAAAAATTTGTTTTAAGCAATTTGTATAAGTTTCAGAAGTGACACTTTTGGATGGAAATGTCCAAGCATATCTGGTAGCATGATCCAGAACAATATGCAGGTATTTCTTTTGTGAATTATGATAATTAAATCCTCCTACAGTGTCTAGTGAAATCATTTCAAATGGTTCTTCTGCTACAGGAACTTCTTGCAATAATCCATACTTTTTTTGTGTAGACTTTTTATTCAATTGACATGTTTCACAACATTTAACAAAATTTGAAATGTCTAATATAATGTCTTTCCAGTAGTAAATTGGAGAAATTAATTTTAACATCTTTTTTACACCTGGGTGACCAAATTGTTCATGTGCAGTTGTAATTAATTTTTCTCTCAAAGATAACGGTACTACAATTTTAATTAAATTCTTTTTCTTAACTGTTAATACATCATTAAATTTTATATATTTTGGATCATTAATGTTCTCTGAATTTTGGTATTTAATAATTTCATCAGTATTTAAAAAATGACAAATGGGTGATATATAATGGCATACAGGGTTCCTCGACAACATGTCTGCTTCAACATTTAATTTACCTTTTATATAAACTATCGAATATTCATACATATTACATCTATCTACAAAATTGCATGTCTACCTACACAAGAAAATGAATGTGCGTGTACAACAAAAACATTTTATAATTAAGATAACATAAAAAAAAATCATTTATTTTGATCAAATATTTTTCAATTTGAAAGATAAAAAAAAAAAAAATGTGACAAATATCAAATAAAAAATTTTAATGAAAGTTATATTCTATAACTACCTTATGTTTTCAAATGTTATTCAAAACATATCTACAACATTAATTATCACTTAATATATCAAAAAAAAAAAATTGTAAATATACAGATTTATAAAAATATATGTGCATAAGAATTCAAACATCGGAAAAAAATTGATACACACCTGCAAGAATTATACATCATTTCTCATCAAAAATTATTTCTTTCATATTTTGGAATATTTAGATGATTCCAAGTCTTGACTTAGAGACTAATCAATGATAAGTTCAGTATCTTCTAAATCAGAAAAATGTTTATTCATTTCTTCGATAAACTTATCTACTTTTGTCACAGGACGTGTCTTTTTCTGTTCACCTTTAAACTTTCTCTTAAGCCCCCAACGTTTTATCTGGTTAGGAGATGAAAAAGGGGTAAATTTCTCTGGTGATGAAAAGAATTCCTCATCATCATCCCACTCAAATTTTGCTTTTTTCCATTGTTCGTCTTTTTGATATTCCAAACATTGTTTATCAAAACATTCAAGAAAACTCTCCAAACTACTAAACTTATTAAGATCAAATTCAGGAAAAAAGAAAGTTTCCCTGGATGTGTTGACTGGTGACTCCTGCCGGAAAGAGTCGTCTTCCATGGTAGTATCGTTTTCAATGCAGTCGCTCGTTCGAAAAAAAAAATTGTTGAAGTTAATTCGTTTGGTTTCCTCGCGTATTTTGCAGTTCGTTAATTCATCCTGTCGACTCTTGACAGGCCCCAGGCCTGCTGGTAAAATAAAGAGGGCATCATCTTCACAATATTCCTTTATTACGCTTTCATCATATATGATCTAACATGGCGGACCTTTTGCCGCGCAACCGGGCGTTACCAAATACAACATTGCAGCGAGGAGACACCAGCCAAGTCCTTCCTAGTATGCGTTCGCCTTCGTCAGCGCTCGTTGCTCCTTTTAACAGGCTTGTTTACTCATAAATCCTTACGCGATGGTAAAGAGTTCGCTCTATTTTCATTTATTACTTCCTTAATTTTGAACCTAAACTTTTCAAACCTGACATATATATATATATACATATACATATATATATACATATATATATATATATACATATACATATATATATATATATATATATATACATATATATATATATATACATATATATATATATATATATATATATATATATATATATATATATATATATAAATATATATATATATATAAATATATATATATATATATATATATATATATATATATATATATATATATATACATATATATATATATATACATATACATATATATATACATATACATATATATATACATATACATATATATATATATATATACATATACATATATATATATATATATATATATATATATATATATATATATATATATATATAAATATATATATATATATACATATATATATATATATACATATATATATATATATATACATATATATATATATATACATATATATATATATATACATATATATATATATATACATATATATATATATATACATATATATATATATATATATATATATACATATATATATATATATATATACATATATATATATATATACATATATATATATATATATATATATATATATATATATATATATATATATATACATATATATATATATATACATATATATATATATATACATATATATATATATATACATATATATATATATACATATATATATATATACATATATATATATATACATATATATATATATATATATATATATATATATACATATACATATATATATATATACATATATATATATACATATATATATATACATATATATATATATACATATATATATATATACATATATATATATATATATATACATATATATATATATACATATATATATCACTCTCATACACGGGTAAACAAAATAATTAGTTGCATTTACAATCAAAAGATTTTAACAAATTTAATTCAAAGAATATTGAGGTTTTTGAATAAATGGGAAGAAGATAATTAAGAGTTTATTCAGGAAGTGAACTATTTTTTCTGGCGGAAGGATAACTGAGTGATCCGCCCACGCGCTCTTTTTCCCACTTCACTCCCACGCATTCCTTCTACGGGGTTGACGAGCTGACCGGTCGATGTGTGCTTTTGGGTCAGACTTGCTGTGTGCAGTATCCGCGATCATTATTTTCGTATTTATATAAATAAATGTGATGTCCCAAGATACCGTAGTGGAAGTGATTTCACAAAAAGAACAACAAAAATAATAAGTTTTTCATATTATAATTTAAAAAAAAACAGAGATTGCAAGATTTTTAAAAAAATCTTAAAAAACTGTCTACACTATATTTTATGAAAAGTTATTTTTGAAATTTTGACAGAGTTGCATACTAATAACATTGAATTAACTACACAATGAAAACAAATAGTTACCTCGTAAGACCACATGTCGCGTTGTTCCAAGATACATTTTATTCTTGGTGACACACTAGCTGCAGTTTCAGTTTTCCACTTTTGACGGTATTTGTGCAGCAAAAATGGTAAAACTGCCTCTTGAAATTGATTGAAGAGTTGATTCACAATCATCATCACAGCTATTTGCTGTAAATATATATGAATACTGAAAATAAACATCTTTGGAAAAACATATAATAGAGATATAATCACTATTTAGCCTCTTTAGACATGCGGTTATAATAAAATAAATACCCTTTCATGACTTTTGCATACCCAAAATGACATCATAGACCTCAGCAAAAACTATTTTCTGAAATTGGTATTTAAGGGGACTAGAAAATTAGTCTACATGTGGAGCCCAAGTCTCAATGGAGTCAAATATCAGAAAATTTCCAAATAATCAAAAATTTGTGTGTTTAAAATGACTTAAAACACAAAAACTAACATGTTAAAAGCCACAAAAACTAACTTAACTACAATAAATAACAAAAGTTACAATAAAAATTAATATAAATATTTTGTTGATGTAGAAAATTAATGTATTTTTTAATCTTTTTGTGTAGAATGATATGTCTTGAAGCAATTATTCTTTATTACATGCAAATACATATTGCATTTTATGTATACTACTTTAGTCAGTCTCTCAGTTACACCCTGGTAATTGGGCATCTGGATGTATTTTTGTCACCTATAAAATCTGGCAAATGTTTCAGTCCATCTAGATGCACTTTCTTCATGGATTGATTTATAACAACTCACAGTTCTGCCCAGATATGTTTTCATTTTTTCACACACAAGTATTCTTCTCTCTGTCATATAATATTCCAATACTGACATATATTACCGAATACTATTTAGCTTTTGGAATCTCACATACTGAATCCAGCAGTTAGAAAATGGCAAAACAAAAACACACAAGCTATTTTTTTAGTTTTAACACTTCATTTATAATAAGCCAAATGTTGATCACACAAGTATATACTAACTATACATTTATTGTATGAGTTGAGAATGGCTGATTGTGGTACACTAATTTTTTTCCTTGGGCCACCTCAGGCTCATCACAAACATATAAAGACCATAAAATGACAAATTTATTTAACCTTCTACTTTAAAATGCATCATGGAAAATTTCATCTCTGAGCTGTTTCAATTTTGTCGCATTTTCATAAGAAACATATTTTGAAAGAAAAATTCTAAACAGGATAATAATGTAAAATACAGTGAAAATCGTTTAACACGAAACTGAGGGAACTGAAATATTTTTTCATGTAAAAGAAAATTAAAAAAAAAAACATATTTAACAAAATTAAGTTTATTATAACCTTCACAAGAACTTTCTGAAATTTAATACAAAATTCAAGTTTTTGAAAAACAAAACATTTATTGAGTTTTTGGAAATAATTGGATAATTTTTGCATTGTTTTTTTTATAATCAAATTTTCAACAAATTGTTGTAGTCCATTTTGTTATTCATTTCATTAGAATTTCGTGTAAAAGAAAATTGATCCCCCAAAAAAAAACACACCATATTTAGCAAAATTAAAATTTATTAGAGTACAGTTATTTTATTTATGGAGATGTGTATATATGCATGCAATTAATGTAAATCAATTAAATAAAAACATTTACAAGAACTTGATGAAATTTAATACAAAATTTTTAATTTTTTAAAAAAAAAACATTTATTGAAGTTTTTGGAAATGATACGATACTTTTTTTATAGTTTTTTAGCATCAAATTGTTAACAAACTGTTTGATGTCGTCCATTTTGTTATCAATTTCCTCATTAGAATGTGCATCTAAATAACTGTGCTTACTTTTCGTGAAGTTTCTCATTTCGGATGACGTGGGAACAGGGGAGCTGCATTATTAAATTCATTTCAGTCGTCGGAATCTCCATCAATGATATTTTTTTAGCTTTGAATGAACTCCAAAATGTCTTCATCTGCCATTATTGGGGCAGTACACAGATTATCATCATATACTGCTTCTTTCTAGCATTATAGGTCCTGATATGGGATCATTCTGAGACTTCACTTGTTTGAATCAAACAGGTAAGGCCATCTTTAAATCCTCGCGCTTGGCCGTTCTTATCAATTTTCGTTCTGGCTCTGACTTACTCCCTTGAAACATTTTCATAATTTGCTTTCTTTTTTAAATTATTTTTTATAATGTTGAGTTAGCAATATCAAGATCTTTAAAGGTTTCCATTTTCGTTTTTTATTTTTGATCAACTGCCTTAAGAAGTTCCATCTCATTTTAAGAGAAACAGCTGTTTCCTTTCCCCCTGAGATTTTTGTCATTGTGCGCTCTTAAAACATTTCTTCAAAAATAGGAAGGGGGGTGGCAGAGCCCCGAGAACGAAACTCACTGACTTTTATTGAGTTTGCAATGTACTCGTCACCATATTCCAAAGTCACTGATGAGAGATGAGATGTTTTGGCTTAGCATTTGTACGGGTGGAGCATGAAAGTAGCTTAGACAAGCAAAATTGGCTCGTATCACAGGCTATTCCGAGGGTATTTAAAGCAAAGTTAGCTTCCTTTCTATGAATCATGTGAAATCTCCTCTCTTTCATCTCACAAACCTTTTAAATTTCGCCTGCGCGGCTAGTATTTTCCGAATTTTATTCATTCCCATAAGGGAAATTTTTTCATGTTAGTTAGAAAAAAAAATGCACGAAAATACGTTGTAGTTTGTCGTGACCGTTTCATCATTTCATGTAAACCGATATTTCGTCTTAAGCGCTTTCGCGTTAAACGTATTTCACTGCATACAACTGTAACGTGATTTGAATTCTTAGGAATACTTTCAGCAAGGCATTTTACAATAACACCACTTAAGCCGAATGTCTTTGTCTAAAAACCTATATGTCTTTAAGCCTATTGTCTTTGGAACCTTTCCCATCATAAATGTAAAAATCTAAGATCGAGCTATATCGAGCTCGATTTTAGATTAACTGATAAGATAAAATTTTCTAGATTAATAAGGTTAAACTTTCCTGGAACATACTGCTTGAATAAACAAAGATTTTTAAATGGTATAATTTGACGTCCAAAGATATATGCTTTGGAATAGGTACGTTTAAGCCTTTTTCATGAATTGGCTTCAAAAAGAGTCACATTAATAATAAAATATGAAAATACGTTTATGTGGGACCTTTGAGTACAACTAAGTAGGCTTAGTTATACATCTGATTACAAAAAATAATCAAGTGAAGGATGCACAATTCTCTAAAATAAAAAAAAGTTATAGGAAACATATTAGTAAGGAATTATATAAAGTTACACTAAAATTATGATATATATATAAATTTCTTGCTAAATATTGCAAAGTAGATATATGTTTGAAAAATCACAGTTTTCCACAACAAATTAAATCTCTGAAATACAGATTGGGATACAATTATGTGGACTTCAATATTACTGCTTCTTTTACTACATTTAGAACTGAGGCCAACATACATGAATCTACACACCAATCACCATACTGTTCCTAAATATCTCACAATATGAAATTTCTTGGATCTAAATTAGTGAATAATTTACAAAGTTGCAAATTTTACTGCTGTGGAAAGTGTCTATTTTAAATGATTATGAAAACTTTAATTTTTTGTACATGTTTTAATAAAACTATTTTGAGGAGTTTTTGGTAAAACTACCACTTATTATTTCAGAAATAAATCCAGTTGCTGCTATATTTTTTGTTATAAGTTTTAAGTAGAATCCTTCAGCTTTTGCAGAAAAAATCTTGAAAAATCAAATGATTTAGATTTTATGAGACATAAAAGAGAGGTCACGTACATGGTGAAGAAATTAAATAAATAATTCCTATTTATTTTTTTTAAAAAAAGGTTTTATTTCCCTGAAATCAAATTAAAATGATTGTAATATTAATTTCCAATAATGTGGAATGAATTATGCACCATGCACTTTGAGTTCCATGTATCCTTTCCACTGATAGACACTCATTCAGTCTACATTCAAATGAGCTTTGAGGTTTCTCAATTTAATAATTAGAATGAAACTGAGACCAGTAATGCATACAGTGATATCATATTCTTCGAAATCAGACTACAGAATTAATAATATGCAAATTTTACACAAAATGATTCATAAAAGGAATTTTTACTTACCCATTTTAACATATTCAGATCTTGCTGATAAAAAGCAATATATCCCATTGCTATAAAGTTATTTACAAATTCAAACTTAAAAAGAAAAAGAAAATTAATAAGTTAATATGTTTTACATAAGTAGAAGGGGGAATCGGATTAGTTGGAACATAAATAGTATAGTGTTTGAAGAACACTATTTTAAAAATACTTATCAAACATTTTTTAAAATCTGATATAGGTATTACTGAAAGAAACATCTCAACTTAAAAGTACAGATATATTGCACTATCTCATAATCTATTCATTAGAATATATCTTTCACTGATTTCTTAAAATAAAGAATCAATGCAATTGAAAAATGTGATATTTAAAAAAGCTTTAAAGGAAAAACATGCACACAAAAGTTTCCAAGTAAGAAAATTATAACAGCTTAAAACTAATGTAAAATAAAAAAAAAGATTTGAAAAGATATTTCAGTTTCAAATTAACATATCAGAACGATAATGAAAACAATTTCAAAAAGATATTTTCACAATTTTTTCCAGATAAATTTTATTGTAATAGTTTTTCTTCAATGTAAATATTAAAATTTTTATTCAATGCGAATATAAAAACAATAATATATTATCAAACATATGAATTAATATTTACTAAATAATATAGTCTCAGTTGTTACCTAAGACTTTTCCCTAACATGGTAATTTGTAGATTACAATGTTGAGAAAGAATTCACTCTTGGAGGCAAAAACTTCAGCAGTGCTTGAACTTGAGTTTGGAATTTGTAACCTTAAATAAAAATCGGAGAGAGAAAAACAAATGGTAATTTATAATGATTCAAGATTTAGGACGTATAATGCATCTGACTGAACTCCTCAGTCTACTGTGATTTTCTGATGGCTCTCTAAAGTAACCTGTGGCTTGGTGTAGACAGGGTGCAATATGCTTCGCTTCCTATTGATCAAAACCTGTCTCATATAGGTAAGAGTGTTTCATTCATGTAGTTTATTTTACAACAATTAACTGCCGAATCGAGTATTTCACAGGGTCTGAAAGGCTTGAAGCGAATTGGTCCTTTCCCAACTCACTATACGAAAACACGATAGAGAAAAGCAGAAGTTATTTCGTTGCTGAAAAAAGGAAAACCTGCAAATAGTCTTGACAATTATAGGCCCATTTCACTCACAAGCGTTTGTTGTAAAGTTGCTGAGAAAATGGTTGAATGCTGACTTCAGGAGTTTTTGGAGTCAAAAGGTGCCATTAGCGATTGTCAAACAGGTTTTCGAAGGTATAGGTCCACTATGGACCCATTTGTGAAACTCACCAAGGCAATAAAAGACGGCTGCCACCGAAAGCAATCCATCCTTGCTGTGCTGGAGGGTTTCAAAGCTGCATATGCAAGGTGTGGCGTCGCATGTTGCGACACAAGCTGAAGAAACAAGGAGTATCCGGAAAGTTATAGCACTGGATACAGAGCTTCCTCTTACAGCGCAACATCCGATGCAAGTTTCTAAATGCCACCTCTCCCTGGAAACAGATGCACCAAGGTAGCCTCAGGGGGGGAGCAGTAGTCTTCTCTTCAACATGATAGACGACCTAGAGGCAGCCATTCAAAAGGTCCCCCGAGTTTCTTGCCTCTTCTTTGCTGACGACGTGGTATTGTGGGCCACGAGCAGTAACATTCGCCTCTTGGAAGACGCCTTGAATAGCTCACTATTTAATCTTGTAACATGGGCCAACACCAACAAAATGGAAGTCAGTGTTGAGAAGACAGTTTTCCAACTCTTCTCTCTGCCTACCAAGCAGTTCCTTTTCCACCTGGAATATAAAGGGCTTCCTCTTGAACAGGTGTTTTTGTCCAAATACCTTGGGATCAATCTAGACAATAAGCTCCACTGGGGCACTCACATCGCAGAAACATCAGAAAAGGGCCTAAAACTTATAAATCTCAAGAAGAGACTAACTGCTATTAAGTTGGGAGATACTCAGGATGTTTTATCCAGAGTGTATAAAACCTACGTCCGTTCAGTGTTGGACTATGGCTGTGAAGTTGTGACCCTGGCAAGTACAATGAATCTTGAAAAGTACGACGTCGTTCGGAACAGCGCCTTCAGAATTATAACCGGTGGAGCCAAATCAACTCCAATGACTGCAATGCAACTCCAGACTGGCATCGAACCTCTTGATAGTCGTAGAGACAAGTTCACGCTCAAATTTTGGGAGAGAGCCAGAAGAGTGAATTGCAGGTACTGGAACGAGTATAGATGTGCAACACAGAGACTCAAGACCAGGGGAGTAGCTACCGCTGTATCAATGATATAGGGCCTCCAAGCTACAGGAGACCCAATATATGTTACATTCTGGCATTTTCAAATGAGTGTCCTTTATTTCTTTTCCAAAAGAAGGCCCCAAGGAATTTTGATATAGGGCCCACTCAAAACAAGCTACACCAGTGCTCAAGAGAGACTCAGACTTCTCCTCTTTCGCAAGCGGAACTTCTTATGATGAAACACCAACTTCCGCTACTAATGACTCGCCGATCTCCTATACAGTTCTACTCTCCTCAGTCACTCAACCTAACTAACATAACATCAAATAATGCCATTTCTGAAGAACTAAAATCCTGCGCTCTGGAAACGATCAAAAAAAGATATCCAGCAAATGAGTGGCTCCATATCTACACTGACGGCTCATACCTGCCAGAAACAAACGGAGCCGGCGAGGGATGGTTCTGTCGGTTGTTTGAGGGCTCATTGGCCGTGGAAAAGAACGTCACCAACTATGATGGTGAGGTCTTGGTTGTCTGTGAAGCTACAACGAGCTTTACTACCTGCTGGCCTAGCTTTTGCAAAAGTTGTCTTCTTCATAGACTTCCAAGCTGCAATTTTAGCTTCAAGCAGTAATACACCAACTGACTGCCTCAACACAATTCAGTGCCGAACTAAAACTGCGGAGCTCATCTCATACGGCAGGACTGGCGCTTTACAGTGGGCCCCACGTCATGTTGGGATTCCCCGGCAATGAAAGAGCCGACCAAAAAGCTAAGCAGAGAATTGAGTCGACTCAACCGAAAGTTCCCTTGCCCCGCAGAAGACCAAAGAGCATCATCGCCACACACATTGACAAATATACTTCTATGACCCAAAAAACGAAGAGTTTTGGAAAGCCATGAGAAACTCTGGTCACTGTGGGCCCAACCCCGAGGCCGTTGCCCGTTTTCGCCAAACTTCCGGACATGACTTTTTAGGAATATATCTCCACTGGCTTGGGTGGCTGCTAATGAAGCCTGCTTACTCTGCGAACATGTCAGAATGGATGGCGACCACCTGCTCCAATGCACTGGACTCGATGAGTACCCGGCTGACGACATCGTTAGTCGATACTGGGAGGCTCGGAGTCAAACGGTCAAGAAGCCAAGCACGGGCATTGGATAAATAAAAATAATAAACAACTCACTATATGCACAATATTTTCTTAAGGTACAGTTTTGAGGTGACCACTCTGAGAAGGGATCAAAGGTAACGATTGGAACTATATTATTCAGCAAATAATAACAATTAAATAATAATAATAATAATAATAAACTTAAAAATGAACTTTTTTAACTAAAAAAAAGGACAGAATTTTTCAGTAGAGAAAATAATTTAAGATTTAATTTAATATAACTTAAATTCAGAATTGGAAAAAAATTAGAGTGACTTTTAATGAATCTGCACCTTAGAACTCCAATAACTTCTCACAGCCTCAAATAACATCACAAATCTATGCAGAGAGAGAACTTGAAGGGAATTTATTTGATTAATGTCAGTTCCCAGCCATTTAGAAAATGTCTCCCAAATTATCATTTTCAAGTCATATTTATATTGTTATAATATGTTATTTATGGGGTGAAAATGCAGCACTTTTTCTACAGAACTGGTCTTCAACATCCAAAAACCAATCGAAGCTTTTTAGAGCAATGGTGAGATAAAATCTAAAAGATTTGGTTATGTTATCGATTATCTGAAAGGAAAGCAGGTGCAAAGGTAACTTCTAGAACAGACGTGATTAATACAGCAAGAGAAATTATAGCAGAAGAATCAAGCACTTTTACTTGGAGACTGACAAGTCAATTGGATATCAACCGAAGCACTGTAGCCATGATAACAAGAAAATATGAGGCTTTTTTCTCACAAGATTCGAATTTTACAATTTAGGACAGATACTGCTATCGCTCAGTAAAAGAAATTTACCAATGGGATATTGGATCTCATTGGTTTAGGGGAATTGAAATACAAGAGGATATGATATTCTGATGAAGTTCATCTCTGTTTGTACGGTCAGGTGAACAGACTGAATCGTCGCTTTTAGGAATCCTCCAACCCTGATTTCGTCAACATAAGACTTTGTATCCAAAAATAGTTAACAGTTTGAACTGCTTTTAGTGGATCAGAAAATATCAGACCAATTTTCACAGAGTGTGCAGTAAATGGATGCCTATGAAATTATTCTTAAACAGTCGTTCGTACTCTTCAAAATTGTAATTTGGGTATGAATACTCATGAATATTGGTTTATGCTTGTTGATGGTCTTCTGCATAGAACAGGCAGTGAATTTAACACGATCAACAATTAGTTTAGAACTCAAGTTATTGTCTACAAATATTAAAGTTAGGCAACAATTAGTTGCCATTATAGAGAGTCAATATATAATACTAAAAATTCTCATTTTTAAATTTATATAAATTGCATATTATGATTATTATTATAATACATTACATATTATTATAATATATTACACATTTATGATCCCAAAAGAGTCATCTATATAGGAATTTATAGCATTTCTTAAAAACCATGTTAGAAAAGGTTATAAAAATAGACAGAAAAGAGAATATACGTTTTCAATACAACACCTGAAACAAAACAATATTTCTATATGTATGCAGAAAACAAAAGGAAAATATTTAAAAAACTGCACAGATTTGAAGAATAAAACCCCAAACACAGTTACAGTAATTAGATTCCACTCACCAACAAAAGTTTGACTATTCTATGATTATCAAAAGAATCTTGAGTCCTATGGTTTTCTGTAAAGTATATAAAAAAAAGATTTATTAGCATTTTAAAGTTAGCTTGATACTAAAACTGGAATCATTACAATGCTTCAATGGATATATTCATTCTAAGAGATATTTTAGCAAACTGTTAAAAACAATGATTCCTTGCCTGACTAAAAAATTTACAATTTATAAAACAAACTCAAATTATATCAAAACTTAATTTATTGCTTCCCAAAAAATAATGAGATAATTAATTTAAAAATGTTTAAATCACCCTCTCTCTATCTAACTTAAGAATTTTAAGCCATTTAAGAGGGAAAAGAGATCCAAAATGAGAGCAAAATTTAGAAAAAAAACATAATTTTAAAAAAATTCGTGAAATATACTAATAATAAACAAACCTGATTACACGAGGAATTCAATTTACATTTATTTGAAACTTTTCAATATTAACTAAATCTAAATATTGAATAAAGCTTTATAGAACAATATAAAACTGCATAAAGAGAAATGGACAGGAAAAAGTATATTAAATAAATATCCCTATTAAAAAGATTTAATACATACAGGAGAGAGATTTGATATATACCTTGACTTTTAAATACCAGTCTTTTGGAAGTAGTACATTGCAAGCAATATCCAATTTTTTATTTATCTCTGTTAAAGTTTTATTTATATAATTTCATGTTAAAATGCACATGCTTTACATTAAGTGTACCAGTTAAAAACCACACACACATAAAATAAAAGGATATGTCAACTAAATTTAAAAATAAAAATATTTATATTTACCCCACTCTGTAAGAATATTAGCAACATATGCATAGATAACATTCATCACAATAACTAGAATAGCGTAAATTATTCCAGGTAACTGAGTTATTATCCAACTCTCAAAACTTCCATCATCATATTCCTCAATCACCATTTCTTCAATTTGAAAGTATACAAGCATTACCACAATAGCAAAAATGAGGCACAGAATGATTAATGGCAAAGAGATGCAGTACACCTGCAATTAATAAACAAAAATTGAGATAAACCAGACATTTTTTTCTGAAATTGAATGATAAGTGCAGTTACAATTCAAAATTATTAGGTGAAAATAAAAATAAAAAATTCAACAAATACACTCCACTCTTATTTTTCCTCTAAAAGTTATAAAAACACATTGATTTTAAGTTATAAAAAATTTGTACATTAGGATAATCTTAGAGTAATAAAATATCACAAAACATATCAAGAATGTGCACAGTAAAATTCTGCTTCTAAAAATTAGACAAGTTTAACAAATTAATTTGCAACTATATAAAGTACTATTATTCCAAATTAAAAGCTCACATAAATAATAACTTTTTACTTTAATTCATGTTTAATTTTATTCTGTATGGTAAAACTTACTTTAAAATGCCTTTTGTAAGCAGGATATACAGGAACATGCCGTTTAGTAACAGGATCAATATCCATATGCATTCCTCGAAAGGTTGGATGAAGTTTTGGTAAGTTCACCAATCTTAGAGTTCCCCAGGTGTATGCTAATTCATTGCTTTTTCTCTTCCAACATTCAAGGAATAAAGTGAGCCAAATCATTTTAAAAATGGCAAAAAATATATAGGATCGAGAAATATCAAAAGAAATCACACTTTGAATAGCACCAACAATAGCTGGGGGTAAAAGGGCCCAGGTGTAGAAGTAAATAAATGCGAAGTAAAAGGCAACAGCTTCTCCAAAATAATTTCTGACATCCCCTAAAGAAAAGTAAAACCACTTAGCCAGGTTTATAAAAAGAATAAAGCTCCGAATAATAATAAATATGCATTGACATTACAAAAAATTAACATTTTAGAAAGAGAAATATTTTAGAAGATTTTATCCAAATAAAAGCAAAGAACCAGAAAATGTAAATCTTAAAGCAGCAACTTTAAAAATAAATCTAGAAGTCACTAAGCAATTAAGAAAAACTATTGTAAACACAGATTAAAAAGGTTTTGTTCAATATAGATGCATCTTTTTGATGCTTATAAATGAAATGAAATGAAAACATACAAAATGGTTTAGTTAAAGAAATATGTGATATATTAGCTTTTTAAAAACAAATACTTGATTATGCATACAAAATATTACAAGAATCACAGAGTTAAGTTATAATACCAATAGGAAGACGTGTAAAAGTCCACTTCTGTTTAAGTACTTCTAACTCAGATGGTTCATGGAGTGGATACATGAATGTAATTATTCCATTAATTTTGCAAACTTGAACTAAAACATGAAACATCGCACCATTACATAAATGAAAATACTAGAATAAATTCAAAATGTAAAACATATTTTTTATTCACAAAACAAATCATAAATATTTAAACCTAAGAATAAATATTAAAAAAATTATAAGGATCAAATAAGAAAATAAAAAGGTATTCAGCAGATTTTGTCAGGGTAACAAATATCACATATTGAAAAATACATCATACATAACGAAATCAAAATCTGATTTATTTTTAAATGGTAGGCTAATGCATATTTACAAAATAAAGAATGAAAAGTAATTTAAAAAAGCCTATTTTTAAAAATAAGAATGAAAATTATTCAAAACTGCTTGATGTAAAACTTGAAAGACTCGAAAATATACGCCTCTCAGAATAGGTTAAACATCATTGCAGCATTTACAGGCTCACATTTAAGAAAACAATTAGTTGTCAAATGCTTTGATTCAGCTTTTGTGACAGCTAAGAATTTTTAAATATGATGAATGAAAGTAAGGAGTAAGTGGTTATTAATGTCACACTCTAAAGCAACACCAGGACCATATAGGCGACAGAACTCGTAATTTTGTGAACCACGATGAAGTGACGAGGATGACACCTGAGCAGGCATCCAACTCTCCTAACTTCCACACCATGCCGACAGGAGGACTTTGAGCCCCCAAATGTTTAACATTTTTTGTGGGCTACATAGTGGGTCTTCAGTGGCACTAGGGCTCGAACTCATGATGCGCTGTCAACGAGTTTGTGATCATAACCACTAGGCTACCACGGCCACAAAATTAACTAAATATGATGTTCAGATATACAACATCTGATTAGCTTTTTTTATTAGAATATTTAAAAGTATTAATTTTTAGATAAGAAACTGATTATATTTTCAATATCCTTAAGAAATAAAAACAAATATCTATAAAAAATATTAATATGCAACGGGAAATATACAGAATAGGATACTTTTCCATGCCCAATACAAAATAAAAGTATACAATATACTTATGAAATACAAGTTTGAAAATGTTAAAACATTAATATTTGTTAATTTTTTTTACAGAATTCATATAACAGCATACAGCATATAGCAGTATTTGTTTGTAAAACCATTGAGGGGGGATAAATAACTAAATATAATACAAGGCATAATTTTCTTTGAACTGCAGATTTTTGATAGATTTACAAAAGTATTCCAGTCTCATAATTACTTGTTTTATCCATTTGGAGTATAAATATATAAGGATTATACAACTAAAAGAAATACCAAGATATCCAGAAACTGAAAACATAAACCTTTATTTTTTTTACATTTACATATAAATTCAAATATGATTGATTCAAACAGATTTTACATTTTATTATAAATCAAATTTTACAAAGAGGTTAAACTTAATGCAGTTATTTTTGAAAATGTTATTAGCTTCTTTAAATAACAATTATTGATTAAAATATAAAATAACTTTTAAAAAATAATAAAAGCATTCAACAATGGCCAAACTTACAAAGATTGATATTGGATTTCAATCTCAATGTCAATTCTAGTCATATTATGAAAAATATAGTCAAATTCAAAAATTAAATACGTTTAGTAGCAAAAGCAAACCGGATGCTAACCTTTTCAACTTAAATTTCATGAAAGTTTAAATAATCAGATTAAATTAATAATCCTAGATTCATTTTTACAGGAAAAAAAATATATATTTCTTATTCTCAAAAAATAATTTTTTTAAAAAAAGAGCAAATTTTGATCATGAGAAATTTATCACAGTGTTGCAAAATTTAAAGATCCAAAAACATGTATAGCCTAGTATAAATACAATACAAAAGAAATTACTATTTAAAAGTTTATAAAAACTATCTATTTAAAATAAAAAATATCCATTTAAAAGAGCAATTAAAGCTTTTCCTAAAATTAATTTCTACTTATGACATACTGAATAAGAGAAAGTTATTTTAAAAATCTCTTACTGATAGATTGACCAGGATAAAGCATGATATCTGGGTAACCAATAAGCTTTTCTTCTCCATAGATCTTATTCCCATAATTTCTTCTAAAATGACTCTTTGCTTTTCAGAAGTACTCAATAAAGTATCCATACTTACACCTTAAAATAAAAAATAAAAGAACACTTGAATATTAAAATATAATATAAGGCAATATTTTTTTAAAAAGAAATCATGCAATAGAAGATGACAATAAGAAAATTATATGTGTAAAATGAAAAATTCAGTATAAAATTTCTGTGATAAAACTTAACTTGTTGTAACAAATACAGAAATATTAAACTGAATCAATTATGTGGGTTATTTTAAAATCAAATATTCATAAAAAAATCTCTCTCATTACTGATTTTTTGTTCCCCAAATATTCTTCTAAAAGAGGATACAACAATATTTTGTGTCTAGTTATAAAGATAACAATTTCTTATAAATAAATTAAGATCATTATGAATATAAATGAATAATGATCTTATTAATGAATGGAAGGAAAAAATCCAATTTACGGTAAAAAATTATATATTTTATAATGCATCTCTAAAGCACACAGTTTTATAAATTTTGAGGATGAAAATAATGTGAGTTAGTAACTTCTGAATTTTTGTTGTCCCAACATATTTTTCATTCAATATCAGACAGAAAAAAACATAATACTTTTAAAATGGTTTCCTTTCCCTTCTTTCAGACAATATTTCTTTCTTTTTTTTAAAAAAAAAATAATTAGTGTTACAGAAACGACACAATCAATAAGCTCTGAAGTTTAAATATAATAAGTTTCTAATTAATATGAGATAAAACTGCTTCAAATATGAATAGAACATCTTTCACCTCCTCCTTTTCATTAAATCAAGTTTTACAAGTCATCAAGAAAAGAGTTCTTATTTATACATAGATATAAATGTAAAAAAGTTCATCTTTAAGCTGAAAAAAACCCAACAAAAACAAGAAAATCAGAGCTAATATGAATTAATTTAAATACAACAAAATAAATTTAATTTTAAGAGTTCTAGTTTGCTTCTTAGGTTAAAGCCTGCGAGAATGCCTATAAAAAATTCTCATTACTTATCACATGTACAAAAGTATTCACTATTTAATATATGATAAAAATATTTTTGTATACTTCACTCACCAAACCTTTCAGTTTCTTTACACTCTTCTATTTAGTATTTAATAAAAGTATGACTCTTATGACAAAAAACCTTCAAATTTTTCAACTTTTGTACTCGTTTTTTAAGACTTTGTATGTTATGTTAGACAAAAGCATAAAACAAAGATTTTAAAAGTAAACATAAATATTACTTTTAAAATAGTTACCAGGTTTCAGAAAGAGATCCAAACTACTGAAAACAAATTCTCGTATATTTCCATACTTATCTTCTTTTGTAATTTCTAAAGCTTCAGCTGCTTCAAGTAATCTAATAGGACTAGCTCCAATTTCGACTATTACACCCTAAAAGCGAAAAATAAATGGATAAATAAAAAATTTTAAGAAACTAGATATCAAGAGTTAATATGCATGTGTTCAATGCATTCTAAAAATAGTCATGATAAGAGAATACCCAAACAGAAAAATGAATTAATTTATATAATTTAAACATTCAGATGAGTGGCCAATTTACATCAATTCTCTATAAGTGAAATTTGAAAAAAAAAACACATAGAATCTCTACTTTCTCTCAGCTAAGAAATTACAATGGGGAGGGCAATAAGGATGGAAAATCACATAACAAAATGAAGGGAAATAGTAGCTATTTTAAGAAATTGTACAGGTGCTTTTAGAAAAACATTTAGCATCAGTCATGTTATTGAGAAAGGCACATGTGAGCTATTAAGATATCGTTTTTATAGGAATCATGAATAAATCTGTTAAAACACAGGCTTTAATCCTTTTAACTTAGGAAACAAAATGAAACTGGTGCTAAGAAAAATGGTGTATGTAATTAAGATTTATAGAAAAAATATATGAAAATAGAATCTAAATTAATATTAAATGAGATTATGACACAAATACATGTGTGTGGGCAAACATACATACTTAAATATTGCAATTATCATTAAACATTGAAAAATTAAGAAGGGAAATTCACAAGAAATCATCACTTAAAATTTTAAAGGGATCTATTGACCCGAAGTAAGGAAATATTTATAAGGCAAAATATATGTAAAAATACCCAAACAAAGATCTACTTTTAGATTTTTAACTACTTTTTCATTTGATAACATCATTCCATACAAAATGGCTAAATTTTTTTTGGTAAAATGTCAGAGCTATTATTGTATAATTCGTTTTTCAATCGTATTGCTAGAGAAAAAGAGAGAGAAGTGAAGTATTTATATCTCAGATTTTTTTTAATATGGTTTATACTAATAATACCTAAATTAAGATTCAACTATCAAAAGCATTATTTACAGCCATTTCTTCTAATAGTGCATGTGTGTATATATATGTATAATATATGATAGTTTTCCTTACAAAATTAGAAGATATTAAAGAGTTTATGAATATATGCAATAGATTCAGCTGTTTAACTCTATCCCAACAGGAATAACAGCATTTATTGTTGAGTTGATATTGTTAACAGATCAGTAGCAAAAATGGTACTTGTAACAACAACTTTCTTTAAGATGGCTGCATGGGCAACCACCACAATTGTGAAATTCGTTATATATAATTTAACACTATAACTAACTGTTAACTTATTTCAGTACAAACACTTATTTATGACTAGAGTACAAGTTTTCTAGTGGTGTATTCACAGCTCATTAAGTTTTTCTGCAAGAGCATACACCAAAATAATGAAAACTTGTTTTCTTATGAATAGTATTTGCTTGAAATTATTCCTATAATACTGACTTGAAATATTATAGGTTATGTTTCTTATGTCTAAAAATCATCAGTTAAGAACTAGCCTATATGAAATTAGAACAGAAACTAGATTTTTCATACTCTTCCTAAGATTAGTATTAAGAAAATTATTTTCAAGTGTCCCATTAAAGTGATGAAAGAGTATTAAAAAATTACTTTTTACCTCATTTTCAACATTTGTAATTCGGATTAACAATTCAGCACCACCATCACGTTGAGATCGTGTTAGTAATTCGGTAAGCCATGCAACTGTTTCTCTGGCAGCCTTATGTGAAAATATTAAAATATAAAGGGCTTTAAATGCATCATCATCATTTTCTTTTTCATCTGAAAGTGAAACATCACTTATTTTTTTCCTTTCACGTAACATTTCCCCTGCAAGTATATTACAAAATACATTTTATAAAAAATTATGAGTACTAGAGAAAATTGTAAATAACACATAAAAAAACCAAAATACAAAGACTTTCTACATCCAAATTATACACCCTTAAAACTGATTTTGTATACAATTAAAGATTGCACTTAAAAACAATTCAGAGGTTTTAAGCAAAGACAGTTAATAACATTATTAAAAATATTGGTAAAATAATTTTATAAATTTATTTACCAATATTTCTTTCAGAATTTAAATAATTAAAATTTCAAAAGAAATATCAAAGTATACAAAATAAAGTACTAGCTCTCAAGGGGGAAAACTAAGGTCCAGAAAATTCTTAGACCAAAGTAAAACTGATTTAATTTAAAATGCACTTGGTTGTTTATGTATAAAACTAAACCAAAAGCATAAAGTGCAACAGAAAGAAATAGTGGTACAATTCTAAGTTTTCCATAACTAGTACCTAATATTTTTTATCACATTTGATTAATTAACATTTAAATTTACACTTGTAATAAGAGGGCTCTCTTTTATGATGGATTCTATACTTATAATATTTTTAGAGCAGTAATTTAGATATCAAATTATTCGAATCCCACCCCAGGAAAGAAAAAGAAAATGGACAAGGAATTAACAAAAGTATACCAATTGAAACTTATTAGCAGGGACCTCTTAAGGCATGGGCTAACTGGGTTTGAGCCCAGGGCCTTGTCTTGTTCTCGACTAAACGTTAATAAGATCACGGTTCAAATAATTTCAACGGTCAAATCTTACTTCTAAAAAAATCTTATTCTCTGAAAAACTGGAAATTTCGAATGATATGTCAACTGGATGTGATGACCATCGTCCACATATAGGCCTAGACCTACCACTATACACCATCATTACTCATTCGGTCGAAAAGCGACAGTCACTCCTGCCGGTTTATGCAATTGTAAGTCATGCACATTTGTTTTGGATTATTGCTTGTACAAATTTTTGACTACATATGCTATGCACTGTCTGCTTTTAAGGGTCCCAGGTAGGGCCTATATTTGTGTAGGGGTCTAGGGACTATATTTGCATAGGGACCCAGGGCCTCAAGCACTGGCAAAGCTAGTTCTACATGTGTGGGCCCTGTATCAAAATACCTTGTGGGGCCCTTATTTGGAGCCCCCTAATATTTTAAGTTTTGCTCACACATTTTGGGTACCCTGTGGCTTAGGGGGCCCCTATCATTGATATGGCTGATACGGCGGTAGCTACGCCTCTGGCCTCGAGGCATCTTAAGACGTTCTTGTTTATTAGCATTAATTAATTTCCTGTTCTTTTTTCAAAAGATAGATTCAGCTTAAGTTGGATTACAGTTCAATCAATTCAGTAAATATGAACACATTTTTACGCACATTAAGTTCTGAAAAATCCTTTTTCCCCATTATGTTGTATACATAAATATTGTTTTTATGCACTTACAGAATAATTCAGCTTTTTTAGTGGATCCGATTACCATAATATCAATATAATCAAGATATTTATTAAGGGTTAATTATTTTTAGAACCTATGATACAATTTATTTTCACTTGATAAGATAAAAAATTCTCTTTAGGAAAATTAATAATTTTTAACTTTAGATTTATATATTGGTACCAAATTATTCAAACTTGAAAAGTGTTACAAAAAAAAAATATACATGAATTGAAAATACACTTTCTCTAACACTTATTCAATTATTTATAACTAATTAAAATTAATAATCAATATACTATAGAACTTTTAAAATTGAACATATGCTACAAAATGAATCTTCTCTGGAAAACTTTAATAGCTCTAAAAAAAGTGTTACTGTCCCATTGTATCAATAATAATTCAAGATTTTAATGTGATTTAAAGCAAATGGTACTAAAAAATAAGAAATTTTAAATATTGAATGAAATTTCAAAAACAGACATGCTTACATTTGCTATTGCAACTTAATCCTTTAAAGATTTGAATTTATGGTTGAACTTTCCAAATCGTAAATACGATTATTAAGAAAAGTCACTTTCACCAGGACTCATTTCAACATTTCTATTCTGAAATTAATTGTGGGTTTTGAAATGAAACATTTTTTTTTAAAAATCTAGATATTAAGACAACAGAGTAGATGAAAAAATTTTGTTGAAAAACTAAATAGTACGTTAGTAAAATAAATGAAATTTTTCACACAGCTGCGATACTCACTTATCAAATATCGTGCCGGCACGCTGATCCGAAACTTCTCTTAAATCCACGCGTACATGTTTATTTACAATAAAAATATCTGATTGATGCCAGATATACATTAATAAGTTTTTTTTAATTGGCTTACAGTCGATTAATTAAAGATCGTTAAAGTGATTCTAAATTCATCTCTACATCATAAAGGACAGTATAAGAGAGAAATTTCATCATATAAATCGTTGGAAAATTCTATGCAAGGGAGAAAATTTTCCTTGGACCGCTTTTGAAGAGCAACTGGCTCGTATCGTCAAGCAGGAATATGGGACAATCCAATTTTGCTGAACGGAACATAGTCACCGAAGTGTTTAAGAATGAAGTATAGGCACAAAAATATTATCGTTTTTTATTCTAAAAAACAAAACTGATGATGATTTTCAGATACAAGCTCTTTAACATTTTAATTTCCTCATAATCGTCAAAGCTATTTATAAATTTAAAATTAATACTTAGGACGGGAATGAGGTTTTTTTAGGAGTGAAGAAGGAATTTTCTTAGGAATCAAGCGTTCGTCGTGCTTTAAAAGTAACTCTTTTCAACAACCTCCTACTCCTATAAGCCATGTTTTCTCGAATCTAAGCCGTACTATGTTTCAATGTTAATGCTACTGAAAATCGGGTGTGGTTTACAATCGAGGAAAAAAAGTTCGTTGAATGGGGCAATTAGAGCAATTACAGGTTCATGTATGTATTTAAAAAAGTCTGCAATGCTGGTAAAATAACTAATTATCTACTACTGATTCGTTCTCATTTTAAATTTATTTTAATTTCGTAAAATTGAATACCGATAAAAACCATTTTACACAATTTTTCCTTTTTCACAAAAATATATTGAAAATTTGGGGTGCGGCTTAGGTTTGTATAAATACGGAACATATGCATTTAATATCCCATTAAAACTACTGCTCTGAGCGACTTAACTAAAGTCGTAATCGCTAAAAAAGATGGGGGTGAGGGAAACCTACTTTAGTAGTCTTTTTGGTAGAAGTATCTAAATTTGGAGAATAACACATGAATACACCTTTGCAAGTGTGTTTTATTTAATAATTTTTTTGTTTGGTAGAAAATGAAACAATTTACTGTCTGATGCAAGTAGTAATACGATGAAGAAACTGCCAATTCTGAGCCGATCCTAGCAGGTGTACAATATATGCAAGGCACCCGGGCAGCCAAAGCAAGGGCCGGTGCCGCAAACCACACATAGTTCTATCAATCAAGCAAAATTTTTTACGAATTTCTCGACATAAAACTTACAATAAATCGAATAAATATGCTGGATTTTAAATAGGTATTGAAAAATCAAAAATAAGTCATAATTATCCGATAACATAGTATAGTTAAAGTAAAATAGAATGTTAGTGCACAGTGTGTCGATCCACATAGGCCATTAATGTCTACTCTTTATACACATCCTTCATTTGGTAGCAAAATTCGTGGCTGATCTGGCAATACTGTAAAAAATGATTTTTTTTGCTTATCAGCGGCACTTTGCACGCGGGCGGCCGATACCCTAGGATCGGTCCTGTGTCTAGTAAATTATAAATTTCACAATCAAGGTGCAGCATTTTCATATATAGTATTGATTATTATGAGTAAAATGATATATAAATTCAATAATTGAACAATAAATCAATCGATATAATAAGCCCTTTACATTCACAAAATTAATAAAAAGGCTACATTGTCAGTTCTAAAATGAAGGACTACCAAGCAGTGGCACATAGAAGGGGGAGGGGGTCCTAGGGGTCCGGATCCCCCAAAGCTCTTGATTTTTTTTCAAATTGATTGTAATTCTTATATAGTACGTAAAATTTAATTAATTGTGTAACGGTTCTCTTGCGTCATTACTGGGTAAACGAAAATAATGAACAAGATTTCGGAGTAATTAAAATAATTTAATGACACAAGATAGCACAGTTACAGTGGACAGACACTTAGACACAATACAGGGTAAACATTTAGGGGAATAAGTGAAAATTAGGTATATTATACATAGTCCAGGATTGGACAGCGAAACGGGCAGCGTTCACTCATTCAACTCCAAACTCTGACTGTAATACAGTACTTCGTTCGGTAACACTTCCGTTACATGTACCGCCATCTACATTTAGGTCTTAGAATTAAACCGTGTGTTACAGACTCCCCCTCTGGTTCCGTTGACGTTTCGGCTCGGAACCAGGAGGTAATTTCTTTTGGGGGCCTCCTCTTTTCCTTAGAGGAACAACAAATCCGGTGTTTCTTTCCGTTTCAGGTTCTTGGTAGTCCTTTAAGGCAGAAACATGGTAAGTTCCAAGGGATTGGTCTGGGTTGGCAGGGTCGGCAATCTCATATGTTACTGGTGATCTGAAGGTGAGTATGATGTAAGAACCTTCTCTTTTGGGTATGAATTTCCTGCTCCTGCTGTTACGACTAATGGGATGAATGGTCACCCAAACTTTGTCACCAGGTTTGTAATATTTTCGTCTTCGTCGATCGAAGTTTTCCTTCTGATAATCCTGTTTCTTTACGGGATTCATCCTGTAGGGATACGTTGCTATTGTGAGGGGTGATCACCCATGTCAATATGGTGTTCAATAAATGGCATGGGCTCTCCCCCTGGTTGGAAACAATGCCTCATTTCTGTCCAGGAGTATGTTGAGTTTTCTTGCCTGTTCAGGAGATAGATTTTTACCCTCATCCTCTCGAAGTTCAAATACGCTGAGTGTTATATCTTCTCATGTCTTCTTGAAGAACTTGTACTTGTACTGTTTCCGAGGATTTTCGGAAAAGTGACATTTTCCACCCTGGACGTCAAGGACGATACCAGCTGCATTGAGGAAATCCAGTCCTAACAAAGTCTTATTTCCTTTGGCTTCAGGCAATATTAGAAATTCTGTTGGAATAACTTTGCCTTCAATGCACAGGTCGATGACAGTACTCACAGCCAAAATGGTCTGTCGAATTCCATCAGCCATCATAAATGAAATCCTCTTGTTCGTAAAGGTGACATCATGCTCTTGCAGAAATTTAAACATCTTTTCACATACAATGGTATGGTAAACACCGGTATCAGCACACAGCAATCTTTTCAACAAAAATTTTGAGAACAATCACACTTGTGGGATACAAGTTTGAATTCAAGTTGAACAACGTCATACAGTTCACTTCTGTTTCTATTTCATAAGCTCTCGTGCAGGTAGGGCACTTTGACTTAACGTCTCCAGGAGTCCCACATCCGTAACACTGTATGGGGTTTCTTCCTTCAGTTTTGTAACTTGGGAATCTAGGTACAGTTCTAGAGGGTCCAGGTGAGTGGTTATCACGGGATCCTCCAACAGGTTGACTTTTCTTTATTGTAAAGCGTTTCCTGAATTCTTTCTTCTTGAAAGTCTGATTTGGACTACTTTTCGTTCCAGGCCTTAGGCTGTCATATGCGTCCAACTTCTCAGCCAACTCCAAAGGATCGTTCAAATCCACCCAAATATCTAGAAAGTGTTCTTTGATATTTGCTGGAGTTTTTCTTTTTATCTGATTAGCAATTATTAGACTTTTGAGTTGATCAAACGTGGTGATCTTCAATTCTTTGATCCAACCTTCAAAATAAGAACTCAATTCGAAATAAAAGTCTCGCCATGTTGAATCCGGGTTTTTCTTCTGTTGAGAAAAGTACTGCCTAAACCTATATCCCCTGTAACTTGAAATCTTTTGAGAAGCATTTCTTTTACCTTTTCATAGTTTTGAGCATCATCTTCATCCTCTCTTGCAATGAGCTGAGCTATATCAGGTGGCAGTGAGCCAATCAGGTATGCTGTCCAAGTTTTTTCAGGGATGTTCAAGAACTTCGCTTGACGTTCGAAAATTTTCAAGTATAGGCCCATTTCATCTTCCTTCGAGTTGAATCTCGGAATAATTCTATTTAACGCAAGCTTTGGGTTTTCTTGCTGTTGATTTGTAACAGGTGCTTGTGACAGCTTCTGCATTTCAAGTTGAATTTTCATTTTTTCAAGTTCGAATTCTCTTTTTCGTTGCTGAGCCACAAACACAGCTTTCTGTTTCTCCTCCAGTTCTGCAGCCTTTTGTTTTTCTGTTGCTGTACGTTCTTCCACAATGACGCACAGATCACATCTTTGACGAATTCCTCATCATACCTATCACTGTTAGTTATGAGATCTTTTAGTTCAATAATTTTGAGATTGTCCGACGAAGCCAGACCCAGTTCTGTAGCCGACATCCTTAAATCCTCTTTTCTGGACCTTTCCAAAAATACCGTTTTTCGCCGCTTTTAGTCTATTTCAAAGATAATTTTGTAACGTTCAATTAAAGTTAATTAACTAAAGTTCACTCAAAACTGTTGATTCTGTGATCTGATAATATTATAGTCAAACAATACTTATGCACTTAAAGTTTCCGATACATACAAAAAATACTCTATACTATAGCGCATTTTTGCTGAATGATAACTAAAATTCTCTAATGTCAAAATGTGCTAATTAATTTTCAAATCAATACTAATGAGATTAAAAAATGAAACAAATTCTTCAATATCAACTATCTTCTAATTTCGTACAAAACAGCTTAAAATAAATATTTAATATTCATTTTTTTTTTTGAAAAAGGATTATTTCTTGTGAAATGCTTATAGATTTTTATGAAACCTTTCTACCGGTAGCTTATGCAATTCTAAAAAACACACTGGAAATACAATGAATAAAATACACAGCATTACATAATTATGCTACTCACGCAAAAAAATATCTATGCTTAACTAAACAATTTCTGCTATCACACAGGATGTGACTCATGCAAATTAAAAAATATACATATCTATATTCAAATAGAAAATTTGTTTCCCTAAATTATATGCTTATAAATAGAGAACCAATTACAACAGCATTAAAACAATTAAATCTCAATACATAGGATATGTTATACAGTTTAGTCACCAAAATTTCAGACTTCAAAATACAAAAAAAAAAAAAAAAAAAAAAAAAAAAAAAACAAGATGTGATTTAAATAATATTCATTATTAATCAAAAGGAGTATCAGCAATTAACATTAACTCGTTTAAATTAAATAAAAGAAGAATTTCGTTTTCGTTAAATTAAATCAATTAAATTGTTTTTAATTAAAAGCAATTCAAATACGTTTCAATAGAAATACCATTCATAAATTATTTCATTCACTCTGAAGTTACCAATATTACAAACTTGTTTGCACTTAGTAGTACTTGAAATTATTTTTCCAAAAAAATCTAAATTAAAAGCATAAATGTTTATACTTTATCAAAACATATAAGTTTTCAAATGTTAAAGTAATACTTCGCAATCAATCATATACTTCACAAAAGAATTATCTTTATATTAGACATAAAAAGAAAAAAAAATTATGATAACAATTGCATTCAACTTAAAACTTAATTAAAAGTTTAGTAAAATCAAACAAGAATCAAGGTGAAATAATTTCAATAAATACCAATCGTAATAATTTTTGAAACCAAAGCATATGTATATATATATATATATATATATATATATATATATATATGTTAATGGCATAAAATTCTTAATCAGTAAGAAAAAATGCATTCATAAATAACCTTCAACTAGCTTTAATCAGAACAAACAATAGAATGCAAGTTTCGTTTTCAAAAAGTATTAAGATTAAGAATACTGACAAATGAATAAAAAGAATGTGTCAACAAGTGAAAATATCACTTAAAATTCAATTACGTTACTATACTGTAACACACACAATAGATACTAACAATAAGAGCAATAATAATTAAAGTTCTTATACAGAATAACAGAGTAAGAGAAGTTATTAAGAATAAACAACACTTATCTGTTAACAGGTTTTCTGGATGAAAATATTATTTATTCGCAGGGAGCGAATCCTGTTGTCGGGTGACAACACTTCAATACCTAAACTTAAGTGGAAAAAGCGAGAGAGAGTTGGGAATTGTGGTCGGATCGGCTCGACGTTTTTGGGCGCCAGAATTGTAACGGTTCTCTTACGTCATTACTGGGTAAACCAAAATAATATGGACAAGATCTCGGGGTAATTAAAATAATTTAATGACACAAGATAACACAGTTACAATGGACAGACACTTAGACACAATACAGGGTAAACATTTAGGGGAATAAGTGAAAATAAGGTATATTATACATAGTCCAGGATTGGACAGCGAAACGGGTAACGTTCACTCATTCAACTCCAAACTCTCTCTGACAGCAAGTGGCAAGTGGCATGTAAGTTACGGAGTTCCTGTCCCCAAATGAGGGACGTACCTCCTCATCTGAATTGATAAAAAAGAGCCGAATTAACGGGGTGACATGAAGTAAAAGAGAAAAAAATTAAAATAATAGAGATAATTCAGATGGGCAGAACAATTCTGCTGCAAAACAGTGGCGGACGGAGTCAGCTCACCGAAGGAAGAATTGCCCTGTTTACTGCGTTTTGATTGGCCAAAGCCAATCGACGCAGAAAGTGGGCGTGGAAATGGATTGGGTCGATCCAAAAATAAACGACCCGAAACAAGGAAAATTCCAAGATCCTCTCTCTGACGGTAATGCAGTGCTTCGTTTGGTAAAAATTCCGTTACAAGTACCGCCATCTACTTTTCGGTCTTCGAATTAAACCGTGTGTTACATTTGTTATTATTGATTAATTTTATTAATTAATGTTGATTATTTATTCAATAATTAGTGTTTTACTGTTTTTTGTTCCCGAAAATCGACAAAATAAAAAGGAGAATGATACAAGAATGATGGACTTTCGACCCTGGACCCCTCCCTTGAAAAATTTCTGTGTGAGCGAATGCTACCAAGTAATAATAATTTTTAAAAAATCGTGTATTATATGAATAATGCTTAAATGAATATTAAATTACTATGTAAATCTCAATGTTTCACATATATAGTATAAAATTACAGGTCAAAGTAAAATGGCCATAGTAGTACTGTAGCAAATTCATAGGTTTATAAGTAAGATTTCATGCTTAATCATTGTTTCAAGGGACCAACGCTTCCGTTCATTTGCTTAAAATATTGGTCTGAAACAAGATAAGAAAGTATGAAATTTTTTCGTAAAAACTAAAAATATTTTCTAAAAAAATGGGTAAAGCGAAATAATACTACAATATAAAAAAGCACCGTAAAATCCGGCGCTTAACGCGCACCTATACATTCAAGCTACAAATTTTAATTTTTTGGTACATTCGCCGTATAACGCACGCCCTCTTATTATGAAGAAATCTGGAATGTATGTGCTTAATGCTCTTATATTTTGAAGTCATTTATTCGAGATATTATTCCAAACTTTAGAAAGGAGCCGTGGTAGCCGAGTGGTATAGGTATCGGATCGTGGCATGCCTTGTCACGAGTTCGAGCCCAGTACCACAAAAGACCCGCCGTGTAGGGCAGCGATGCACGTTAAATCTGTCGAGAGCTGAAACGTCCTCCCGTTGGGTGTGGTGTGGTAGTTAGGAAAGGGGGGTGCCAGCTCAGGTGTCGTCCACGTCACTTGACCATGATTCAAAATTACGTGGTCCGTCGCTAAAAGCACTCGTGTAGCTGAACCAAACTTTAGAAAAAAAAATAGCATACTTCTAGAACTACAACCCTTTAAGCTCATAAGGAATGTCATTTCTTTTAAATAAAAAGTATTTATAGATACATGTAGAAATCTACGTGTTCGCCTTTTTTCCCTTTGTTTTTAAAGCTCTCATTTTTAAACTCGGTGTATAACGTGCACCCTTAAATTTCGATCTTATTTTTTGTGTTCAAAGTGCGCGTTATTAATTTAAAGAATATAAAAGTTAATGACCTAAACAGAGAGAGAGAGAGCATAAATAGCATTCCAATTTACCAGTAAGAAGCCGTAATCACTGGAGACTGAAAGAAAGCATACCAGGAAATAATTTTTCAAAAATGTTTAAAAGAAGCACTACAAATTTTACTAAGAAAAAATGTGAAACGATTTTTAAAAAAATTAAAAAAAATTTGGGGGAAGAATGGAGGAGTGTAATTAAAAATATTAAAGAGTTACTGTTAACCTCTCTATATTAATCTGTTGTTTAAGAAAATGTAATTACTATTAAATATATTAATTTGAAGCACTACCTCGAGTAGCTGAATATATTGCGGCTTTAATATTCACTCTCACTGAAGAATCTACCTTTATGCATTTCACATCTCTTAAAACATTTTCTTTTATATTCAAAATTCTTGTAACAACACACACATTTGGGTGATGCTCATCAATAAATTCATGATATCCTAAGCCAGGGGGGGAGGCTTCCCACAGCCCGAGGGTCGCATGTAGGCCCCTTAAATAATTTTAAGGCCCACGACATTCATTACAACTTAACAAAATACGATTAATTTGTGCAATATTTTTGTTTTTAGTATAAAGTTTTGTAACAAATATATCCCATAACTGTTTCTATCGTATTACGTTGCTTCTGTTTTTATACACATTTAGAAGTGAGCAGTATTTCATTGCAGCGACCCCCCACAGCATCCCGCTTGATTCCTGTAACTTTATCGCGCTGCTTATTGCTAGAGATAGGCATATTTGTGTGTGATCATTGCCTCATTCTTACTAAATTATCTAAGTTTGTATACATGAAAAATAATGAAAACGATAAT
Organism: Trichonephila clavipes; assembly: GCA_019973935.1. Classification (NCBI taxonomy): domain Eukaryota; kingdom Metazoa; phylum Arthropoda; class Arachnida; order Araneae; family Nephilidae; genus Trichonephila; species Trichonephila clavipes. Next base: position 217,332 of record BMAU01018239.1, on the reverse strand, counting down.
AACAATCCATTCTAATTTAAATTTTCACTCCAATAAATGTTTGTAAGGGGTCCAAATCTGACATAAAGATGTATATTATTATATACTATTATATTGTTATATATATATTATATATATTATATTGTTATATTGTATATACATATATATATATATATTATATTGTTATTCCGAAGTTGCCCGCAAGGCCACTTGGGATGGCTACCCCTGTTCTAAGCATTTGTATTCGTGCGTGTCCTGGGAGTGACTGAAATATTATTGTAATAAAGATTAAAAAAAAACCTACTAATTTTTTTTGGTTACACTTGAGTGCTTTTTTTCAATTATAATATTTTTAACTGAAAAAAGTGGTAAATGTTTCGAAAAAGTTTTAGTAAAATTAATATTATAAAATTTTTATTCATAAAAGGAAAATTATAGTATTCGGTTTTATAGATGAATTAACTTTATTGACTTTTATATTAAATTTACGAATGAAGTAATTTGTTAAGCGAGAGGAGTGTTTATTAATAGAGCACTATAAAGCACAACACGAGAGCTATTGGTGACAGACCTAGCAATTTTTTGAACAATCAAGTGACGAGGAAAACACCAGAGCAGGCACCCCACTCTCATCACTTCCATACCACGCCAACGTGAGAACTTAAGACCGCAACAGATATAACGTGAATCAACCACTCTGTACCACGAATATTTAGTGGCACTGAAGTTCGAACTCATGACATGCCACCTACGAGTTCGCGACCATGATCACTAGGCTAACGTGGCTTTTTTATGATTAGCTTTAAAATAACCAGGGCTAAATTATTTTGAATGAGAGCTATTTCTTCTTTGTTAAGACAAAACACATGAAATATTTTAATACGTACGATATTTAACTACATATTTTTCTCAAAATTATTTACAATTACCGTAAAATCTGGCGTATAATGCGCAACCATACTTTCAAGTTGCATTTTTTTAATTTTTAGGTATATATTCACCGTATAATGCGCAACTCTTATTTTACTAAGAAATCTTAAATATAGGTGTGTAATGCTCTTATGTTTTTAAATCATTTATTAGAGGTATTGTTCAAGCTTTAGAAAAATTAGTATACTTCTAGAGCTACAGCCCTTTAAGTTCTTACGGAATGTCAGTTCTTTTAAATAAACAATATTTCGATACATGTAGATGTCTAATTTTTTGCTATAATCACATCTATTTTTCAGTTCCTACTATTAGTTCGCTCTCTCCCTATATATACAGTCCCTGGCCAAATTACTCCTGTTTTTAATAATTAATGGTTTTATATAAGTTTATATGCAATACTTTCACTTTTAAACATAGATCCAATGGATTTTTAATGAGGAAATTTGTTATATATTTTGTATTTGTATTTATTTCTCCACATGGCAACACGAAGTTAATAAATTCTCACACGGACGTAAACAAGTCTAAACCTGCTCGAGTCGCGTTCGCGCATGCTTCAGTTGGGGACGTGTTTCTGTGGGTTAATGTGCTTTGTTTGTTAATTTAGCAGTTTTATATTACGCAGTTATTTGTTTATTTAGTGTGTGGCGTTTAAATAATCAGTTTGTACACTTTCAGCATGGGTAAAAAAGGCGATCTTTTTTTCACCATGTAAGAAATCAGAAGTAAAGGCCCTTGTGAATGCAAAATTGTTTTCAAACCGCGGAATATCACGAAGTTTGAAAGTTTCTGAAGCTAGTGTACGACGCATGAAGAAGAAAATTGAGTCAGGGGAAGAACTGAGCTCAAAAAGAAAGAAAAAATGCGGCAGAAAGCCTATTTTCACCCCAAGGTCAGAAAGATCTTTAAAGAAATTTTTTCTTCAAAACAGATTTTCTACCACAAAAGTGATAAAATCGCAACTCCAAGATATTAATGTGAATGCTTCTGAACGCACTGTTCGAAGAAAATTAAAAGATTTAAATTTTAAGACCTGCCGCCCCGCCAGAAAGCCTATGTTTAACCCCTGCAATGAAAGCAAAGCGTTTGAATTGGGCCAAACAGTGATAAAGATGTGTACTTCTGGAGATCGGTATGTTGTTATAATTTATTCACAAACAAAGTGTTTAACCATTTTCTATGATTACAAAAGGAACAGCAACGATGTTTATTTATTATTTTTTCATTTTTGAAAGGTCTGCTTTAGTGATGAAAGAAAATTTGTAATTTTGCAGAACAAAGCTCAGTTTGTGCGTGCTCGTGATGGAGAAAAGTTTCATTCTGACTGTTTTGTTCAGACTGTGAAACACCCTACAAAAATAATGATTTGGTCAGTCATCAGCGGCAAGGGTACTGGACGTCTGGACGTGGTTAAAGGTATGATGCGGCAAGACCAGTACAAAGATGTCTTGCAAAATCGCTTGATTCCGCAGCTGGAAGAATGATTTCCAAATTGAGAATCATACATTTTTATGCAAGATGGAGCTCCCTGCCATACAGCTCGGTCTATCAAAGCTTTTTTGGCAGAACAAAATATCCTTCTGTTGGATTGGCCGGGTAATAGCCCTGATATGAACACAATCGAAAACGTTTGGGAGTTAATGAAAAGAGAGGTGGCTAAAGATGTGATTACAAATAAAACGCAGCTCTTAGAAAGAATAATTCACGTGGGGAATCATCATCCTCAAATGCAGGAGACAGTACAGTCTTGTATTGATAGCAAGCCGCGCAGAATTGAAGCTCTCATAGCGGCTAAAGGTGGCACAACAAAATATTAATATTTAATTATATTTGTTCCTGTTTTCTTTCAAGAGTCAATAAATACATATTTTTTTCTTTAATGATGTTTTATTTGTGATAATAATAGATTATTAAAGGGACAACCAGAAACATACACTGTATCTGATAAATACAAAAAACCTGTGTAGTATCATCTCATAATTAATATTTTTCAGAAAATCTTATAGTGCGTCTAATAATTTAGCCAGGAGTGTATATATATATATATATATATATATATATATATATATATATATATATATCTTGTTCAAATTTTCAATCGTTGATAAAATACTTTTTATTCACATCTATTTGTAATCGAGCGGACAAATTAATAAAAAATTAACTGATGCACTAAATAGGAAATTAATCCTAGTTTTGTGATTGCAATATTCATTCAAAATTTTACTTCAAAAAGAATTCAGCTCACTGAATGGATAGAAATATTAATTTGTTTACGAATTCTTTTTTATTGACACTTATTCATCTCGTGAAAAAAAGAAGTATTATTATGGGCCATGATAATATAAAATACATGAGAATATGTAATAAATACATGAATATAGAGAGCAGTGGAGAAATAATCATTTAATTCCTATTATTAGTTCACTCTCTCCCTATATATATATATATATATATATATATATATATATATATATATTGTTCAAATTTTCAATCGTTAATAGAATACTTTTTATTTATCCACTGAAGTTCAAATACATTTTTTTGAACTAGTAATGGATGACACTTGATGTTAATACAGTTTTTTCAAATATTACTTCATTAACTAAATTTTATATTTTTAATTTTAAATTTATTCTGCGTTATTTCTGACGAAGTTAGAACTAGAACCAACAGATGGCGCTGATAAGTTTTTCTAATGAATCTTTTTTTTTTGGCTTCAAATATATATTTTAAAACTCGTTGTGGATGACACTTGATGTTGATGGCAGTTTTTTCAAATATTAATTCATTAATTAAATTTAAATAACTGAAATAAAAATTTTCTTTGTTGACCTAAGAAGGAATTGACTTAATTTTTTTATATATATACTACACTTGCTATATTTATAGGGGCTCATTTTTATACTCGACGTATAACGCGAACCCGTAAATTTGGATTTTATTTTTTGTGATAAAAGTGCGCGTTAAGCCCCGGATTTTACGGTGCATTAATTTAATCTATTAAATTATCTTTGTTTCTACTTTTTCTCTTGCCTCCTTTACTCCCGTCGTTTTTCTTAAATTTTATCAACATTATTAATATAGTTGTTATAGAAAAAAACCAATATTATTTTGTAATAGAATTCGTAATGCAAATTAAACATACAGTGGTGGCAAAAAGTCCTGAACACACTCAATTTTTTGCATAATATTTGTGTTTGACTTCATTTTTCGTTATGAAATTATCGCACTATCTTAAATATTGTTATTGATTTAAGGTATTTTTTCATGCTGATTTCAAATCTGTTTGTAGATTTCTTCTAAAATAAATAGTTTCATCGATATGTTGAAAAAACCTTGACAAGAAAGCACAAGGTCCACTGTAAGAATGAGTGAGTGTGTTTTCCACCAATTCAGAATGAAATGCTCCATTATTTCAACTAATCAGAGAGCAGTAGCGAAAAAGGGTTGAAAGAAAAAGGTAAAACAGTGTTTCTCAAACTGTGGGGCGCGCCCCCCTGGGGGGGCGCGATAACCCTACGAGGGGGGCGCGAGCATATCGAAAATAAAAGATTTAAAAATAATTAATTTACTGGAATGAATTAAAATAAAATACTTTCAGACATAATAAAAAATGCATTTTTACTCTAATATAGTTTATAGGCGCGCGCGCGCGATATTAAGTCAACAAAAATAAAAACTTCTTCACTACCTAATAATGCAACGCCCGGTTAACTTAAGTTAATTTAATTTATTCTTATTATCCATTTTTTAATACCCAGGTTCTAAATTAACATTTGGCGTCACACTATAGCTTAAGTTTAGACATTAATCATTAAAGACAAATAAAACGGACACTAAATTAAAAAACCGTTCTTTAAATTAACACTTAATTTATTTACAATAAGATTGAAATTATATTAAATACTAAGGATATACATGATTACTTAACTGAATTAGGATCTGAGAGAGAGAAAACATGGTGTGTGCCATCTCGGGAGTCTCCAACCGCGGCAATTTTGTCAAAGGGTCGTCAGACCAAAATCGGTGATAAAATTTGTGTCAGAGAGTGACTAAATTCGTCGTGCATGCGCTTATATTTTGCGGCGGTTTACCTCTGTATTCTGGAGAGGATTCTTTTTCGAAACACAATCAGCTTTTCTGATTGGTCTGAAGTCAGCGGAGGGATATCTTCCCACGGTCCATGACTCCCAAAACGCGGGAAATTCCCAAAAACATCCCATACCATGATGTATTTATGGGTACATTGCCTTCTTCCAGGCGTGGGAAATGCGTCACCCTTTTCGGTGGGGTGAGAGGCACTCCCAGAAATTCCTCTGCTTGTAAACAACAACAGGGCCGATATACAAATTACTGTTGTAATCCTTATGGAAAGGCGGCCCCCCATCACTCCTCCCCTCTCTCAGATTAACAAAACCAAAATGAATAATAATAAAAAAAAATTTCAGTAAGCAAACGAAATACAGAATTGGCCTAGCGTCGGCAAATGTCTATGTCAAGAACAAAATTTGTAGACTCCTGATTCACTATCAGCTGTCCACGTCTTATGAGGGTTCTGTCCATGTTCATCCATGATGTTGGCAGCTCCATCGTCGCTCAGATATTGCTAAAGAAATCTGCTAAACTGCAAAAAAAAGAACAAAACCTTGTCTCCCAGGGAAACCATATTAGTAATGAAACAACAGTTATGAGAAAAAAAAAATTAAACTTGGCCCTTTGTGACCACCCTTGAAGACTCCAAGCACCAATTTCCAACTCCTCTCACCGCTCATAAAATGAAAATAAGAATGTTAAAAAAAATACAATCAATTTTTGAAGTTCCTAACCTATTCCGTGAGGGAAAACCAAATGAACTATCAACAACTACAATGACGTTAATGTACGAAAAGGAGAAAAAAAAATTTTACTGAATGGATCACCCAAACAATTCACAAAAACATCAGACACAGACTGACAAATAGAAATAATTAAACAATCACAAAGAATCGTGTGCCACTAAATAATAAAAAATATTAAGACAAATAACACGTAAGAATACAAAATTGGCGTATCTAACAACTGCGCAACTAATAAAACAACACTTAGGAGTATTGAACAAAATACATTGATAAGAAATAAACGCCAGTGAAAACATTTACATACAATTCAAGCGTGGCGCCCAGAAACAGACACTTTATAATCGTTTAACATCGAAATCTTGACACGACCAATGTGAAGTGAAAGTCCCAGACCACCAAAAAAAAATACCAGCAGAACCCTTCACATACTCAAAGCATAAGAAATTTCAATGGTTCACTAAGAGCATTGATAACAATATTTAATGAAAATAATTAAGTAAAAGTAAAAAAAATTAGAGATTGAAACAATGAGTGTGCATAAGTGGAGAAAAAAAATTTGTAACTTCATAGAATGCTTGGTAGCCTAAGAAATTAAAAAAAATTCACTACAAGCATTGGTTACAAATAAAAGTTTAAAAAAAATTTAACGGAATTAATTCAGATTTGCAAATTAAAATTTTATAAATTAACTAATCGTATAAATGATAAAAAAAAATATAACCTGCAAGAATGCTGAGTAGCCTAAGGAATTTTAAAAGAAAACTTCACTACGAGCATTGGTTACAAATAAAATTAAGAAAAAAATTACTGTGATTAAATTTAGAATCGCAAACTGTGAGTGCGCATGTGATCAGTATGCACCCCCACTGTTTACAAATGCAACACAAAAAAAAAAAAACATGCCATTCCCTGCGCAAACGATTTGCTGCATGCCGCAAACGCCAGCACAAGAGATAGAATGAATTTAAGATAAAAAAATTTTGCAAATCCGATTGTAAAAAAAATAACTATAACGATTAATATTGCTTAAAAGAAACTTTAAAGAGAAAAAAAAAATTACTTCCACCTTCAATACATTCGAATTTCCATTTGAGAAATGAATTCCAGAAATCACAAGTGCAGTTGAAAATTTCAGAAAAAATTTAAAACATAAAATTGATATGCAACCCAAGTCATATGAGGCGATACATACAGAGTAAAGTAATTTAACTAAAAGAAAATTATTGCAAGTGTTACACAGAATTAAACAGTTTCCAATATAAAAAATATCGCTTAACTAATCAACATAACTTTTTAACAATCCTCGTAATACAATGTATCCACAAGTCCAAATAATATAAAAAACTAAAATTGTTTCACTATACGCGCAACAAATATACAAACACGAAAAAAAAAAAAAAAAAACACACAAGATCCTCGATTTACAACAATACCGCTAACTCAGTTCATCGAAAATCCTCTAATTAGTAACTCAAGTACAATTCTATAACAACAACCTAAAATTCTCAGTAACCTTAAAATGATTCCTCGATGATCCAAAATTGCCTTTACCTCAGATCGTTCACATCTTATGCCTCAACAACACTAACTAAACTCATCTGCAACTACCGAATAATCAATTGACTGCTCCACAATACCATTAACTAAAACCATCTATGCTCCTCAGCTTATGTACACAAAATCTCACATACCCAATAACACTAACTAGACTTCTATATCTTCAACTTTCAAATAATTAATCGACTTCTCCACAATATCAATAACCAAAACCCATCTTAGCTCATCAACTTATTCACAAAAATCTCGCATAATCCTCCACTCGAACTTTCCTAAATGCATCTCAAAACATTCCTAAATATACCACACAACCATTAATTCAACTTATCCATGTTCATCAACTATTTACTCGGAACTGTACCAAATCATTAACTCAAATTATCCTATCTACATCAAAACAACTTTCTCAATTATACCGTATAATTATATCAACTCAATATTTCCTTTGCCCAAAATCCGTAACTCAAAATATCCTTCTGTACATCAAACAATTTTCTCAAATAAATCATGACTTTCCCTTCAATTCAATTATCCATTTCCATAAAAAACAACCATCGAATAAACGTACACCTTGAACACAAACTCAACTATCTCCATAAAAAAAAAAAACCTTCCCAACCATTCAACAAATTCATCAGTGCAAACTTTATCGATCTCCTTCAAATAACTGTCTCAAATATTCCACGAAATCTCTTAACTCAAACTTATGTAACTCCTTACAAGTAGTGAAACAACAACAACAAAAAATTCACACCCAATCCTATTCCAACATTTTCAAATTCTCATAGCAACAACGCCTAATCCTCTTCCAACAGTTTCAAATTCTCATAGCAACAACGCCTAAACCTCTTCCAACAGTTTCAAACCAAAAAAATTTATGAGTTTCGAGTCTCATAGCAACAGCACCGTAACGTAAAAACAGGAAACAAGGGGTGGGGAACGAAAACCCATCGGAAAAATTTTGCTGAATCTCTGTCGCGACAGCAGTGGGGGGCGAAGGGAAGACCCCTCCTAAGGCGGCAAGAATCCGACATCCAAAAATTCCACCCCTGAATTATGCTGCCCGCGGGGAGGAGTCCCTGCGACAAGGACTAACCAATAAACAGAAATTCCAACCAACAAACAGTGTTTTGTCCTATACCGGATGTCGTGCGGGGGGATACGACGAAAAGGGGTGCGGACAAGCTCTCCCCGACGTTTTCGAAACGAATGGACGAAACATTTTTAACACCATTAGCTGACCAACAACAAAAAAACTTTTTACCAAATAACAAGCAGAACTACGTACTAAAATCCAGAACAAAAAATTGAATCAACGTCAACACTCAGTGAAATAATCTACCCGCACTGACATAAATCAACACATGTAAGCCTAGCCCCAACGATAAAAAAAATACAATATCGACCGACCAAAAATTCAAAATTCTTAGTAGTTTAGCACACAACCGAGACACACTTATTGACTGCAAATTCATTTAACAACCATAATTAATCTAAACCAACAGAAATACTATCTCGACAAACAAAACCTTCAATTCCTAGTACAGTTTAGCACACAAGCGAGACACAATGATTGACTGCACATTAATTTAAGAACCACAAGTAATCTAAACCCCTGAATAACCACAACAAAAAAAATTCCAAATCTATAGCAAAACAAACAACGCAGAAATTAGAAGAGCATTAAAACACCCAACGGCAACACAAAAAAAATTTTAAGTCAAAGTTAGCAATCATCTCACATAAAAAAAAAAAAACATGCGCGGGAAAAAAAAATATTAAAGTTTCAACCTAATATCTTATAGAAAATATTCAAACAACCATCTCTATCCATATCTTAACAAGCATAAATTCCAATGTTATCATCATTTAGTAATACACAACCACTTAAAATTAATACACCAGCACAATTTAGCAATAAAATTGATTCTAACAAAATGCTGCTACCAAAAATTAATCTTCTATGCAAAATAAAAATTTAACCAGAAAGTACAGTTATAAACAATCAATTCAGCATAAACTAAACAATTCAATAAAGGAAACCTTTTATATGAAAAAATTATTGAAATTCTAGATAATAATCACAAAACAAATTATGTAATAGGGAAAAAAATTTAAAATATGTATGTATCGTAACAACATTCAAATTTCATGACAGGTGTCCAGAGACCCCAAAATTTGACCTTTGTCACAAACATAAATTAAAGCTTAAAATTAATAAAATTAAAAATTGACGTACGTACATGATTATCATTGAATAACACTTGCATTACAAATTTATTTAAGATATTGCACAAAACACACAGCATGAAAATATTTTATCTAGAGTTAAAATTGATATTAACCACAAACAGCACTATGTCATTTAAGCATAAAATCAAGACATAAAACAAACTGCATAAAAAAAATTTAACTGGAATTCATTAAATAACAGGAAATCATTAAATAAATGAGTACAAAATTTGAAAAACATAAAACATAGCATGAAACAAGGTGCAACTATGAGACAGGTATCATTCAATGCGTGCTCTCGAAATGACGAAGCGTAAAATTGTAAAAAATTAAGTCTCCCTCAAATATTTTAGCGCAGAAACGTATTTAACGAGCCGAATTACCTGCACGAGCCCTTAAATTATACCGTGGACTTGGAACAATACCCTTAACCTCCGTCTCGTCTGGTTGTAAATCATCCAAATTTTTCAAATGCAAATATGAAAATCTCTTAATAAATGGAATCATCCGATTGACATGCGTGTTAAATCTTTTCCTCAATTGTTCTACATGTTGCACCCTATAATTGACATTAGAAAAACGCTCTATCACTCTGTAAGGACCTTCGAACTTAGGTCTGAGTTTTGGAGATAAATTGGATTTAATGTTAGGCGTCTTTATAAAACACAAGGACCCGATTTTGTAATCGTAATGATGTTGTTTTGTCGCTCTCGTACTCAATTCAACATGTGATGCCTCCTGATCCTTTAGATTATTTAAAACTTTATTGAAAGTATGCTCCAAAGACGGTAAAAGTTTCTCGACATATTCATACTTATTTTGTGGTGCATCAGAATTCTTTTCGTAAGTGTAGGATAATCGAATATCTCTGCCATGCTCTAGGAAAAGGGAGATGTGTATGTAGCTTCATGGATCGCTGAATTTAATGCTAACATGGTGTGCGGGAGTTTCTCATCCCAATCGTTTGTGTTTTGTGAAATTGATGCAAGGATATTGGCTAGCGATTGATTGGGTTTCTCTACCCTACCGTTGACGTGAGCGGAATAACTTGATATGTGCCTTTTTTGAATACCCATGACTCTGCAAAATTCAACAAATTCGGAACTCTTAAAATATGTAGCGTTATCTACGACTAATTTATGTGGGCAACCCCTGTGTACAATGTAATTATCAAAGAAGGCTTTTGAAATCGTACTGGACCTAATATCCGGAAGTGGAACGATGTGAATATATTTTGTGAATGCATCTATCATAGATAAAACATAGCTATTACCTTTAAGCGTGGTTTTTAAAGGACCGAAAATATCCATATGACACGTTTCTCCTGGTTCAGTACTTTGTTCTACAAGTTGATGGGGTGCAGGCGGGATTTTAAAGGCGTTTTTTCGAGATAAGCATATTGTGCAAGAACGAACAAAATTTTTAGTATCTTTATACATATTGTGCCAAAAGAAGTTCTCGCTGAGTCGATGATAAGTTTTAAAAAATTTAAGATGTCCTCCATATTCTGAATGAACTGATTCGAGAATTTTAGCTTTTAGACAATGTGGAATGCAAACCTGCTTTCTAGTGGTGTTAGACCTGGGTGATCTCCAGGGGGCGCTTGGACAAATGACATAACAAACCTTCCCCATTAATAAAATAGTTGCTGATTTGTGGGCTAACATCATTTTGATGAATTTTTTGTATGATAGTGCTTAAAACAGAATCTTCGCGTTGCATATTAATAAGATCTTTAGAGTCCGGTAAAGCTATTGTGATGTTGTTAATATAACGAGAAAGATGATCTGCGACTGAATTTAAGGATCCCCTGATGTAGTGTATGTCGTAATTAAATTCTTCCAGAGCCAATTTCCAACGCAAAATTTTGGAAGAGGGATTTTTATTAGATAGAAATCCCGCGAGAGGCTTATGATCGGTAAAAACTTTAAATTTTCTGCCTAACAAGAAAGGTCTAAAAAAAAATTTAATGCTGTATATATCGCGAAAAATTCTAAAACCGTTGCGTTATATTTCGATTGTGATGGATTTAATTTCTTAGAAAAAATATAAAGGTTTGACTTCAGAGTTAGGATATTTTTTGTTCTAAAACTGCCCCTATGCCGCGAGAAGAAGCATCCGTTGTTATTTGTAACTCCGCGTTTTGATCAGGTAGAGCCAAGACCGGTGGATTCAATATGGCTTTCTTAATATCATCAAATGCCTCCTGCGTTTCGGATGTCCACTCAAATGGAGTGTCTTTTCTCAATAGATTCGTTAAGGGAAGTGCACGTTTCGCGAAATTCTTGATATATCTTCTGTAAAAATTACAGCACCCTAAAAAGATTTAATTTGTTTTTGATCCTTTGGAACTGGAAACTCACATTAATTGATACGGACTTATCTTTATCTATAAGAATGCCTTCCGGCGTTACCACAAACCCTAAAAATTTACAACTTTTCGTTAAAAACTGACATTTACTCGGATTAAATTTTAAGTGAATTCTTTCAAAGCGTTCAAAACCTTACCCAGTAGTTCAAAATGTTCATCTATAGTTTTAGTGAATAAAATAATGTCATCTATATAAACCAAAGCTCCGTGGTGTAATAAATCTCCTAGGACCTCCTGTGCGATTGATTGAAAAGCTTTAGGCGAGTTTTTTAAACCGAAACATAATCTGTTAAATTGATATTTATCACCGTCGGGAGTAGAGAATGCCGTCTTATGCCTGTCCGCAAAGTGTAGTGGAATTTGATTAAATGCTGACTTCATGTCTAACGCCGAAAAATAGTTTGAACCTGAAATTTCATGTAAGATGTCGTCCAATGTTGGAATGACAAAATCCTGAGTCACAGTTATTTCGTTGAGTTTCCGAAAATCTAAAACTAGGCGCCATTTTTCTTTCTGTTTGACAAACAATGCCGGAGTATTATACTGAGAATTGGATTTCGAAATACTTCCCGCCTTTTCTAAATCTGCTATTTGACGTCGAAATTCGTTTCTTAAATTGAATGGAATCTTATAAATTGGACATTTAATGGGATAATCGTGTTGTAAACTGATTCTGTGGTGCTCCGTAACGGCTGCGGATAATTCTACCGTAGAGCGAGCGAAAGCACTGTTGTGCGAAATTAAAAGTTGAAATAATCTGTTTTTGATTTTATTGTCCAAACCTGAAAGATTGAAATCTTTCTCCGTGAGTGGGGTAAAATATCTTGAGAAACCGGAAAATCAGAAGAAAAGTCTTCGTAATTATTGACTGTAATTATTTTCATGTTCTTGTTAAGGGTGATTATGTTATCTGAATCGTTTCTAATTTCTAAGATGGTGTCATTTGTCTGTGGATCAATTTTAATTTGCGAATTGGTTAAATGAATGTTTTTATTTCGTAGCTTTGCTGAACTCCGAATAGTGGCCAGTGACGTCGAATTAGGTAATGTTTCAACATGTATGCGAACATTTGTGACCGAATGGGGACCCACACACGTTTTGTGTTTTAAAAATCCATTTATAAAGTTACTCTGTACCACTCGCGTGGGGAGTGAATAATGAATAAGCGGAATTGAAAAATTATGAATTAATAAGCGGTTTTTTCCTATATCTAAAACTGCATCCCAAACTTTCAAAAAATCGTATCCCAAAATAGCGCAATAATTATCGTTAATCTCTTGTTTCGTTATAAAAAAAATATGTCGAAATTGAAATTCCCCCAATGACAATTGTATTTCATAGCAACCGATAATTTCTACCGTGTCTCCGCTTACAGCTTTAATCTGAATTGAAACATTAAATTCCCTAAAGTTATCATTTTTTATTTTAGTGAAAAAAGAATTAGACATTAAAGATACGGATGCACCTGTGTCAATTAAAATTCTAAACTTGTGATGTTTAATGTTAGCGTTTATGATCGGTAGATCAAATATTTTATCTCGAGATTGAATCGGAGAAAACCGCTCCTCTACCGAATGAAAAAATCTAAATACGGCTTTCTCCACGGGAGTTTAAATTCTGATTTGTGCGAAAACGTTGAAAACCCCTATTCTCAGAATTTGTGTGTGTCGCTCTCACTGAATGCCTGGGGGCTGCGTAATTGTCGCGGAGAGTAGATTCCCTGAAATGTACATTCCTCCCTCCTGGCCTGGGGCTACTTGAAGAAGAATACTCGCTTGCGGCATTTCTCCGGGGGCTGGTAACGGGCAGCGCGTTCGTCCCTCTGTCTCTTCCTACATTCCGCCTGTCTGTGTCCTTGAATACCGCAATAGAAGCACTTGAAAACGTTCTCTCTTCTGTTAAAATAGTTCCCACCTGATTTACGAGCTGTAACTGCACTTGCCTCTTGTAGACGGCCGACCCTTAAATTTATTTCTTGTAATCTATCCGCTAATGCTGAAAGAACTGGATTTTCCGTTTGTGCGGACGACAAGCCTGATCTCTCTTCGCTAGCTATTTGATTTAATTTCATGTTCTGCTCTTCTATCAATGCGGCATTGATTGATTCCTCTAAATTCAAAGGATCGCGGGAGAGAACAAATCGGCGTATGTCATTTCTTAAACCACTTATAAACCGAGATTGTAACAATTGGTCATTCGCATTTCTCACCGCGGTATTTTGAGCCGAATTTCCTGACTGGAAAATCTGTGTTCCCAGTTTATTGATGCGTGCTGCAAATTCCTGTACGCTCTCCGAAGGACCCTGGATACACGATGAAAATAATTGGAGACGCGTTGATAAAGGTACAGCTTTTTCGAATCTTCCAATAAGAATTCTTGCGATATCGTTATATTCTGTCAATTGACTATGTGTTGGGTCGGATAGAAAAAAATTCCTCAGCTATTCCCGTTAATTTTAATTTTAGAATTGTTACTTTCTCATCGTTTGACCACTTGCCTAAATTCGCAACATCGTTTATTTTTCCCAAGAACCTGCGAATTCTAACGATTCACCTCCGTCGTACATTGGAATTAGATCAATTAGATTAAATTTCTCGAACGCCGTTTGCGTCAAAAGGGGGTCTGATTGTCGTGTACGTGGCATATTTGTTAATTATTAGTTAAGACCAAAATTTCTAGCGAATCTAATTCACAACGAAAATCGTTAAATTAAAACAAAATTCAAGCACTCGTGCAAGGCAACAAAAATTCATGAACTCTTAAATTTAAATGAAACTTTTAGCTAATCGCCTCTCGCGTAAATACATGCATAGAGAAAAAAAATTCACATCAATATTGAAGGAGAAAAAAAAATTAAAGAGCACAAGTACCTGCGTCATCGTTGCATCCCGGACTCTCTGACAAAACCGCAAGAAAAAAAAATTCACAGTATCAAATTCAAGCAATACATAAAATACACAGTAGCACACGAGATGAAAATTTGTCCTGATGATCCATCAAGAAACGTTTACAAAAAAAAATGTAAAAAAAAAATTCTAACTCAAAGGATGTAAAAAAAAATTGTGCAAAGAAAAAAAATTTTTTAAATCCTGGTCACGGCACCATTATAATGCAACGCCCGGTTAACTTAAGTTAATTTAATTTATTCTTATTATCCATTTTTTAATACCCAGGTTCTAAATTAACATTTGGCGTCACACTATAGCTTAAGTTTAGACATTAATCATTAAAGACAAATAAAACGGACACTAAATTAAAAAACCGTTCTTTAAATTAACACTTAATTTATTTACAATAAGATTGAAATTATATTAAATACTAAGGATATACATGATTACTTAACTGAATTAGGATCTGAGAGAGAGAAAACATGGTGTGTGCCATCTCGGGAGTCTCCAACCGCGGCAATTTTGTCAAAGGGTCGTCAGACCAAAATCGGTGATAAAATTTGTGTCAGAGAGTGACTAAATTCGTCGTGCATGCGCTTATATTTCGCGGCGGTTTACCTCTGTATTCTGGAGAGGATTCTTTTTCGAAACACAATCAGCTTTTCTGATTGGTCTGAAGTCAGCGGAGGGATATCTTCCCGCGGTCCATGACTCCCCCAAAACGCGGGAAATTCCCAAAAACATCCCATACCATGATGTATTTATGGGTGCATTGCCTTCTTCCAGGCGTGGGAAATGCGTCACCCTTTTCGGTGGGGTGAGAGGCACTCCCAGAAATTCCTCTGCTTGTAAACAACAACAGGGCCGATATACAAATTACTGTTGTAATCCTTATGGAAAGGCGGCCCCCCATCACTAATTATCTATCGTTGATCCTATAACCAAATAAAAAAAAAACTTTTATTTGATTTGCTGCAATCCCATGATGAGAGATTTTTTTACTACGCTTTCTGTTTAAATCTAACATACAACTCTTTCAGAGAAAAAACAGATCCCAGACGGAGAATAGAAAAAATTTAGGAACATAAAAAATTCATCACTGTCATTATTTTTGAAATACTGCACATTATAGCTGTAATCTGTTTAACCTTCTAAATTATTGGTGCAGTTAGTTATGACCCCTCTCTTATGTGTTTGTTTCTCATTTAGGGAAGTTGTAAGTAATGTATTTCTCTGTTACGCTTTTTTCCATGCAAAAGAGTTTTATGATATTTGGAAAACCATGGAGAGCACTTTGCATAATTACTTGGCCAAGACTTATTTTTACGAGTATTCTATACATATAAAGCATAACGTGAAAAATGTTTTACACAATTTCATATAATCATAATGAATACACTTTTTACCCTGAAGAGGTCACGCGGGACGCACAGATTACGAAATCTTTAATTCTGGCAAAACTGTTTAATTGTTACCAAAGAAAAATTGAAAAGTCCTTGAAAGTAGGTAAGTAAACTTTCTCTTAATTTAATTATTCACTGGAATCACGATTTGTATCGTGTACGATAAAATAATTATAAAAAAAGGATTAGGGTGACTCAATAACGCCGCTCGACCATATCGAGTGCACGCCTGCTCCCGGGTTAAAACATGTTGAAGTCTTTTTGCTTTAAATATTAAAAATAATACAATTATTCTTCATCGGAAATTTATATTATTGTTCATTATTTAACATCAATTATAAATGCTAATTCTGTGAGGCTTAAAATTACAATTCGCTTAAAACTGATTATAATTTGAGCAACCATTTTAAAAAAGTCGTTTTACATTTTTGTAAACATTGTCGAGCATTTGGCTTTGTGCACTCCTTACAATTCAGCTATTATATCAATAATGTTTTATTTTCTTATAAATGAACTCGGGCAAAGAGCGGGCACTTCAGCCGGTATACTTTTAATGTATCAGTGCTGCGCATAGTATTTTATAACTAATTAATTAATACTAAATTAGGAACAAGTTTAATAAGTATTAACAACTTCCATGGGCTTGTCTTGCAAAGCAAAGTTTTTATAAGAAAAAAAGGCTTATGATTAGAAATTCGCCCTCTGAGAGTTCTTTTTCTATATTTAGTAGATATATATATTTTGTCTTCTAAGCAGCCACCGCATTTTGCAATATGTTCAATTTAAAAATTAGAGAAAGGAAAAATAACATAATAATTCTCCTACTATTTTATTTATTTATTTATTTATTTTGCTTAAAAGTAGTATACAAAATTTTAATACTTATGTTACTAATTTGTGTGGTTTATAATTAAGATCGCCTATTGTTGCTTTAGCGTCAAAGTGCATTATTATTGCATTCAGTACATTATTAATGTATAAGGGGGGGCGCGATAAAAATTGTGATCGAAAAGGGGGGGCGCCAGTATTGAAAGTTTGAGAAGCACTGAGGTAAAACATGGTTTATTGTATTGAATGCAGTTCTGTGCTTGTGGAAAATAGTGTATTGAAAGTAATATGAAGTGCGTTTGTTGAAAATATTGGAATTATGGCTAAATTTTCATATCTGCCTGAGAATAAAAGGTACAAAATAATACATTTGAAGGAAGAAGGTTATTCTATGCACCAAATTGCTGCTAAAGTACCATGTGGCCTTTCTACTGTTGTGAGAACTTTGAAAAGATTTTCTGAAACAAATTTTATTGCGGACAGGGGGCGATCAGGACGACCAAGAAAATCATCTTTACGTGAAGACAGGTTATTGCTTTCAAACAGAAAGCTTAATTCCTCGCAAATTTTGAAACAATGGACTTTGACATCAAATGTGAGTGTGTGCCCAAGAACTGTTAGAGGAAGACTGCTGGAAATTGGGTTACGTGGCTGTAAAGCGCGCCCAAAATCATTACTGACTGAATTTCAACGCAAGAGGAGATTAACGTGGGCAAGGGAACATTCATTATGGACTATTAAATACTGGAAAAAGGTAATATTTAGTGACGAGAGTCAGTTTTGTATTTCTGGCAACCAAAGTAGTGCCTATGTAACACGACGCACTCATGAGGAATTCAGCCCTTAGTGTCTGAAGCCCACGGTAAAGTACCCGACAAAAGTGATGGTATGGGGTTGCATGTCTTCTCATGGTGCTGCAAGATTTCACATCGTTAGCGGAACAGTGAAAGCCATGGATTACATTGAAATACTACAAAATAAATTGCTACCAACTGCGAGAGACCTTTTGGGGAATCAGTCATGGATTTTTCAGGACGATAACGCCCCTTGCCATCGTGCAAAGGTAGTCCAGAAATGGTTGGAAGACCATACTGTGAATAGAATGAACTGGCCAGGACAGTCTCCCGACCTTAATCCGATAGAGAGTTTATGGTTTAAAATTGGTGATGAAATTTCAAAGAAAAAACCTTCAAACAAACGTGAATTAATTGAAGCTTTAATATTTTCCTTCAACCATATTGTCACGAAAGATCTTCTTTTGAAATTGGTGCATTCCATGCCAAAAAGATGTAGAGCCGTAATTAAAGCAAAAGGCCTGCCCATAAAATATTGATTTTCTAACATGTGACAACAATGCAATTTTCAAAATGCTTATTAAATATACCGTATTTGTCAATTTTCGTGTTATTTTTCTTTGCATATTATGTTATTCTATAGTGCTTTATTCTGCACATATTTTACATTATTGTGTTCAGGCAGCTTTACTACAAAAAATATTTTAGTCATTA
Source organism: Trichonephila clavipes (assembly GCA_019973935.1). Taxonomy (NCBI): domain Eukaryota; kingdom Metazoa; phylum Arthropoda; class Arachnida; order Araneae; family Nephilidae; genus Trichonephila; species Trichonephila clavipes. The sequence continues at coordinate 198,795 of BMAU01018239.1, read as the reverse complement.
AGAAACTAGCAGTAGATTTGAAATCAGCATAAAAAATACATTAAAATCAATAACAATATTTAAGATAGTGCGATAATTTCACAACGAAAAATGAAGTCAAACATAAAAAATACGCTAAAAAATGAGTGTGTTCAGGACTTTTTGCCACCACTGTAGTACGTGACATTAAGTTCATGTGGATAAATCGTGTTAAAACTTTTAAAGAAGTAGTTTTCCTACTATAACCTATGTTTTGTGTTGGAAATAATCTCGATAATGGATGATTCAATACCATAAGGTATCCAACTACGTTTGGAAAGTGATTTTAAAAAAGCGCATAAATGGATAATTGTCATGATATTTAGTGTCACTCAGATTAGAATACATGCATAAAATTATTTTAAGGACCTTTTGACAAAAAAAATTTATTTAAATATAATATTTTGGTAAAAAATCAAATTAGAATAATCTTTTTTCCAAATGTTCTCCTTCTGTGAAAAATGGCCCTATTATAATAATATTTTGCCTGTATATAGCTCAGACCTCTACAGAGGTTCAACTAGAAATTTTGAAAAATTCACGTTATTTTCAGAGTTACCACTAATTGAAATAATTATTGGCGTTTTTTTCTTAAAATTGCTCCCCTCTGTTGTCGTAAAATATGAATAAACCTACTTCAAAGTTATATATTTCAAAATTTCTAGTTGAGCCTCTGTAGAGAGGTCTGAGCTATATACAGGCTAAATATCATTATAATAGAAACATTTCTCATAAAAGGAGAATATTTTGAAAATAGGTCATTGTATGTTCATTTTTTTGTCAAAATATTGTACTTAAATAATTTTTTATTGTAATAATATTCTTAAAACAATTTTATATATACGTTTTCTAATCTAAGTGACACTAAATATCATAAATATTATCCATTTATGTGCTTTTGCAAAATCACGGTTCCGAACGTAGTCGGATACCTTAAAAAACATAATAAGTGTAAAAACCTTACTTTAATTTCGTGTGAGTTATTTATACTAATGAAATTCTTCACATATCTACAGGACAGTGGTAGCCGAGTGTTCATTTTCACGAACTCGTAGTCGGCGTTGTCGAGTCTTATTGCCAATGGAGACCCACCACGTAGTCACATTAAATCTGCTGAAACTCAAAGTCCTCACTCTGGAATGGGATGGGAGAATGAGGTGTCAGCTCAAGCGTCGTTCTCGTCACTTGACCGAAGAGTAAAATTTCAAGGTGCATTGTCAGAAATTCTAATGCCGCTTCAAAGTGGCACGTTAATGAAAAATCAAACTAAATCGACATCACATCTATGTGTTGATTTATCCTAATTATAATCTTATAAAATTTGGTCAAAGGGAGGTAGATTAGGTCAAAAGGTAGATGTTTTTGTGCAAAGATTAAATTTAGAATGAATGTCAGACTAATCTTAGTTTAATAACATATGTTTTACATCTAACGTCTTTACTTTTATTCAATCTTAATTTGACGCTATTGTTACTTTTAATTATAATTAATAAATTTATTTGCATGAATATTTTTAAATTGTGTGTGAGTATCATGATTAATTTATATATATATATAGCTGTCCTAAGTCAGCAATGTTTATAATACCGAAGCATCCATTTTATAATTTTTAATTCTAGATTGCTCATGTGTCCTTCATTGTGTGATTTTCCTACTGTCTATGAGTTTTTCGAGTGCAATTGATGGATATTTATCTTTTGTTTGTGTAGATAAGTAAACTATATTTATATATATATAGTACAAACCTAGTTTTTGACATTTAATTTTTTAAATGACTGATTCTAAAAGAGAAAAGCATAAACTTTTTAGTGTAAAATATTTTTCGTTAGCGCGAAAGAAAATGCAAACGGATCGATTTAGAAATCATTTTAATAAAAACGTATCGATTTTGACTCATTTTAAAAAAATCGTAAAAAATAGAAAATATAATTTTTTTTTGTAAAATAAATTATACGGTATCGTGGCGAAGTAAATGATCTTTCCGATTCTGTAATTATTTTTTGTCTGAGTCTCATGAAAAAATTAAATCGCATTTTAAAAACATCTGAAAAAAAAGAAGTTCCGAGATTTTGAACTTGGCCCCTGGCGGGGAAAAATGGCACTAATTATATGTTTTAAGGTTTTTAGTTAATATCTTTTTAACTAATTGGAATATCTTAATATAAATGGTCAAAATGGATTCCTCGGATCATTAACGTTTTTTTTTTTTTTTTTTTTTTTTTTGTCTCTTTGGCGAGTTTCTGCATCGTGCGGTTCGTGAGAAAATAGGGTCCCATAGATAGTCGCAAAGATACGCGTTTGTTTACCTACGAATCTTAATAGTGTAGATTGTCTATGAAAAATGTTTATAAAAGGGTAAATAGATAATTATTTACCGGACTACCTCGCGGTAAACCTTTTAACATGTTGATAATAGCTACCATTACAAGAAATTTCCTTTTAGAACTAGTATAATGAGTATGAATTAAAATTATCATAAATTGTTCATTCTAAAATGTAGTATTTTCATAAAATTGTAATGGTGCTTTATTATATCATTAATATCAATAGAGTTAAAAATATTTTCAAAATCTAAACTATATATAAAAGATATTATTTTGCTTCATGTGATCTATTATTTCCTTATTATTTTTAAATATAGAAGGGGTATTAAGTTTAATTTTTGCACCCTGTGTACGACTTTTTTTGAAGCATTTTTTCACATTTATTAATGTATGTGTTAAATCCAGTTGTCAGAGTTTTCGGAACTTAATAGAGTTTTTGTGTAATTTTGGAGTTAAGAAAATATGTGGATATTTACACAGTTATTTATGTGAGTTCTTAATTTGTTTATAAAATGCTGAAATGCAGCTGTTAATTTCCCTATTACTAATTGTAAATTTAATAAAAACTGTATCATTTTAAAAATATTTGTCGCGCAGTAAGCTATAATAATATTTGAAAATTATAGCATAGTTTCCTGGTACGTTATCAACATAAACTATAATGAAAGTGTGACGGGCTCACGCGTCTTTTCATTAACATGTCCTTTTGGTTCTTTGGGGCCAGAATTAATGGCAACTCTTTTCCAACCAACTCAAGAAATGAAGCGTGAAAGAAAGATGTAAATTAGGAAGCTTTTAAATATCAGAAGTTAGAGTAAGCGTGTGGCAATTTGTGGAATGCAAAGATAATCCGTGGTTCAAGCGTGAAGAGGTTTTGAAAAACGTTACGTGGCGGCTAACAGAAATTATATGCGATAAAGAGCAATTAAGTCAAGGTGCATTCCATTGCACTCGAGTAATTACGCAACTTCATCTAGGATTATTGTGATCGCTACTTCAGACTACATCATGGTAGGATTGACTATTTAATATTAGGATCTGTGATAGCACTGGAATTGAGTTTAGGCGAGTGAGTTATTGATAGTGGTCCGGGTTAAGTAATTTCGGTAATATTTATATATTGTGTGTTTTGCCACCGTAGATTCTCTCACATATATTATTATAATCTAATTTGTTAAAGTTTTAAGTTAAAAATCTTAATAAAGTCATATTAAGGTTATGCAGGCTCCTAGCTCTTCCATTAATCCTACACCTCTAGCTCACTCTGAGAAGCAAGGAGATGGTTACCCGAGGGGGGGGCGCATCACAAAAGGGTTTTTACATCTCTTTAATCTGTTGTTTAATGTCTCTAATTAGCTGATTGATAATGTACCTAAATTTTTCAAATGCATCTTAGCCCATATTATATATTTGATAGCTATCTTACTTAAGAAAAGTTCTATATACATGAGTGATATTTGATAATTATATTTTTATTATTAACTATATACGTTTATACCCTGTGAGCCTTTACTCATACTGCCTATTAAATTATTACGTTTCACGATACTGAGATCTGTAATTACGTATTGCTGACAGCGCATTAATAAAATTTTTATATTTCGTTGCATTTGCATTCTTACAAATTGTGCTTTTTTATAGTCTTTTTATAGCTAAATATGGATCTAACAATATTTTTATTGTACTTAATTGTTTTCCTAATACTTATATATTTAACTGGAAATAAAGACACGTGTATCTTTAAAAAAATGTTGGAAAAGTTCATATTATTGTAAAATTTATTCATATATAGTGTAGAACAAAATTCAATTAGGTAATTAGTATTTGTATTGGCATTTACTTTAGGTTTTTAAATAATTATCAAAACAGATCAATTATAACATATATTGCATAATATTCTGTGAAATTATCTTAATTTAGTAATTGTGATCTGTATACATATTTCATTTTTATTGAAACCAATTATAAAATATTTTATATATATATATATTTGCTTAAAATTAAAGTTATCAAAATTGTTACAAAATTCAATATTATTTTTTTAATCGTTGTATTGTCTGTATATTTTCTTTTAGTTTTAGCTCCTATAGTTTTTCTTCTATCGTTATATGGATATCAACATAACAATAGAAACCTTTAATGCTATTTTATTTAATTTCTCGTATAATGTTCCTGCCATGGTATATTGCATTCAATCCAAAAGGATGAATAGTATTATAATATTTAATAAAGTAATTTCTCTAGAATTTCATTTTAGTATTCAAATTTTTTTTTAGTAATTTTAAGTTTTATATTACATTTAAGTTTATATATGTTGATTCCACGCTTTTTGCGTGTCCTTACGTTAACTGACTTCATGCTCCAAATATTATTTTCTTATATAATATTTATATTATTTATTATATGTATCCTCTTTCTATTCAGTTGTCTCTTTCCATTGTTCTGATCACAAAAATCCTTTTTCAGCAATTGCATTGTTTAATGTACGTTGAAAAATGACTTTGTTGCTTAAGTTTGGTTTTTATGTACAGCAACAAGATATATTGTCACTTGAAAGACATTTTTTTACAATTAAAAGCTTGAACATAAATTCACCTGCCTAATATCAGTCCTGAATTATCTGTAATGCTTCTTCGCTCATTCAATCCTAAAGAGGAAAACCAATTAAATGTGCTGATGTTTATTACAAATTTTGCATATGGTCAGGAAATTTTTTCCACACAATTATCATGAGATGGGGAAAATAAAAAAGTTTTTGGAGGACTTCTCTCTTTATTTCTAGTGCTTAGAAAAAGAAAATTATGTCACTAAATAAATCTGTTATTTTGTTTTCCTAAGTGAAAAAGAGTAAGAATGCACAAAAACAAATTTGTTTTTGGATAAAATTTAAGAAGATTCGTCGATGAAACTAAAATTAATTAAAAATTATACTATTAAGTTTTGAATTTTAAAATATTTCAGTTTCTAATTAAAATAAATATTTGGTTTCAGTTTTAAGTTTTGAATTTTAACCCATATTTTCATAAAAATCTTTCTAATGCACTTTCTTGCATCCATCTCTAATTAAAGAAACCCTTAACTCAGAATTGTATGGTCATATTGATTGCGATAAATTTTTGCTGCATGATCGTTTGACTGTAAAACGGATTTTTTTCAAACAAATTAACGTCCCTTAATTATTTCTGTTCTGACGATTTTATAACCTTATCTAAGTTTTGTGAAAGGAGAGATCATTAATACCAAACTTCGTTCCAGACAAGCACTTTCAAGCAATCCTTATTTAATCTCAATCAAACTCAGTGCCAGTCAGTAATTTTTCTTCGATATTATTTTTACATGCATCTTTCATTTTTCAAGAATGTCTCATTAACCAACACGTTTCAACAATTAAGCGACTCATGTTTCAATTTTTCTTCTTATTACATTCATATAAATCTGAGCTTTTCTTTTTCATTCTTTTTACTAGCTCCAGTTCATATAAATCACGAAGTTTATCAAGGAGATATTAAATTTTACTTAGGCGTAATGAATTTCAAATAAAAGTTAATACAATCTTAAAAAATGTGAGGGAAATAACGTTTTTTAAAGCTTCTTCGATGAGGAAAATTGTTAAATCTCAAGATTACATGTGCGCCAAGTGATTATGATTAACACTAACTTAACAAAGTAATCGTATTGATATTGAAACAAATTGACAAAAACTGTTTTACTTCGATTACATTAAGGTTAGTAGAAAAATAAATCAGCACATATAGAAAATTCTTGATCTTGTAGTTAGCTTTAACTCTAAAAATATTATAAAATTATAACCCTATAAGAAAACATTTTTGAATAAAGAAAAATTATGCATAATTAGAACACACGCAGTTATATAATAAATAAATATGTAAATGTAATAACTCCCTTAAAATTTTTCTCAAGGGATTTTAATTCATAATGGTCTTGAGCTCTCCAATAATTTGCGTGATAATTAATTTTTCGTTTACCCACCTAACGAGAAATAACCACAATTTTATATCCCAAAAAACTGAAACTTCAGTCTTTTTAAAAAAGGATGATACAATCTTGCATCATCTAAGTATCCGGAGCACTCAGAAAAGCCTTTACCGGAAATCATATGACTAAGGCACCTTCCGATTGACCAAAACTATAAAGGGTTGAGATTTCTGGAGCGAACAAAGAATGTTTTAGAAGATGTTTTCTCCTCAATTGTGTATTGACAACCCCACCAGAAATAATATTTTAATACCAAAATACCTCAAATCAAGCCTGAAAATTGTTTTATATTGTTACGCTGATAGGGGTTCGAGGATTTTATGCAAATCAGCCGCAAAGAACAAAACAGTTCTTCAGGAGCGACGAGAATTTATAATCGAAAAACAATCCTTAAAAAACAGGATTAAACAGCTATATTCGCAAGATAAATCTCAGAAGGTCTTCACACCTTCAACAGCGCTCATACACAACTATCAGTGTCTAAAATGAAAGTACGTTAAAGATTATGCACAAGCAATCAGGCTCGTCTTACTTAACAGCCGAAGTAATCACTAATCAATGGTCGACTCTTCAACGGTGAAGGCAATACTACTAATCACTAGTCAAAATAATACTAACTCAGTTTCGGTGAGTTACTCCCTATTTATAGGCCTCAAGGATCCTTCGAGAAAAATCCGCTTGCGTCATAAATCGTGATATTAATGTATTTCTCCACTAATTTCCAGAAGAATCCATAGGGTCACCAACATGGTTACCAATATGTTCGCCAAGTCACCAGCATGGTCACTAAAAGTGATACCAAATTGGCTGTATCGCCCAGATTTCGCCAAGTTTCCATTGAATCACCATTATAATGTAAGGAACGGTACTGCTTGCGAATATTACAATTTTAATATAAAACAAATACAACATAGAGTATTATAAACATATTGCACATTCAAATATGAATTACTTACACTATTTTACGCAAAATTCGTAACAGTATATTTATATATAAGCCTTTCCGAATAAAAAGCTTTTACACCTCAGTACTCGATAGTAATGCAGTAAACCTAAAACTGGGCATGGAATGCTATAAAAACCATTCTTTAATATTTCATTTAAGAGTTGTTCAATTTATATTTCTGAACACTGTCTGATTCCTAACTAATTAATTCTTATAAAAAAAACTTTGCGCTGATTATTCTGGTTCACAAGATAATGAAAACAGGGTTACGAGTAATTATCACATTCGTGCAAGATCAAATTAATACCTATCGAATACACCTCGATTTCGCCGAGCAAATGTTGAATTTTCAGCTTAATTAAAAAAAGATTATATAACCTTTTATTCGAATTTACTAAACAGAAATTGTTTAATTAAGCAAACATTTATTTTCAAAAGAAAATGTTTATAATATTTTTGAAATATTGCTCTACACAAATATTTGAATTTACCCGCAATATTAGTTTAACTAGAAAAATGGGAAACGAAATCATTTATTGGGAGAATTTATACGGATCAAAATTTATAAGAGAAAGTGTATAAGAAAATCATCTCGGTTAATTAGAAGAAAGAATAAAATATTTGAAAGTACACTACACACAATCAGAAGCAATGGGACATTTGAGATTTAAGCATTTCTTCGAGTTTTTAGAGAAATATTAGAGCAAATATGTATTGGTGTACTTTAAAAGAACATAAATTCTATCAGCTACTGGCCTCGCAATTATTAATATTGATAAAATGACGATGACGACATCTGAGCTGGCACCTCACTTTCCAAATTTCCAACACCACGTCAACATGAAGACTTTGAGCTTCGACATATTTAACGAGCATCGGCCCTTCTACATGACAAACTTGCGCATGTAACGAACATGCTTAAGGTATCCGACTACGTTCGGAACCGTGATTTTGCAAAAGTGTATAAATGGATAATATTTATGATATTTAGTGTCACTTAGATTAGAAAACGTATATATAAAATTGTTTTAAGAATATTATTACAATAAAAAATTATTTAAGCAAAATATTTTGACAAAAAATGAACATAGAAGGACCAATTTTCAAAACATTCTCCTTTTATGAGAAATGTTTCTATTATAATAATATTTTGCCTGTATGTAGCTCAGACCTCTGTACAGGGGCTCAACTAGAATGTTTGAAATATATAACTTAGAAGTGGGTTTATATATATCCATATTTTATAACAACAAAGGGGAGAAAGCCAATAATTATTTCAATTGGTGATAACTCTGAAAATAATGTGAATTTTTCAAAAATCCTTGTTAAGACTCTCTGGAGAAGTGTTTTTTTTTTATCTAAGTAAAATATTATTAGTATAGAAGCGTTTTTTATAAAAGGAGAACGTTTTGAAAAAAGGTTATTCTAAGTTAATTTTTTGCCAATATATTGTATTTAAATAATTTTTTTTGTCATAATGTCCTTAAAACAATTTTATACATGTATTCTAATCTAAGTGACACTAAATATCATGAAAATTATCCATTTATGTGCTTTTTTAAAATCACGGTTCCGAACGTAGTCGGATACCTTAAACTCATTTTTTTATCAATAGAGTCTTGGAGTCTTGTGTATTTAGGGAACTACCAGCAAATTTTTTTTGTAAAAAAAAGTAACCCCAGACTTTTATAAGTTAAAAACACAAGTGTTTTTTGGAACTAACTCTTTTGAAGCAATGTAATTAAATTAAAAAAAAATTAAGATGATTTTTAATACCAACTTAACAAATTAACCTAATTTACTTTATAGCGTATTAATACCAGCTGTTTTGTTTCAACTACATCCCATTTAATGCCCTTAATGAATGATTTATATATTAAACAATAACAGTTTAAAAAATTCTTTTTTTGGAAAAAATTATAAGTTGAATAATTTAAAAAAAATTTGCAAAAATTGGAATTCAATAAGCATTATATCCTTCCATAGTCATAATACAGAATAAGGCTGATTTGCCATTGATAAGATTAACTTTTCGGAAACATTGACCTGTATAGAAGACCGTACGTGTTCTCTCTTGCAGGCTCTTTATACGCTCTTAGGGAGAGAATCAGGTTCTACAACTGCTCTGCTAAGATAATCTCAACTATGCTCTATTTCAGGGGTGGTGAATCTTTTTAGATCAACGAACCATTTTTTTTTAAAAGAAGTCTTTAATGAGGTATAGACGTGTTGTCAAATAACTTTGACTTGTGATTATTGGAAAAACAATGAAACTATTAATACTAACCACTCAAAACTCTTAATTTACTTCTAAAAAAATAGCATTTACACTGTATTGTTGTAAATTTTTTAGTCATACGTGTAATTCAAATAAAATTAACAGTAGTGTGACTTCTGTTGTTGCAAATTGGATGACAAATAACTTATATATAAAGATTGGAAGATGTTACTATTAGTAGAATGCATGCTGAATTAGAGTCATCTTCCAAACGGTTTCTAAGCAATTAATAGTTTTTGCTGTGTTTCACTTTTTTGACAAGAGGACAGACGATGTTCTGCATACCAATGTTCCAGAACATGAAACACACACCACTTTGTCGCCATTACTAATAAGGCTATATTTCTCCAAGTTCTCCAAGTTTGAAATTCTCTGTTACACTTATTATCTTGCACTTTTTGTTCTTTTGCTGAACTAGCCAAGCTGAAAAACAGCTAAAAATCGTAAATAAACTTTAAAATACAGTTGTGTCAATGAAACTGACTATGTTATGAGCAGACAAGCTTTGCGTCGTAAGCAACTGTAACTAAGGCAAGACGATAACAAACGAGTGTCCGCCGCCCTGCGACCGTTCACTTGCGTTTGTTCGTAATACTTCATAGTGAATTTCGTTATTTTGAAATAAAATACAAACTGTTTTGATCGGTGGCGTGCCTAAAATATTGTCTCGTGTGCCATCAATGGCACGCGTGTCTCTGGTTTGCCATCCCTGCTCTATTGGATTTCAGTCAGTTAAACGGGACGGGCATTCCCTTTGCCTATTTTTCTGATCAAGATGGTATCTGTCTACAAGCATAGCTCAATGTGCTCAAGCATAGCTCAATATTATTGTCCATCAGAATAAAATTATCACCAATAGTGGTGACATATAATTTCACATGCCGGTCATTCTCAATACCTGCATTGAGCGCATGCAAGTATGGTGTCCTCTCAAAGAGATTCCAACCCACATTTACTATAAACTTCAACAGTGTTGTATCCATTGTAACTGGTTCTTCCTTAAAGTATTTGCTTACTTCTTCTAGATCAGAACACTACGAGAATCATTTTTTTAAAATAACGTAGACTGATCTGTAAAAATTATAGACTGCCTTTCATCCTTTATTCAATCGACATGCTCTCTAGTCCAATTTTATCGGAATCTTCTTTGTATTCAGGTTAATGGAAATTAGTCTTTTTGTGTACAAACCATCATTGTGAAAACGTCTTGGAACCGTAATAATCGAAATTTTTCTTACACATTTGTCGTGAAATGGACTCAAAAAGTAGATATCCAATAGTGTCTTTTTCTATGAGTGTATCCAAAAAGAGCTAAAAATGATATTTGAAAGCACATTATCAGAAATTAGGCCATTCCAGGTGGGATTCGAACCCACACCCTTTGGATTAGAAGTCCAACGCGCTACCCATTACACATCAGGGACAAAACGAACGATTTTCTTTTCTATGTATGCTGTTCGACTATAATTTTGTTTGTTACTATTTATTCATTTTTAATTTAATTAGTGAATTAATCTTTGAAACTGTATTAACATCAAGTGTCATCCACTACAAGTTTAAAATATATATTTGAACTTAAATGGAGGAACAGAAAGTATTTTATTAACGATTGAAAATTTGAACAAGATATATTTTTTTTATAAATAAATAAATGCATAAATAAATATATATAAAGGTAGAGAGTGAATGAATAGTAGGAATTAAAAAAAATGTTTTTCGTGATGCTGTAATAAATTTATTTATACATAAGGTATAGTTAGTTATAATTATATTATAGTTAGTTACAATTTTATAACTATACGAGCACTTTTATAAGGTAAAATTACAACAGTTAACTCAGTAAGAAATTAAGTAATAAGTGTAAGACTAAAATTTTAGAGTTTTGCTATAAATCATGATTATTTTGAAAAAAGGAAATATGAGAAGTTTCTTATTTCTTGTGGAATCATTCCTTACTTTCAGTTAAAAACTTGTGAAATAAATTACAGTTACTATACATTGTTATATGTTTCTGTAGAAAGATCGACAAATGTCGCCAGTCACGTATTTCTTGTTATATATTTGATTGGTGAGTCCACATAAACACGAACTTTATTCTGAATGAGATTTTTTTTTCATGCTGCATATTGCGAATTCTTAAGCACGAAAAATTTCCATTAATACTAAAGCAGAGGTACTTTTTGCACGTTTATTGCTAGAACAATTACCTTTCTGAATAGCAACAAAACAGTGCAAAGGGGAAGTACTACTGCAGTCCCTTAACTTATTTTCTGTAAAGAATAGACACAAAAAACCATTATTTCTTTAAACTAAAAATCCTTTTTTTTGATGATGATTCAAGCTGCACGCCATCAAGTATCTCAAAAACATCTAATATGTGTAACTCAATTTTTAACTAAATTATTGCGTTAAGAGGGAAAGTCCTTTTTAGAATGCAGAAAACATATAAAAAGGATTTGCCAGTATATTGATATAAGATATTCTGTGCGTTTAGCTTAATTTCATTACAAAAATAGTTTCGTGATTAAAATAAATAAAAACAGGTATTTTTTTCTCTTTTACAGATGGTTCATAATTGATGCGTTAAATAATTACCTTAAAATATAAAAATGAAATAGAATCGCTTGTTACAAATTATCCCTTAAATTGATAAATAAATAATAATTATTTTTTGTGTGTGGATATAAAACGTTTATTTCTATTTCTGTTTTCAATATCGCTTAATAAATGTGTCTTTGGAATTAAGCAAAAAATAAGAAAGAATGATCATCTAAAACAAATGCTCTAAAGTAGCATGCCTTGCATTGATAAGAATTTATTTAGTTTTGAATACAAAATAAAAATGCTGGTATATATATATATATATATATATATATATATATACATATATATATATACATATATATATATATACATATATATATATATATATACATATATATATATACATATATATATATATACATATATATATATACATATATATGAATATATATACATATATATATATATACATATATATATATATACATATATATATATACATATATATATATATATATATATATATATATATATATATATATATATATATATATATATATATATATATATATATATATATATATGATGTTTTAAGTCAACATCAAGCTTTTGTAAAAAACATTTTTATTCAGCGAGTAATAGACACGTCTTTCGCTGATAGAAAATCAACGCTAAGTGAAGATTTTAATTGGGCTGAATTCTTATTCAGAACTGTTAAAAAACACTTTTTAGCTTATGTTTGCAATTTGAAAGTGAAGGGTGGCATATGGAGACTATGAAACTTAATGAGCTGGGATTAAAAGTGTTATGTTTGGAATATCTTTTCTGAGAAATAATTGGGTATTTAATTTAAGACTCGAAGGTTGAAATTTAAAATTATCTCAATATGAAATTCATTAAATATAAAGTATTCCCTAAATTTGAACAAAAAATTATTACTATAATAGTTTTATTTGAAATGTTTCCTTCATGAATGTAAAAGAAATAGGATCAAATTCAATCGATTGATCGTAAATATTTTAGAATCAACATTTGCTAAGTAGAGAAAAAAAAAGGAAAGTGTTATTTCGTACTAGAGTTTCTGATGGGCTGTTAGTGTTAGACGTTAAAATTTAGAGGCAGAATGAGACCCAATGATGTGTGTGATTTTTCAATCTATTGCCTTATTCTCAAAATTTCTACAATGATAAAATTTCCATGTGAGTTTTCAGTAGTTTTGTATATATCAGAAGTACTTTTTTTAGTAAAAATGGTTTGATTTCATAAACCAAATTCCAGCCTTTCCAACCAAATTTCAACATTTTTTTTACGAATAAATTTTATAAAATCAATGACTTTATTCCTAAAAAAATATTTTTTCTTATTATTTTGAAAAATAATTAAATATTTTTTTAAAATTTTATCTTGGAATCTACCTTTTAGCTTTTCTATAAAAATCCCCCTATCTCTTTAAAAAAAATGCACACACTTTATGCATTTGAAATTCAGTTTTTTAAACAATAAAATCGAAAAGAGCCATATTATCTATCTAATATAAATTATTGTTAAATTATGTTTTTTAAATAGATTAATATGTAGGTTTATCAAACGTTATTGAAACAGATTTAATAGCATTTGATTTTCTCTTAATTATATACGAATCACAAATTATTTTAGTTGAGATGAAGTCTAGAAAAATAAAGCATCAACCCAGAGTGTATTCATTATTGTCCTCATTTCAAATATATACATATACTAGCTGGTATACCCGTTCTTCGCACGGGTAAATTGAAAAATTAAATATTGTAGATTGAAGGATAAAGAAGTTTTTAATGAGTTAATTTTCAGTGAATTGCAAACTAAACAAAAAAAAGAAGCTTTTTGACTATCTCAGCTGAACATTTAAAAAAACACATTTGTTAAATTTTAAGCCAATAGATCTAATAGCTGATAAAAGGGATTTTTTTATTTATTTATAACTCCCCGTAACTCTCTTGTCAATTGATTTTTGAAAACACCTTCCTAAGCTGGTCTCTGCTCAGCAAAAGTAACACATTGTTACAAATTTTGTGTAGTGAACGCTTAAAATAGTGTAAATAATTTATATCTGAAAGTGTAATACGTTAATATTACTTTCTGTTGTATTTATTTTATGTTAAAATCTTGCCACCACCTCTCCCTTCGAAGTATACTTTTATTATGAAATAAAAAAAATAGTGATTACTCTGATCAAATGAATAAATTAAAAGTGACCGAGCGTGCACTGAGGCATAGCGTAGACAAAACAAACAGGAAAAGTTTTGCTTCACTCAAAAAAGGATAGATATATATGCTGTCGTGGGATTTTTTGCAGATGGCAGATTTTTTCCCACTTTCTTGACAATTATCGTTATATTTTGGAAACTTCACACAATATCTTTATAGATTATAGCCTATGTGTTATTCTGATGTATAAGCTATATTATTGTAAAGTTTCATTAAAATCCATTCAGTTGTTTTCCGTGAAAGAGTAACAAACATGCATAGAAACTTTTGCATTTATAATATTAGCAAGGATATATATAGATTTTCTTATGGTAATTATAAAATATTTATGAAACAGATGTATTATTTTAAGAGTAGAAAATGTCTTTTCCCTATGCAATTAAAATTTTTAAAATTGTATGAAAAATAACTGAAAAATTAGTTATATATTAGAATGTTACGATATACAAATTAGTTAACCACTTACATATTACTTAACCATTATTTTCTAAATGCTCAAATGCAGAAAAAAGAACGCATCATGCAAATTTTAAATCGATGCATTTGCTGGTACATTCCACGAAAAAACGTTTCCTAGAATTAAAAATTTCAATTACTTGTTTCCCAACAAGAAATGAATAAAAACATGAAAGTAAAAATTTAACCAAATGTTGAAAGTCGTGATATACAAAACATAACAAAGCATAAATTTTATTTTTTAAGCATTCTCCTTTATTTGCACTCACATTGCATGTAAAATCCGTTTTCAAGTGTTTTGTAAAAACTGAAGTTGCGCAAATTCAGTGTTGCTTTTATTGTACCCATCATAAGATAGTTTTTACTTTTTTCAATTAATTGTTAATATAATTATGGTTAATGTTTTTGTATGGATTTCCAGAGAAGTAACTTAAAATTCAATTTCCATACAGCAATACTTTTGCGTCTACTTTAACTAAAAAATAGTGCATGATTTTTGATTCAAAATGCTCTACTTCAAGATAAAATAGTTTTAGAGTTGTAAATAATGTTTAAATAACAAACATAAATTAACGAAAAATTCTTTTTTATAACAATTATGTTATCTGTAGTGCGATTTTTTTTGAAAGAATAATTTAAAATTATAGTAAAGTGTATAAAATAATTTACGGTAAGCTTTTAAATTTTTTTCCCTGTAATAAAGAAAAAATAAAACATTTATGAAATTATGCCATTAACTCAGCTATTTTATGCTTTCATACTTGAAAATATTTTTGTTATAGTTTCATTTAAAAAAACATCTTTGTAGTATTCAAGAATCGATAAAAAAAGTTGAATGGATATTATATTGAATGTGTTGATAGGATTCTTTTGTTCCCTAAATGGTGTCGTTTCTTCAAGAAGTCTCTTTTTCATTTCATTGATGGAGTGTATGTGAGCAAATCATATCTCTTTCAAACACTTTCTTTCGTTGTTGAAATGTTATTTCTAAAAAAAATTCAGAAGACTTGTAGTTTTATTTCATAAAATTTTTTAGAAAGCTTTTGGGTGGTTGTAAGAAATTCTTAAGTAATTGTTCAAAATGATTGCAATTAGTAAAATTAATTAAAAATTACTAATGGTGAAGCAAAGTAGCTACAATTGATGTTTTATATTAAGCCCTTTTTTATTTTCCTTATAAAAGTACCCGTGATAAAATTTTTATACCCTGCCTCTCAACTTAAAAACTTATCATTGCAAGATTTCTAGCTGAATTATTTTAAATTATGCAATATATGTTTATTTTGTTATTGTTTTATAGCATAATATCGAGTTAAAAATTAGAAACCTGATCTCAAAAATTTGAAGCTTAGACTTAAAATTTTTCTTTTTATAGATGGTGTAACCATTATTTTCAATAAAAGGTATTTTACGATTCTTATTATTTCATTTGGCTTGTTTTCAATATTCCAGACTAAATTTAGGATCTTGTTATTGAAACAAAAAAATAAATTTTAACTAATCAATAAATCCTATTCTACATTCTTGTTTGAAGGAATACATTTTCAAGAAGAGAGAACGGGTCTCTAAAAACTTTTGTGATGTTTAAAAATTCTATCTTATATATATTTTTTTGTCAATTTTTTTTAAATATATGAATAAAGTGCAACATAAAATGTGTGTTATACGTAATATTAATATCCAAATAAACCAAAAAAGATTTTTGAAAATTTTAACAGCTTTCAGAATAAAATTCAAATTTTATTTATTGAACAAAACTAGATTTTTTCTTGACAGTTAACCCCATTCATGCCTTATTTAAAATGCAAGAATAAATAAATTTAGTAGAAGCGAGAGAGAGCCTTGAATCCCAAAAGGTCTTTAATACCTTAGATTAGCATAATGTATTATACGTACACTGGTGTGCAAAAATTAAGGACGAGACCGTTTTTTCAATATAACTTTGTACAAAAGCTTTCCAAATGAACACATTTAATACCGTAAGATCCCCAATACGTAAGGACATGTGTAATGTAAGCAACACTTACTAAAAGAGAAATCAGAGGGATAAAAAGAAGCTTTATTGAAAAAGTAGCATGGAGCGCAATGCGACTGAAGGCCGAAACATCGCTGTGATGGATGTCCAGCAAGAAACATCCGGTCTTTAGTAGAGGGATATGATCTCCCCTAACTGCTAGGCAGGTTTCACAGCGTCTGCCCATGCTGAGAATGAGGGTGTCAATGAGTTGTTGAGGCATTGCTGCCCATTCGTCTTGCAGCGCCAATCGAAGCTCCCGAATCGTTACCGGTGGTAAGGTACGAGCTGAGAAGCGTCTGCCTAGAAAATCCCATAAATGCTCGATGGGATTGAGATCCGATGATCGTGCCGGCCAATCCATACGTTCAATATCCTCACTCTCTAAGAGCTGTTCGGCAGCTACTGTGCGATGACATGGTGCATTGTCGTCCATGAAAAGGAACTGCAGACCCATAGCGCCTCTAAAAAGACGCACATATGGAAGAAGTATCTCGTTACAATAACGGGTCCCGTTGACTGAACCTGCGTCGAAGATGTGAAGGTCTGTACGACTACCAAGCATGATGCCTCCCCCAAACGAGAACACCGCGACCTCCATACCTGTCCCTTTCAATGATGTTCGAGGGATGATTGCGGCCTCCCGCTCTCTCCAGATGAGTATGCGATGAGAATCGCTACTCAAACTGAATCTGCTCTCATCTGTAAAGAGTACTCGTCCCCATTCATTGTCTCTCAATTCCGGTGTTCCCGGCACCACAGAGAACGCCTTCTCCGATGGGCAGGCGTTAAAGGTACACACCGTACAAGGCGTCGTGCAAACAGACCACCACCGTGCAGTCTTCTGGCCACGGTAAAACGCGATATCGGTCGTCCAGTCGCCTGTGCCGTGTATCTACCGATTTCTCCCGCTGTCTGCCGCCTGTTTCTTCTGGCCTGTAAGACAATGTACCGGTCATCTGCGGATGTGGTTCCTCGTGGACGACCACTACTGAACCCCGGATAGCTGTTCCTGTAGTTTGAAATTGTCTCCAAAGTCGTGGAACGATGCTGTGAGCAATTCCGAACTCTGCAGCCACACTTGTCACACTGCGGCCTTCCTCCAACTTCCCAATGATTCGACCTCGGGTAAAAGTATCCAGATGTCGTCTAACAGAATGATTATTCGCCATTTCTCGCTGAGGCAGCAACTCGGTGTGTTTTTAATTTCTATATGGCGTGCAATCTCTTTGCAGGAAATACTGATCTTACACCGACAACATTGCTTTACACTACTCAGACACTCCCCCATTACGTCTACCTGCATATCTGCGCATGTGCTACCTTACATCACCTTACTTAATCTCCTGATTGGTCTTTCTGTCCGCTCTGCCTCTTCGTTCAGCTGATATGCTAATTTTTTGACTTCGTCCTTAATTTTTGCACACCAGTGTATATTCTAATAAACTTTTCTTTATTAATAGATAATGTATAATTCTTAATTCAGCTTCCATGTATCATTTATGCTTAAACTAAAACAAAGACTATGCATGACTCCCTAATTTTTAAGCACTGATATTATTAGCTGAAAAAAATTAACAGTTATATATATACTCTATAAAATCTGAATCTCTATCTTTGTCTCTATCTTTATCTCTAATTTTCTCATGTGTAACATTTTTAGAAAATCAACGAACTACATTTAAATCTGGTTTAAAATGCCATAATAGGTTATTTATTGCATTATATTATATTGTGAAATAGTCTTCTCTAAATAAAAAATCCAGAATGATGTAGCCTTGGGGTTTAGGGTTCCAGCTCCACGATCGCAGAATCCTGGACCACCCTCCCCCGTTCCTCCAAAAAAAAGTCATTTGGCTCTTTTACATTAAAATAAAATGTTTATGATGTTCTCTTGTTGTTGTTGCTAATGCCACCTGTCTGATGGAGTCAGATCGAGGCCCACGAAATTCATCGTGACAAAGAGCTAGATGCATTCCTGTCATTAGCTGTATCTTTGAGCACCATACCGGTGATAGTACAATTTGGCTCGATTCTACCCCAATTTTGAAGGAGAACACCCTGTAGGTGGTCAGGGACCTCTCACCTCTCTTTCCCTTCCGCCAACCTCACGAGAGGACTTGCGGCTCGACGACTATTTAGAGTACCAGCTTGCCGCAAAGGCCCAAAACATTTACAAACATCCATGCCTTCTACGGGATTTGAACTCAGGCTCTACGGCAGGGGCGGCCAACACGCGACACGCGTGCCACAGTTGTAACAGTGTCACGTAAAGATTTACAGAAAAATATTTTAAATTTTGAAAAAATAATAATAAATAACAATTTTTTACAATTTTATTGAAGTGGGGCAGTCTCAGACAAAAAAAACCCCCGGAAAATTTGGTTCAAAATATGCTTGTGTGAATAAATGTCTTCTGCCATGAACATAAAATAAATATCACTCAAAACTTTGTAGATGATGTGATGACTAATTTTGTTAGCATCCACAAGAGCTAATCCAAATATATATTACTTGGTAAAAAAAAGTAGTAATTCAAAAGCCACATTATATATATATATATATATATATATATATATAAGTACTGAGCGTTAAATAATTCTTTTGAATTACATGATTCGAGAGTTGCTCATTTTTATTTTATACCTAACCTAATGGATTGTTCTAAAAAGTTTATTAATAATAAACCTGAGCCTGTACTTTTGTCTTATTTATAATACTATTTTTAAATTTAGAATACATAAACTTGCATTAAAGAATGGTCCATTTGAGTAAAAATCCCATAATAAGCCTATAAGTAGCATTTTTTTCATTTTTCCATATTTGTTTGATGGAAAAGTAGGAGTGGCACGTATAACTATTCTTTATCAAATAGTGGCCAAAAGAGTTGACCACCTTTGCCCTACGGCATAGCAGTCAACGTCATTAACCATTATACCGGATGTGCATCTACTGTTCTCTTGAGGTAATGTAAGCTAATAAAGTAAAGTATCATAGATATTTTTCCTTTGTTGTTATAATGAACACCTATCGCGTTCAATATAACAACCTAATATAACATATGGTTCCTATTTTTGGTCCCTTCCTTACCAATCTCGTAATTTCCGTAACCTTAGTAGTCATTCCACTTTCCACATGCACATCACTAAAACGTGAAAATATTGAATCATGTGCATAATGGGCATCAGTCTCTCTGCACGCTGAGACTTTTATGGAATTGGGATTCAAGCATGTAGTTCGACCGAAACGTTACTCGATACCAACTTGATGTCACACCAACTCTGCCATTGAGGCCTATACCTTCATCACTTGGCAATTATTGAGTAATGAAGTCTGTTGGCAATGTCCATCGCGTAGTTTAAGTGCGACGTTAATTCAAACCAATCCCTCCAAAAAATAGAAATTGTGTGTGTGTGTGATACCCGAGATAACTTCAGGGATGTCCTAATTCCTTTTTATTGACCTTTGCATACAGATAACATGGTGTATAAAATACGTGGCTCATTAGTTTTTAAATGCCGTTTTATTTATAGCTTAGTGAGAAAATCGTTTGAAAGGTGCAATTTAAGCAGTTTTCACTTCCGAGTCATTGACGACGACCTCATTGTTTCCGTTTCACTGCTTTCGATCCTTTCAACCAAACTATGAATACTTACTAAATCTTTTTTGAGCGATATAAACCGCAAACTATGCACAAAATGAAACTGTAAGGTTTCTTTGAGATTAAAAGAAATAAGAATGTTTCAATTTGTGTATTTTTGTTGTTGAACACAGGAATAAACAAATATATGGCATTGGGCAAATCAGTTTAGTATTAGACCTTAAATCCAGTTTGAAGAATAAATTTGATGTAAAACTGGTACTCAAATGTAGAAATTTTAGTGTTTTAGTTATTCATGACAAGTTTTAATTGCTTAATTTGAAACAAATCGATGAATTATTTACATGATTGTAATGCTCCATATGTTCGGTTTGTTCAAGTAACATTCTCTCTAGAACTGCATATGGTCTACTAATGACAAATATTGTGATAAAGAGCTATAAATAGATGACGACGGTGATGACTATTGAGCAATAATACCTCTTTATCCGGATTTCCACACAACGCCACGCGAGAAATTCGAGGTCAAATTTGATTTCATGTGCAGCAGTCTATAAGTTACACCATGATAATATTGGTGGATTCGGAATTAGACAGTGTGATAAGACTCTTATCTCAGCTCACAAAACTCGTGCTTTTATCGTTGGCTTCTGTTCCCCATCGCCGTATGCACAACTATATTATAGCGAAGTAACCATTACATATATTTTTAAATGTCAGTATTTACATATAGGGTAGAAAATTAGTTTTAACTATTTTTTCTGTTTATTAACACAATTACTGTATATAAAATATTTACATCTTTCAAAGTCTTGTGGTGCGGTAGTTAGGAGAAAGGGGGTGACTGCTCAGGTGTCGTCCTCGTCACTTGACCATGGTTCAAAATTACGAAGTCCATCGCCAAAAACCCTCGTGTTTCTAAACACACAGTGCGACTTTAATATTCACTCACTCACTGGATCACTGGCTATATATACACTCAGGAACATTGAAAATAGCGACCCAAGAAGAAAGCATCAGATTGAAATGAAATTTAATACACATGACACAGATGATAAATTCACTTGATCTCAAAAACAAGACAATTAAACGAATACAGGGTGTGCAATGACACAAATACTGGGCAACTTCAATAGCGCGTTGAACCACCTCCAGCTGCAATACATGCCGCCAACCGGTCCGGCATTGAGTTGATTAGACACCTTATGTTGTCCTGAGGCAGATGGGCCCACAAATCTTGAACAGCCAACTCTAAATCATGTACAGAGTGACACGATGACATCTGCCGTTTTAGTTGATCCCACACGTGCTCTACATGGGACCAATCGGAGGAGTGGGCTGGCCATGGAAGAGTCTGAAAAGGACGTAGAAAATCTCGAGCAACTGTTGCTGTATGCGGATGAGCATTATCTTACTGGAAAATTGCCCCTGTGAGACCATTTAGGAAAGGTTCTACATGGGGTCGAAGAATATCATCAACGTAACGTTGGCCCGTTAAGGTTCCACGCGTCACAATTAAAGTGGACCGGCTATCATAGGCTATGGCCCCCAGACCATGACACTACCTGTACGGGCAGTGTGATGTAGAACAGTGTGGGGGAATTGTACCGCTCACCAGGGTGCCTTCACACCCATACACAGTTATCATCTGTCCCCAAACAAACCGGGATTCATCACTAAACACAACCTTTTGCCAATCTGTGACATTCCACATTGATCTGGCTTGGCACCACTGTAGACGCAGTTGCCGATGTTCCGGTGTTAAAGGGAGTGCACGGAAAGGGCGCTTGGATTTAAGATTTACTTCTGCAAGGTGTCTGGAAATTGTTTGTGGAACAATTGCTACGCCTACGTCTGCTCATATCGTTGAACGAGTCACTGTGGTGTCCACAAGTGCTTGCCTCACGATCCTTCGATCCTCTGTCCACGTGGTCTTCCTGGTCGCTCCAGACCCGGTTTTCGCGCGTGGGTACCTTCTCGTGTCCACTGCTCCCAACAATTTCTAACGGCCCACTCCGAACGATCCACCTGGCCAGCAATACAGCGCGTCGACCAGCCTGCAATTTTCATCCCGATGATCAGGCCTCTCTCAAACTCGCTTAACTGTGAGAAATGTCTTCTAGTACGTTTACCTGGCATGTTTTGCTTACCAAAGTCTTTCTACAATCGGCGGGTAATCGTCACGTTTATGAATCTTCGAATTTGCGCTGGCTTATATAGCACCCTCTTTCTGATTGTAGCGTCACCTTGGCTTGTATGAGCATGCGTATTGGCACAAAACTTGGATCATTTGCATATCAAATTACGCTGTACTTATTTGCAAAGTTTCGCGATTGTACTCAGCTTCCTTCTTGGGCCGCTATTTTCAATGTTCCTGAGTGTATTTAGATTTAAAAGGGTTTCACAATTCGTGATAACATCTGTTAGCCTTCTTGATTCTATTTTTGATTACAATTTTTATCTCATTAATATTATTTACAATTGTGACTAATTATTTAAATTGAGTCACACTTTTTGAAACTCATATTCCTTAATTTTCAGCCGTTATAGATTTGAGATTCTGTTTGTTATTGCCATGAATTTATATATAGTTTTTTCTTCGTTGACCATCAATCCTATAGTTTTTGCTACTGCCTCGAAATCACTGAAAGCCTTTACAATAGATGCTTTAGTTCTTCCAACGACATCAATATCATCTGCAAATTCTAGCAGTTTTACGGATTTAAGAAAAATTGTTTTTTTGAGTTTGTATACCAGAGTCTCTAATTGCCTTCTCTATTGCTATATTAAACAGATGACACGACACGGAATCTCCTTGCTTCAGTCCCTTTTCAGTATAGAATGCATCCGATATAATGCTGATCTCAACTTTACTCTACATTTTACTCTGTTGAGTGTTATTCTTATCAGGTTAACTAATTTTTTTAGGGATTCTCAACTCCAACATTAGCTGAGACATTTTTTTCTCTAATGATGCTATAAAGTCTCTAATGATGTTATAAAGTCAATAATTTCATGGTCTGTCGCCCAAAAGCCCTCGTATAGCTGAACACAGTACGACGTTTCTATTCACTCACTCACTCTTAAGTCAATAAAAAGGTGTAAGTATCTGTATTATATTCTCTGGTTTTTTCTCAAGTCTAATGCTGTGGATTTGATCTGTAGGTAATATTCCTTTTTGAAACCCACAATAGTATTCTCCAATTATTCTGCTAGTAAGGTAAACAAAAAAAAGTTCCTGCCGTTTTTAATAACCCAAAAGAACATGAGATACAAACAGCGTAGCCTATTGTTAGTCCTCGAAGTAATCCCCATCAGCATCCAGCAACTTCTGCCAACGTGTCTCCAGTTGTTCAATCTCCTTGTGGTAAGACTCGGGGGTGTGAGACGCAAAGAAGTCCGTGACAGCTTGGCGTGCCTCTGCTTCATTGGTGAAGGATTTACCACGAAGATGATTGTCCAGGGAATGGAAGAGGTCGTAATCTGATGGTGTGCAAGGTCAAGTGAGTAAGAAGGATGACACAAAGTCTTCCAACTAAGTCGCTGTATCGTATTCCTGGCCACGCGCGTGACATGCGGCGTCGAGTTATCATGCAATAAACGTACAACTTTCGATTAACCAGTGCTGGCTCCTTCTGATGCAGTGCCTGTTGTATATATTCCAATTGCTGCGAATACAGGTCCGCAGTGACCGTTTGGCCCGTTGGTAGCAACTCATAGTGAACCATTTGACGACAAGTCCACCAGACACAAAGCATAATCTTGCGTGGGTGCATAAGTGGTCTTGAGCAGTGCAGGACAATATCCTGGGGTGACAACCAATGTTTGGAACGCTTGGGTGTGTCAAACAGGACCCACTTCTCGTCACTGGTCAGCACCCGATTGAATATGGATGCTCTGCGGTGGCTAAAAAGCAACGACAAACAGGCTGCCACTCGTTGTTGCTTATGGACTTCCAACAGCGTGTGAGGAACCCACTTTCTCAGCCTGTACGTCTTACCTAAGCGGTTCAGATGAAGTGTAACCGTTTCACTGGAAGTTTGAATTGTCTGGCAAGTTCACCACACGTTTGCCTACTGTCCTCCTTAATGGCCACCTGCAGGGCTTCTTCAGCTTCGTCCTGTGAGCTTTATCATAGAGGGACAAATCTCCCAACCTGAATTTTTGAAACCAATGCCTTGCCGTACGTTCATTGACAGCACTATCCCCAAACGCTTGACATTTCCGGCGACTTGATACAGCGGCTGATAAGCTCTCTCTTGAAGTCGTAAAGTAAACAACCCCGAACGAGCTCCTTTGATACGTCTATTTCGCTTCGCTACTGTACGAGTTCCGATTGATGAATGTGAGCAGTGGACCTGCGCTTATAACAACTGATATTCCTACTCTCGACTGACGGTTTCTCAATCACATCATACACGGATTTGTACACCTATTCTCGCTTTTTTCAATGGAAACGCGCAAATGGCAATAACTTTTTTGTTTACCTTGTATAAGTAAAGAGTCGTTCTGTCAGGATGTTTGAAAATATTTTGTATGATTTGTTCAAGAGAGAAATTCCTCTATAATTCTTACAGTCTAGCTTGTCTCCTTTCTTGTATATTGGACAAATGGAAGCATCTTCCCATTCAATGGGGATTTTTGATATTTCTTATACTAAACGAAGTATTTAAGAGAGTTTTATAGTACCTATCTTGTAAGGAAATACGTGGACTTTGTAGCCTAGGGATTATGGTCACGGACTCATGGCCAGAGTGTCGAGGGCTCGTGTCCTGGTGCCACTGAAGACTTGCAATGTGAAGGGGGCTGATGCACATTAAACCTGTCGAGGCTCGATATCCTCCTGATGATGGGGTAGTTAGGAGAGAGGGGTGCTAGCTCAGGTGGCGTTCTCGTCGCTTGACCGAGGTTTTAAAATTGTGAGGCTGTCACCAATAGCTTCGTAGCGCGCCTTTAATATCACTCTCACTCACTTATAAAAATTACAAATAACAATTATTTTGTAAAGACATATATTTTCTAAGATTTTTAATTTCACATTTGTGTTAATTATTCTAAGTAACAAATAGCTTAAGGGTATAGTGGAAAATCAATTATTTAGTTAAAAGTTATTTCAATTATTTAAGTATTTGCTACTTTTTTGGTAGAAAATTTATCCGAAATTATTTTTTATATTGTGTTATGTCTTATTTTATACATAAATGAAACTAATTTATCACAGAATACTTTTTAAAAAAATGATTAAGTGACTTACTTTGACAGGAATGTTGACAAACAGCCTTAGATTTAAAGTTTTCTAAACTTTAAGCTTTATATTAAAAAAAAAGATCGATATCAAATATGAAACATAACAAGACTTGCAAATCGATAATCCTCTTATCAACTTCACGAAACTCACAGCAATAAAAAAATGCAAGAATATAAGAAAATGCAAGCTGTAAGTTAACCCAAAAGTTCTTGCGGTGTTAAAAATATCATTCGTTTGAACAGGTGTATCCTCATCATATGCTTTGTAAAAAGATTAAAGCTGCTATGCAAATACAGGGAATGCGAATGCGTATCAACTAATTACGAGGCAGTTTCGAAGAAGAAGCGCAAAATGAAAGCATTTTTTCTTTTTAAGCTCTGCAGCAAGTACCGATAAATTTAATCATTTTTTGCAGATTGATTCTATATCAAAGCTAGTTTTTTAACATTGTTAAAAATAACAAGGAGTCAAACCGTATGATAATTGTATCCTCTACGATGCAATTTATTTTTAAAAATCTAAGTTTTTTTATCCTTTAAGAACAAATTAAGTATCAACACCTTTCTCAGTTATTATTTCCAAATCTTCATTCTGAGATACCAATTTCTAAGCTCTTGTTTTTGTAAACTTTTGAAATGAATCAGCTACAGCTTCCTAAAACAAATTTTTCTGATGTCTTTTCGTATTTCATAGACTTTATAGGCACTTACAACCTGTGTTGAAAATAGTTAATCCTTAGTTAAAACACACACATACAAACTAAGGGGGTGGATGTGGATGTTAATTTTCTCTCTCTCTCTCTCTCTCTCTATATATATATATATATATATATATATACTCATGTCCATAAATTAAGGATGATGAAGTTCAGGCAAAGAAACAGACAGAAGCAAAACAAATTTGACTTATTTGTAAAGTCTATTTATTAAACAAAAGGTAAAGAGCAAAAAAGATGCTATATGTTTGACATAATTAGTAAAAATTGCGATTTTTACTCCCTGGAGCAAATTTCAAAAAAGAACCTATTTACAAAAAACAGTATAACATGGTTAGTATGATGGTTAATACGGAGTATGTCTCCCGGACGATGCAATACAGAACTTACAACGCCTAGGCATGCTGAGTATCAAATTATCAATCTGATCTTGGGGAATATTACACCACTCATCAAGCAATGCCCTCTGAAGTTCCGGTAGACAGATGGGAGGGTGTTGACGGGCTGCAATTCGTCGGCCAAGCATATCCCACACATGCTCTATTGGATTAAAGTCCGGTGAGTATGCTGGCCAAACCTTACGGGTGCTATCATCTGATTGAAGGCATTCGTCTACAATGTTTGCACGGTGAAGACGGGCGTTGTCATCCATAAACAGAAATTCAGCACCAATGGCGCCCCTAAACAAACGTACATGTTGTTCCAGAATGACATCCCGATAGATGTGGCCTGTCATCGTTACACTCTGAACATGCAGGTCAGTTCTGGTACCAAGAATAATTCCTCCCCAAACGAGCCATCCTGCACCACCGTGATGGTGTCGTTCAATGGTGTTCTCTTGGTGGTAACGGGTACCTGGCACTCTCCATATTAAAGTCCGGCGAGAATCAGACTGCAAACTAAACCTGGACTCGTCGGAAAACATCACACAAGACCATTGTTGTGGTGTCCACAATGCATGCTCTCTACTCCAGGTTAATCGCAGGCGACAGTGAGTTGTGTTAAGTGAAACACATCTGACAGGCCTACGAGCATATAGACCAATGTGCCCTAAGCGTCTTTACATGGTCTGCCTTAAAACTGTCGTATCGGTAGCTGAAGAGAGCTGACGAGACAGGTCTGATGCTGTGCTCCGTCTGTTTCTTTTGGCAGTAACTGCCAAAGAGAGAGAGACCGGTCCTCATTCGGCGTTGTAACTCGGGGGCGACCTGTGCTGTAACATCTACTTACTATACCATCATCTTGGAATCGTTGCCAAAGCCTGGAGATGACACTCTGGGTGATTCCAAGTTCCGAGGATATTTCCAGCTGGGTACGTCCTCATTTCAGTCGTGCAATAATTCTACCACGTAAAAATCATCCAAATGCTTCCTTTGTGTCATAACTATGCGGTTATTGCACTGAAAGGCTTTTAAAGCGCTTATGAACAATTTTACTTCTTTGCCACCATTCCTTATACACGCCTCTCTCACACTCTCGTCATTGTGACGTAGTATCCGCGCCATCTGGTGATTTCCTGTAATTTGCATATTCTTCTTCAAGATGTGTGTGATAATTCTACAGATGAAATTTTTATTTTAGAGTTGAATTTCTGTGTGATTCTGAATTATCCTTAATTTATGGACATGAGTATATATATATATATATATATAGTATAGTATAGTGTAGTTCTCTTGATTTTAGCTCATATTTGTTATAAGCTGATGTAATAATAAACATTTAACTGTTATGACTGAAGGGGTATTTTAAAAGTATATGTAGCACACAAAAAACTAAGAAGACGAAAGGATATTCTGAATTTCTGTCACTTTCTGATCACAAAAAATCACCCTGAAATCATCTGTTAAAAGGCAAAGAAACAAATT
This sequence comes from Trichonephila clavipes, assembly GCA_019973935.1. Taxonomy (NCBI): domain Eukaryota; kingdom Metazoa; phylum Arthropoda; class Arachnida; order Araneae; family Nephilidae; genus Trichonephila; species Trichonephila clavipes. Next base: position 170,546 of record BMAU01018239.1, on the reverse strand, counting down.
GTGAATATTTTTGTTTCAGATTTCATTTATCATATTTGTATTTATTTATTTATATTTTCTTATTTTATTCATTTATAGTAACCATGTTGCGAATATGTACTTTAAATTTTTGTGAAAATTTATACCGGTACACACACAAAGAAATCCTACTGAAAATGGAAAAATGTAATTTTATAGAGCTAAGCAACCTTTTAACTAAAAAAAACCCATTAAGGGTAAGAAATAAGAAAAAAAGCTCCCTTTGAATGTGTTTTATAAAAAGCAATATTTAAAAATAATCAAATTTTTAAACAATCAAATATTTTACTGTACATATACAGTAATACAGTCCCATATCTCTCTCGAAAATACGTTACATGATAATGCGTCTGTGTAGAATGTATTGAAAAAGGTTTTGCCACGTCGTTTTTTTAGATCATTTAATAAAGATTGATTTTGGATCGATTGATTTATATTAGCAACATAATTAAAGATAAATCGAAGGATACTGCCAAAAGACTCGAAATTTTGAATGAAGATCAAGTTATGAGGAATACGTGCATGATCTGACTCCCTACACTCTTAACTTCCACGCCACGTCGTGTATAGACTTTGAGCCTCTACAGATTTAACGTACTTCAGTTTCATTACAGGATTTGTCTTTTGTGAGATCAAGATCCAAACGTATGATTCGGCAGAAGTAATTTAGGAAAACTGTGAATGAATCATTAAGATAATTTGGTTAGCCCCTTAAATGGTTTGCCCGTACACAGTACGGGCTACCGAAACCGAAAACTGGCCATAACCGGTTTATCCTTACGCTGTATGGCCTCATTGATATTTTCTTTTTTTTCCATCTATGATTTGTATATTTTTAGTTCTTATAGTGAGATTATCAGTGCTAGTGTTTTTAAGAGATGCAGCTCATCCATGGCACTGAAATACTTCTCATTCGGGATTTCCTTTACGGTAAAGGCGGGAAATTTTGTTTGAAGGTAGTTATTTAGATTTCTGAAAATATTCGATAAAAAACAGGGATTGGCAAGGTAATGTGCAACTTGTTGCTCGAGAAGAAATATGAAAATGGAAAGATAATCCAAAAAAGCCGATATTATCTCAGTCATTGCATGCAAGTATTATATCTTGCTTTAAATTGTGTGTTCCTATATATATATATATGACTGGCCCCAGGCCTGCTGGTAAAATGAGGAGGGCATCATTTTCAAAATACTTCTTTATTTCGCTTCAATCACATAAAATCTAACATGGCGGCCCTTTGGCGCTCAACCGGGTGGTACAAAAGACAACATCTCAGCGAGGAGACACCAGCCAAGCCTTTTCTAGTATGCGTTCGCCTTCGTCAGCGCTCGTTCCATCTTTAAATAGGCTTATTTACCCACAAATCCTTACGCGATGGTAAAGAGTTCGCTCTATTTTCATTTATTACTTCCTTAATTTTGAATTTAAACTTTTCAAACCTGACATATATATATATATATATATATATATATATATATATATATATATATTATATATATAAATATATATATATATAATATATTTATATTATAAATGCGAACGTTTGTGAGTATCTTTGTGGGTCTTTCACGCAAAAACAACTGAATGGATTTTAATAAAACTTTACAGTAATATAGCTTATAAATCAGAATAACACATAGGCTAAAATTTATAACGATATTGTGAGAAGTTTTCAAAATATAATGACAATTGTCAAGAAAGGAGGAAAAAAATTCTGCCATTTGCAAAAAAGCCCGTGACAGCATTCATCTATCTTTTTTATCCCTTCTGTTTTGTCTACGCCATTCCTCAGTACGCTTTCGCCTTTAATTTATTCCGTTCATCAGTGTCATCACTATCTTTATTTCATAATAAAACTAGATTTCGAAGGGAGAGGTGGTGGCAAGATTTTAACATTAAATAAATACAACAAAAAGTAATATTAATGTATTACACTTCCTGATATAAATTATTTACACTATTTTAAGCGTTTATTACACAAAATTTGTAACTATGACAGGGGAAGGAAAACTATGTGAAATTAAAATAAAATATCAAAATGTTTTTATTATTTAGTTTTTTTTTCTTTTTGAATGTTTTTTTTCAGTACATGTAAATATATATCTACGCTTCCCCCATACTGTTTTTATAACTTATATATATATATATATATATATATATATATGTGTGTGTGTGTGTGTGTGTGTGTGTTTTAAAAGTATTTCTATTAATTCATTACTAAATTAATTATTTGTTAATTAAAAAAGTACATGGTCTATTATTTTGGATAATAATACATTTCAGAGACATTTTTAAGCTAACAAAAGAATCATTTTCTTTTTATTGCTTCACATTAATTATTTTTTAACTAATGTAATATTGTTTTTTAAAAGTCATAAATCGAAATTTGAAGCTATATTTTATCTGTGAGGGGGAGGGGAAGTGGAAACAGTAATTTTACACTAAAAAAACCGTGTTATGCCGTGCTAGAGGGAGGGGAAAAAACCTGTCTTAAATCGAAAATATGTGGAACAAATTTCGAAAAAGGGAAATTTAATGAAATAATTTTAGAAATCACTCACATTGCGCGCGTACAAACACACACATAATTGCTGGCGTCATGAGGGAAAGAGAAAGCCCGTGCAAAGCCGGGCCATGCAGCTAGTATATATATATATATCTGAGAGATATGCACATACAAAAATCAAAAAATCCTTAACTAATCGAAAAAGAGGAGCGAACATGAAATTTTTTGTAAGTATGAGAGAAATTCTTTTAATATATATACATGAAATATTATTCGTAGCATGCAGAGTGTACTTAAAAAAAACATTTAGGAGTTTTTGTGTTTCACAATTATAAAATAAAAATTAGTGGAAAAACTTTAAAAAAGTGAAAATTAAAATAAAAAAAATTCTTACATTTTATTAAGTTTCACGCTTAGTTATAAGCAATAAAATTGTTCCTTTTCTGGAACATTTTGGGCACAAAAAAATTGACCTCTTAAAGCGTTAAAACATAAGCTAATGAGATACCTTTTCTCACATCAACAAGTAAGTTGAGTAAATTTTTTAAAAATTGTTCTACATAAAACTGTGTTTTTTAATTTAAAACAAATTCACTTTTTTCGTGAAAGTTTACTTTCGGATAACTGATAAGTAATATCCGTCTGAAACACCTTTAAAGTAGTCACAGAAAAAAATATATAAATGGCCATACCGTTTAAAATAACGAACTGATACTAGTAAGCATATTTCTTATGATTTATGATCCGAATAAAATCAGGAAAGCTACACTAAAAATGTTCTAAATTTTATTTCCTCTATAAATATTAAGCTGCTTAGATGACATTTCTCTTCTTTTATTGTTATACAATTTACAGGGAGACATAAGTAGCTGAATCCGTTCTCTATATAACAAGAATTTATGACGTTAAACATTGAGTTTTAATGGCTCTGTGATAAACCATTTCTTCGTAGTTAGCTTTTGAATTGAATCTCGCTTAAAAGCTAAGCTGTAATATTCCTGTGTGTAATGCTTTTTTCCAGTGTTCTTATTTAGTTTGAAATCTTTAGACTCAACGTATAAAAAAAAGGAAGCTTCTTAAATTCCTGGTTTCTTGATAAATCCTATAAATGTGAAGTACTTTTTACATTCGGTGGCAAAAAGTCATTTTGAGTGTGCTCATAGTTAGCGAAACAGAAAAAAAATTCGGAGAAGTAATTGAAGTTACATTATTAGATATATTCGAAAAATTATGTTTAATGCTCTGTTTAATGCTCTACTCTCCTTTCAAACATAGTTGAAGTACAAACAGAAACTTTTTCTCTGAGTAATCTTTTAAAAATTTTTATTAGATAGATTTAAATGAAATGAAATCTTTCTCTCTCTCATTTTTTTAAGAAATTATTCAAGTATCATGGAAATATATTTCTTCTCACAAAAATAATTGATACTAAATTGTCTTTTGGATATATGTATATGTGTGTGTATTTCCAAAAAAATGTTTTTTTTTTCATTAATTTGAGCTAAATGATATTAATAGTCTTATTTTAATTTTCTATAAAAAAAACTAGGCATAAAAATATCGGAAGTCAAATTTCCACATATTTTTTAATTCTTAAATTTAATAAGAATCCTTTTAAACTTGGTAGCGTTACAAATTGCTTTCAGATTTACATTTCTACTTGTGATAAACTACTGCTATATATATATTTTACAAAATATTATTATTAATCTCAATGAAGAAGTCATTTCTTTAATAGAAAAGATCTTATCAGGTAATTAAATATATTTTAAAGGCAAAGCTATTTACTCTATACATAATGAGGATTTTAACCATTCAGTACATATAAATGTTATATATATATATATATATATATATATATATAATTATTATTATTATTATTATTATTATTATTATTATTATTATTATTATTAAAGTCCCATAAGAAAATTATAATAGTTATGATCTTAGTAATGTTATAACGTTTGAAAATTTTAGTATTCTAAGGAATTTAGTCTTACTTAGTAATTAGAAGTTCTTAATGAGTTCATACTAATTATAATGGTAATATAATGGTAATTATAATGGTATCATTATTATATAATTATAATGGTAATCTTGAAAGTAAAAAAAATTAGTGTTACTTTATTACTTATTTATATTACATTTAGCATTTTTAGTGAAATTTTACTGCCTAAAATAAATAATACTCAAATAAGCTTTAAAAAATCCCTGTGTTAAAATACTTAATATAAGTTAATATAAGTGTCAGTATAAAAAACTGTCGTCTTAAGTTTTTAATAGATAGAAAGAAAAAGAAATATGAACTTGAAAAACTCAAGTTTTGAGACAAACTTATTTAAAAGTGCCATAGATAATTTTATTGGTGCTTAAGAAGCTAAATTTGATGAAATCATGTGTTATATGAAGGATTGCGCCTCCTTCTATCTCTTGAAACTCTTTAAGTTCCCACTTTTTAGTTTTATTTATTTTTTAGCGTCCTTTCTTTACAATTCAGACAATTTCCGTTCTCTGTCGAAAATGCGTTCTTTACTTATTTCTCGACGCTTTAAGCTAGTGCGTCTCAAAGTTGCAATATTCGCTATCCGTTATTCAATCATAATTTTCATCGCGCCCCCCTCATACAATAACAATGCATTGAATTCATTGCTACTATACTTTGACGCTAAAAACTACGATAATGATTTTAACCTGTTATGTTCCCCCGGTGTATATAAACGTCTCGCTAAGCCAAAGCGTTTATTTCCCCGGACGTGTATATACGTCTCGCTAAGCCAAAGCGTTTATTTCCCCGGACGTGTATATACGTCTTTCCGAAGTATGATATTTTCTGTACACTGCTTTTCATAAAATTATTCCGAAAGCTTTGGGAGGGAGTAAAAGGACCTTTTTTTTGAAAATTTTTGCGAAGGATTTACTTATTTCAGATTATTTGCTTCTTTATTCCTCGCCACCCTCCCCAGTACATCACATCCGCGCTCCTACGTGAAAAACGGTTGGCACTCGCGCTCCTGCGTGGAAAACGGTTGGCACTCGCGCTCCTACGTGGAAAACGGTTGGCACTGGGAAGCGAATCGCGTAGCTTTTAATCGGCACTTAAGGGATTAATTATAAACTGCACAAATTACCAAAATAATTTTTGTTTTTAATTTTATATATGACAAGCCCATGGGGTCACTGATAATTAATAAACTTGTTCTTAACTTAGTATTGTTAAATTAGTTATCAAATACATTCTGTAGCACTGATACATTTATAAGTGTAATATATCAGTGTAAATGGGTGTTTTATTTTTTATTATGACAGAATGTATTTCGTTTGTTTACTTTTAGTAAATTAAGAGGACTTGGTACCCTAGAAATCACAAACCTATCGTTTTTTTTATTTTCATTTAATCTTATTCTTTTCATTATTATCTTTCGATTGATATATCACTTGTGCATGTCGGAAAGTTAGAAGTTGACTAAAACTTCATTTGAAAGCAAATTAGGCAATTCAGCCACACCCCCTTTTTAGAAAAAAAAGCTAAAAAATGCTTTATGATAAAAAAAAATCTATTTTAGAAATAGAAATAATAACTATGAAAAAGAATGTGTAGTATTAAAAGCAGAATATTTCCGAGGCTATACAATAATGTAATTTTTCTTCCTTGTGAAATGTGTGCATGTAAAATTTTTAAATTAAGGCATTTTATATTAATAATTTTATAATTTCAGGTCTCCTTCCTGATATATTTTTTATACAAATGTAATACTTTAATATTATAAGAAGAAAAACAGCTAAAATTTCTGTCGTGACAGAAAAAATATTTTTTTTAACGTTTTTCTTGAATTTTCATGGGCAATTAGTACTCTCTAAAAGTTGATCATTTATAAAAATGTGTGGGTTGAAAAAATATGAAAATGCAATTATTTTAAAGCAAAACGTATAACTAATATCTTAAAGTGGTATTTTTAAGTTTAATTAAGCTTATAATAATTATTTTTTCAGAATTATAAAATTTAAACCTGTTTTTCTCAGTTTGTGTTTTTCGAAATCTTAGTGCATTGAAAATGCTACTCCTTCGACAATTATTTACCAATCACTTCCATTTTTTCTTGCGTGTTGAAAATAAAGCATGTAATAAAATTAGGGATCCGTTTTGCTATAAACTGAATAATTTTTTTTTTTAAAAAAATAAAATGTAAGACATGTTGGCTTTTTCGTTGATTTTTAGCCTGTATATCAACATTTTATTTTTTTTCTCAAAAACGAATGAAGTTATTCTAAAATCGATTCCTAAAGTTGTTTAGATCATCCATAAGAGTATTATAAAAAAATTTCAGGTCAAGGAGTAGGATTTTAAAATTTTCCCAATTTTCTTCAAAAAATTAAAATTTTTAAAATTTTGTGAATAATATATGAAAATTTTCATCTGGTAACATTTTCTTGAATAGAAACATTGTATAAAATGCTAAAATATAATTTTTAAATACGTAAATAAAGAAGTTTGCTCAAAGGGTGCCAAGTCCTCTTAATAATTTTTTAAAAATAATCTGTTGTTTTTGACCTTTTCAATATACTGTTTAATATGGCAATTCGTTGAGTTGTCGCGCCCCTCAAGGAGGGCGCGCCCCACAGTTTGAGAAACGCTGCTTTAAGCACATTTATGATCAGTGCGAATTCCAATCTTACTAGAAGAGAGCACGACTAAGGAAATTCATTTGGGGTCGAGACTTTGTGCAACAGTAGTACTGCTATTGGGTATTCAAACCCCAATGTAATTCCGTCGAATGGCCAATCAATTCCTAAAAAACAGCGTTCCAAATTCATACTAAGCTTATGTACAAGTTATTTTCTCCCTTATACAACGTCGCCGTGTCGTGATCGTCAGCGTATCGAAGTACTATCCATTGGACCGGGGTTCTATTCCCGCGAGCGCGCCAACTTCGTTTTTACTTTTTTTCTTTCCAATTTATTTTATTATTTATTTTCAGAATTAAATAATTTTATTTTTTAAAAAAGATTCACATTGATTTTTAAATGATATTCTATATGAATGACATTGGAAAAGTGTTTGTTTTTATACGCCACATCTTTAAGTGGCCAGTGAGCTGCGAAATGTTTTAAGAAAGAGTAAAAAAAATCAACACTTCTGTTTTTCTTTTTTTCATAAACAAGAGTAATACAGCATTGGAAAGATAATTAAACTGTTAATTGATATAAAAATGATTAATCTGTTTTTTTACATTGTCTCATAAGTGATAAGGAATTTTATACATGTAAAAGATGATGTAATAATTTTCAGCATTATTTAAACCTTGTTAAAATTAATAATAAACACCATACAACAGGATACTTGGATACAATTTTACATATCATATATATATATATATATATATATATATATATATATATATATATATATATATATATACTCAGAAACATTGAAAATAGCGACCCAAGAAGGAAGCTGAGTACAATCGTGAAACTTTGCAAAAATAAGTACAGCGTAATGTGATATGCAAATGATCCAAGTTTTGTGCCAATACGCAAGCTCATACACGCCGAGGTGGCACTACAATCAGGAAGAGGGTGCTATATAAGCCAGCGCAAATTCAAAGATTCATAAACGTGACGATTACCCGCAAATTGTAGGAAGACTTTGGTAAGCGAAACATGCCAGGTAAACGTGCTAGAAGACATTTCTCACAGTTAAGCGAGATTGAGAGAGGCCTGATCATCGGGATGAAAACTGCAGGCTGGTCAACGCACCATGTTGCTGGTCAGGTGGATCGTTCGGAGTGTGCCGTTAGAAATTGTTGGGAGCAGTGGACACGAGAAGTTACCCACGCGCGGAAAACCGGGTCTGGAGCGACCAGGAAGACCACAAGGAGAGAGGATCAAAGGATCGTGCGGCAAGCACTTGTGGACCCCACATTGACTCGTTCAACGATAGGAGCAGACGTAGGCGTAGCAATTGTTCCACAAACAATTTCCACACAGCTTGCAGAAGCAAATCTTAGATCCAAGCGCCCTTTCCGTGCACTCCCTTTGACACCGGAACATCGGCAACTGCGTCTACAGTGGTGCCAAGCCAGATCAATGTGGAATGTCAAAGATTGGCAAAATATTGTGTTTAGTGGTGAATCCCGGTTTGTTTTGGAGACAGATGATAACCGTGTACGAGTGTGGAGGCACCCTGGTAAGCGGTACAATTCCCCATACACTGTTCTACGTCACACTGACCGCACAGCTGGTGTAATGGTCTTGGGGGCCATAACTTATGATAGCCGGTCCACTTTAATTGTGATGCGTGGAATCTTAAATCCAAGCGCCCTTTCCGTGCACTCCTTTTGACACCGAAACAACGGCTACTGCGTCTACAGTGGTGCCAAGCCAGATCAATGTGGAATGTCACAGATGGGCAAAAGGTTGTGTTTAGTGGTGAATCCCGGTTTGTTTTGGACACAGATGATAACCGTGTACGGGTGTGGAGGCACCCTGGTAAGCGGTACAATTCCCCCTACACTGTTCTACGTCACATTGCCCGCACAGCTGGTGTAATGGTCTTAGGGGTCATAGCGTATGATAGCCGGTCCACTTTAATTGTGATGCGTGAAACCTTAACGGGCCAACGTTACGTTAATGATATTCTTCGACCCCATGTAGGACCTTTCCTAAATGGTCTCCCAGGGGCAATTTTCCAGCAAGATAATGCTCATCCGCATACAGCAACAGTTGTTCAAGACTTCCTACGTCATTTTTAGACACTTCCATGGCCTGCCCGCTCCCCCGATTGGTCCCCTGTAGAGCACGTGTGGGATCAGCTGAAACGTCAGATGCCATCGTGTCACTCTGTACATGATTTAGAGTTGGCGGTTCAAGATTTGTGGGCCCATCTGCCTCAGGACAACATAAGGTGTCTAATCAACTCTTTGCCGGACGGTGTGGTGGCATGTATTGCAGCTGGAGGTGGTCCAACGCGCTATTGAATCTGCCCACTATTTGTGTCGTTGCACACCCTGTATTTGTTTAATTGTCCTGTTTTTGAGATCATGTGAATCTCTTATCTGTGTCATTATGTGTATTAAATTGAATTTCAATCCGATGCTTTCTTCTTGGGTCACTATTTTCAATGTTCCTGAGTGTATTATATATATATATATATTACACTCTGTCGCAAAAAAATATATGCACCCAGAAGAAATCAAGCTACAATCACGAAACTCGGCAAGAATGTAGTCTGGTAAGAGATATGCAAATGATTAAAATTTCGAAGCCAATGAGACAAGGCTAAGTGTGCTATGCGCATATTAGTTGCGCAACTGGGAGAGTTTAAAAGCATGAGTACGAGCGCCGTACGGCTATCCAAACGAATCTGATGACTTTGATAGACGATATTGAGACTTAGGATGCCTCTAAGACGTAACCGGCGGCAGAACGAGCAGCTGACGGACTTTGATAGGGGCCGTATAATAGGCCTCAGAGAAGCAGGTTGGTCGAATAGACGTATCGGCCGCCACCTCGGTCGGAGCGATATGGTAGTTGCTCGGTGTTGGCAACAGTGGATCACAGAAGGTAGAGTGTACCGTCGCGGAGGGTCAGGACGTCCCAGGAACACAAATGATCGCGAGGATCGTGCAATCAGAAGAGTGGCCACTTCGGCACCAACAACGTCGCTAGCATCGATTCAACGCCACTTACCTCCTTCCAGACATCCAGTGCCATCAAGAGAAACCATAAGGAGACGACTGACCGAAGTTGGCTTGAGGAGCCGACGTCCGCTAAGACGCTTACCACTGACCCCACATCATAGGCAGTGTCGACTGGATTTTTGCCGACCTCGGGCAACTTGGAGTGTGACAGACTGGAGACGTGTCATCTTCAGTGATGAATCCCGATTCAGTCTCAGTGCTGATGACCACCGCACACGTGTCTGGAGGCGCACCGGCCAGCGGTCCGATCCGGCATTTATTGTCGAGCGGAATATAGCAATTTCACAAGGTGTGACAGTGTGGGGAGCAATTTCTTGGGACACACGATCATCTTTAGTGGTCCTTCAAGGCACTTTGACAGCTCGCAGATACGTGGACGATATTTTAACGCCGATTGTGCTACCCATGCTATCAAGTCGCCCAGGTGCCATTTATCAACAGGATAATGCTCGTTCACATACTGCGCGACTCTCCCAACAATGTCTTCAAGGATATGACGTCCTACCATGGCCTGCCAGGTCACCAGATCTTTCGCCAATAGAGCATGTCTGGAACGCGCTGGGAAGGCAACTGCAGCCGTCCCGAGATACAGGAGAATTAACTGCGCAGATGCAAAGACTATGGCAGGATCTTCCACAGGGGGTCATAAGTGATTTAACTGAATCGATGCCACGCCGAATTTCGGCTTGTATAGCTGCCAGAGGTGGCTTTACTACTTACTGATTTTTAACCTTTTGCAAGCTGTAACCGCTTAATAAAATGATATTTTGTTCTGAATTTTTAATCATTTGTTTATTTTCATATACACTACATGCATACCAAATTTCGTGAATGTAGCTCAATTTCTTCTGGGTGCATATATTTTTTTTTGCGACAGAGTGTATATATATATATTGTATATATATTATGTATATATATATATATATATATATATATATATATATATATATATATATATATATATATGATGAATCTCCAGCCCCAAAAGTGTCAGTTGGGGTAAACTTCCTACCGGGACAACTCAACCCACCTCCCGCATAAGAACTTTGACTTCTACTTTCGCCGGACTTAAAGAAGACACGTGTTCTAAGGACTTACTCGCTGCTGATCAACGCTGAAAGAGCTCTCGTTTTTGTCATGGCTTGGAGAGAGAGTGCAGACTTCTTTACTGAATATTGAAATAAAATATAATAGGACAAACGGCTGCCCGTTTCATTTCTCCTGTTAATCCAAGAATTTCTCCACAACATGATATATATATATATATATATATATATATATATATATATATATATATATATATATATATAAATCCAGGTTGTTGTGAAATGTTGTTACTTGACAGAGAGGAAGTTTGACCCGCAGTTATTCTGGAATCTAGACACATCTTTTTTTGGTCATCAGGATTCATCTCTAAACGAGAATCATCGCTGAAAATAATTTGCTCCATACAATAAAATTCCAGGTGGAATGATTTCGACACTACTGAAATCATGATTTTAGTTCTCGTGCGATGAATAACTAACTCAATTGACATTATCAGCTCAGACTCCTCTGAGTTTTTTACCAGTAGTCCTTAAAATCATTACTCTGTTCACATATTTTGTCGGTTCACATTCTGTCCTGACCTCAGATGTAGGCTTGTCTATAACTTCAATTATTCGAGTAAATTTGCATTGCAAAATTTATTTTATGTACTTAAACTAAGTATTAATTCATTTAAAAGATTAAACTGACCGTTTTAAAATTATTTACACCACACACAGAGTTTTTTAAAGGTTTGTTTCGAATTCGAAAAACTACTTCCGGCTGCAGAAGTTCACTTCCGATTTCAAAAACGTGCAGTCTAGTTAACTTCAAACATACCTATATTTACAGTTCTATAACATCTATGGAAACGCATTTTAAGCAGGTTTAGGAGGCTAAGAAATCCTATTTAATCCTACACAGTACCCTAAAAATTTCATTTTTACCGAAATTTTTTTTGCATGTTTTGGTGGCCCATATCATTGAGATGCTTGCCACGAAATTTCAGATCTGTTAGCAAATTAGTTTTTAAGATATTTGAAGTTTTATGAGCTATGGTTTTGGTTTTGGTTTCCTTTTAAAGCATTTTTTTCACACTTAAGTAGAATTAATTAAAAATATTTTTGAGCTTTTAGTTTGAAATGGTTATTAATTCCAATTTTCATTACTAAAATCATTTCTGCTTGATTATGTTTTGAGTTTTTTCAGTTCTCATAATTAATTAATAAAGCTTAATTTCATGACCAATTTTTCTTTAAAAATAGTTTATATAACTTAAAAGCTTTATCATTAATTTTTTTCCTGTAGAGAAAATGCCATGGCAAATGCGTTCTGGGTTTCTATGAGAAACAATATTTCGAAGAGATGGAATACTACTGAAAATTATGTATCTAAAAATCAGTCCTCAGCTGATTCTGCAATTAGACTTCCGAATACAAGTATTCTGAATTCAAATGCTGCAGATATAACTGAATATTTCCTTGTACCAAACTACATTATACTAAACATATTGTAGTACTATATTTTAGTATTTTAAAGTCGTACGACAAGATCTAAAACTTCCAAAACTGCTTTAATTTAAAACTGAAAAAAATTAAATTTTATGAGCAAACCTGATTATTTTTAGCTTAAGTTAGTATCATTATTATTTTGTACATAAATTCTTCGTGTTTCAAAACTTTTGTGAAATATTAGGGTGAGATAAAGCTGAATAAACTGACGTCTTAACAAATGCTATCTATATTATGCAAAAATATATTTTGAATTAAAAATGTAATTTTCAGTCATACTTAATAAAAATAGTGTTTTAATGTCCAACATACATTGGAAAATAACATATTAAAAATTAGAGTTTTACGGGCATTATAAGTTTTTGTTTTATGACTTTACAAACTTTAAATGCGTTTATCTCAGACTTTTAATTTTGAAGGTATAAGTGTTTTCTAATCCCTAAGGCTTTTTTCCTGTTCAAGATAGAGCCTTGAAATTTTTTGTATATACTTCCAAATGTATGTTCTATAAAAGTTAGTATGGATTTAGGGCTGAGAACTCTAGTTATTTTTCTAAAAAATGCTAAAGTTGATATTTTAAAAATTTTCGTGTTTTTTCCAGGTTTTTCTAGAAAAATAATTATTAAAAATCAATAAGGGAATATATTTTCAAATCCATACTAAATATTGTTTGTAATAATCTAAGAATCATAAATAATTTAAAATTACTAAAAAAATTTAAAAATTGAGTATTTTATAAGAGTTTGAAAAACTTCAAAAATTCCTAATTTTTTAAAATTATAAAATAATGGCTGATCAAACTGACTTTTTGCTTACAGTATCAGCTTAATAATATAATCTAAATATAAAACATCAATTATTTTTACTGTAATTGTCTCCAAAAAAATTTTTGAAAAAGGGTACCGTGTAGCCTTAAAATCAATATTAAAACTGGAAAATCTGTGTTTAAACCAAAAATAATGTTTTCAAAGTAGTATAGTGCCCTTATGAACTTAATAACTTCAGAAACTACCTTATTCCGAAGCTGTACAGAAAAAAAATGCTCCCGTTTTTTGTTTTATAAATTATTTTTATGAAGTAAACGTAAATTTCTTAACTTAAAACGTAGCAACGTTTTCAACATAAAATTTACATATAAAGAGAAATTTCAAAGGTAACAGGAATTTGAAAGAAAAATTAAGAAACCATCTTGTTTAAATAAACCTAATATTTAATATTACTATAATTTTTCTTAAATATATGATACGTTATAATATAAACTGCGTATTAATAAAACATAGCATTACTTGAAAGACTTTGATAAAATAAGAATCAGTTAAATCGTTTAATTTAGAAAGCAAAGATGATTTTAAAAAATAATTCCAATAAAAAAAGTTTCTAGGGCTCCAGGAGGAGCTCCATCAGTGGAGAAAAAAACTGGAATTAGATATTTTTTGCGATATATAATCAAGAAAAAAATATTTATCATCGTATTTTTCTTATCTAGAAACTATTAGTAATATTTCTAGACTGTTCTAAAACCCCTAATGTTGTTTTCTATTAGTTAAAACTTCAATTAAAAATGAAGGGAATAAAGTTTGAAAGTTAAATAAAAAATATTTCACATTCCTGCTCTGGGCAAAAATACTTAATATCCTCTTAAGATTAATAGTTGCTCGAACAAAATGACAATCAATACTTGGCTTAGAGCATTAGAATTGTACTACTGATTTCAACTTGGACGTGTCACTAGATCTTTAAATTACTCTAAATCGTAAATCACTTGAATATTTTTTGTGTGTTTTTTAACGTTATAAGAAGCATCAAGCGTCGAAATAAAGTTTTAAGTGTGTAAAAAATGATTGCTTTTTTTCTATACATGTTACAACAAATAAATTATTTGCTGGTAGGTGTAGATTATTTGTTTTGTTCAGTTTCAAATATCTAAAAAAAAATGTTATTTAAAGAAAATGAAATGATTGGGTGAGAAATATTTTTAAAAAGTTCTGATGAAAACGTTAGAGAAAATTATGAGAGAACATTTTATCTTAAAAATATATTTCTTACTTTGAGTAATATTCTAACAATAAGTTGTGTCTTTGCTTCACATCCATCTAAGGATAAATCGAAATATGATGGACAAAATTCTTTCAACGGTTATTTTAAAAATACAAAGATTACTAAAGCTCTTGTAATTAAAAATTAATATTCATATTGATTAGAAATAATTATTCTAAGACACACGTATACTTCATCACATACTGAAATGCATATCTTTTTATGTCATATGTTTATTTGATAAGAAAGGTAATATTTTAGAGAATATACGTTTTGTTCTCCTAGATAGACATTTTCTAATACAGACTAGAGCAGGGATGGCGAACCTTTATGAATCAACGTGCCATTTTTCCTGAAGAAATATTTTTTGAGGTATAGATGGGCCGTCACATATTTTGACTTGTGATTTTTTGGAAAAAACTAAAACTAAATACTAAACTCAAAACTCTTTATTTACTACGTAAAAGTACATTTTGCACTGTATTGTTGTAAATTTTTTAGTTATACGTGTAATTCAAATGAGAAAGTAATATTAGTGTGACTTTTGTTGTTGCAAATTAGATCACAACTTATGTTAGGATTGTAAGACAATAACAAACGAGTGTGTTCCCCGCCGCATCGTGTACCACGACCGATCACTCGCGTTTCTTAGAAATACTTCATGGTGAACTTAATTATTTTGAACAAATATGAAAACCATTTGGATTGGTGGTGTGCCCAAAATATTGTGTCACGTACCATCAATTGCACGCATGCCATTGGTTTGCCATACCTAGATTGGAGTCTCGATAACCTACTAAGTAACTTACTGTACTCGTAATCGATTGGTAATGGGTTTGGATCGTGAATTTACAGTCGTGTACAGAGATGACGCACATTAATCCGAAACTGCCTTCGGTACTCTTGATTGAGGATACAGTTAGGACAAATATTCAATTGCCTTCTCCTCCAAAATAACCTTCTACAGTTTGAAAAGTATTGAGGTCTGCGGTAGCCCAGTTTTCAAGGTATTGGATCATGGCAGGCATATCATGAGTTCGAGCCCAGTACCACTAAGAACCCGCCGTGTAGGGCAGTAATGCACGTTAAATCTATCGAGAGCTGAAACGTCCTCCCGTTGGTGTGGTGTGGTAGTTAAGATAGGGGGTGCCAGCTCAGGTGTCGTCTACGTCACTTGACCATGTTTCAAAATTACGTGGTCCGTCGCCCAAAGCCCTCATGTAGCTGAACAGTGCGACGTTACTTTTCAAGTGAGTGATCACTTGAAAAGTAATGAAGGAAGATCGTCAAAACAATTTCGTAGAAATCTTAGATATTGTCTGTACTGCTTAAATTCAGCGTCAACTTCCTGTAAGTGTAAATCATGAGGTATTTTTTATAGCATAGTTTGTTGTGATATATGAACTGAAGATGAAGGCTATGGTAATAATACATTGCGCAAGGTCTGTACAAAGAATATGAACCAGAAAAAAACAGTATAAGAAATTCAAGGCATATTTTAAAAAAAGTAAATAAAAAAATGGTAGCAATTTCTGATACAAATCACTGAATTGTTGATGAAGGTGTCACTGTAAGAATTAATATACCAGCAGTAGATAGAGCATAAACTGAAGGCCTGTCAAATTTAGCTGTGTTTTTAAGTAACACCAAGGATGGTTTTTATAAACTGGACATGACTGCCTTTGAGCTCACATTTGTTTTGTTTTCATTTGACTGTCTCACATTTATGTGTTTTATGTAATTCTGGACGAGTTTGGGTGTGTGTGCTTTGTACTTAAGGCTGTTTTCGGTTAATGTTAAAGAATAGGACCCGAATTTGGAACATTTTTTCAGATATAAAAGAAATGAAAAATTAATATGATATTCTGACTTCACTATCCTTTAGAAAGCAACATTTTTTACCATACTTCCCTTTTTTAACAGAGTTGATTCCTTTTTTTTGTATAAAATGTATTTCGCGTTTTTTCTCCTATACCATAATGTTAAATGGGCTACGCCTTCTCGTATTAAAATGAAAAAAAGAAAGTATTCATGGAATATTTTGAAATTTTTAAAAACACTATATTGTTAACAGAGATACGATCTATAATTCTACAAATTTCCACAGAAATTGAAGCATTTTTCTGCCTGAAAATATGCTTCGTGTTTAGTTCAAGGTGATGGTCAATGGTCATGCATTTGATAAATAAAATTAAAAAAACTGGGTACTATATATAAAGGGTATCTTGAAACAACTATTGTCTGCAAAATGCCGCTATAAAGGAAAGGAAACTTTTCCTAATATAAAAATACATTTACGTTGAATAGCAATATAATCACGCCTTGCTACTTGACTGGGTAACAGAAAGTGTTACTGAAAATGTAAATACGGCCTAAATACCTGTGCTTTTTCAAAAAAAAATCAGTTGCTATGTAATTAAAAGTTTCATCAATCTTTATAAAGATTTAATATTCAATCACATAAATAACAAATAAGCATAACTTTTTATCATGTTTTTTTGAAAAATATATTTCTTAATTGTAATAATAATTTTAAATCACGAGACTGGTTTGTTGTATACTGCTTCGTTCATTGATTGAGTCTAGCTATTTCCTTTTTTAGGTATCGAAAAAAAAATAACATCATGTTTCAACAATTTTTAGTATGTTTTATTTACAATCTGCTAAGTAATATATGAAATTACTTGTTACTTTACGGGATAAGAAAGTGCAATGTGTTTTTGTTTTTCAATTAATAGCAATGCTGAGTATACATGTGCCAGCATTATAAAAATATTGTTGTTTTACAAACAGATATTTTCTTGCACTTTAAAGAATGCATAATACGTAACGTACAGATTATTTAGGCATTCTGCCAATTAACAAAGTTATGTACGGAATGAAAAAATGTTTCACACTTCGGTGGAACCACCTAGTTCAGGGATGGAGAACCAGTGGCACGCGTGCCACTGATGGCACACGACACAATATTTTTGGTACGTCAGTGATCAAAATGGTTTGCATTTTATTTTTGAAAGTTTATCATAAAGTATTACGAACAAACGCGAGTGATCGAGGAGCACACTCGTCTATTATTGTCTTGTCTTAATTATGTCGTAGACTACAGTTGCTTATGATGCAAAGTTTATCTACGCATAGCATAGTTAATTTCACTGACACAACTGTATTTTTAAGTTTATCTGTGTTATATCTAAGATTTTTAACTGTCATTTAACATCTCTAGTTCAGCAAAAGAACAAAATGTGAATATAGTAAGTGTAATAGAGAATTTCAAATTTGGTGGACTGAGAAACATGGCATTATTAGTAAAGGCAACAAAGCGGTGTGTGTTTTATGTTCTGGAATAATGGTATGCAAAACATCGTCTGTAAAACGGCATTTTGGAAAAAAAATCATAAATCCTCTTGTCAACAAAAAGGAACCACAGCAAAAATAAATAATTTCTTAGAAGCCGTTTGGCAAATGACTCGAATTAAGCATGCATTTTTAAAAAGTAACACCTTACAATCCTATTATAAGTTATTTGTCATCCCATCTGGAACGACAGAAGTCACACTAATGTAACTTTATAATTTGAATTACATATATAACTAAAACATTTATAACTATACAGTGCTAATGGTACTTTTTTGTAGTAAATAAAGAGTTTTGTGTTGCTAGTATTCAGTTTTATTATTAGACGGCACGTCTATAACTCATTACACACTTCTTTAGAAAAAAATGGCACGTTGATCCAAAAAGGTTCACCACCCCTGACCTAGTTCATCGGCAGTTTACCAAAGTAATGCACACATTACTTAGTTTTCACACTTTAGCTGTAATATGTGTAAAGGTTAAATCAATTAGAGAATAAGTAATATCTTTCTTGCAGTAAGAATTAATAGGGGAAAAAAAGGATATTGAACTAAAGGAGTTCATACATGACATGTTACTTTTATGTAGCCTTTACTGACATAGTTGTATCTCTCTCAATAAATTGTATCTCATAATTTAACTCTTTACTTTATAAAAATCTCATTTTCCATAGTTTTTTTTAAAATATGAATACCCTTGCTATTTTTTTAATTATTTTCACAGAATTTTTACCACATTTTTCATATCTATACAAGTTATATAGCGAATATATCGAAAATAGTTATTAACACAATAATTACTTAATATTGTTCTATATAATGTAATTTAAAAAATGTACAGGGAAAAACTGTGCAGGAATAAATGAATTATTTTACCACCGAAGCTACTTGATATAAAAAGAAAAAAAATCAAGAAGGCGTAAAATACCCAAATTATAATTCGTTAAACTGATATCGTTTGTTTCTCTGATTCTTAAAATATATTTTTCTACTGCTATAATTTATAGCGTGTTAGAAACAGAAAACTTGCATCCTCTTTTTTCATTAAATCTCTACACCAAAGAGTTGTAAGTTACTCTTTTATCTACATGAGTTTCAAAGGAATAAAATTTCCTTCCCACAAGAAAAAAAAGCAATCCGCAGGTGGAAGATCAACTGACTATACATAAAGACAGTTGGGTAGACCTCGTTAGACAACGGCATTACATTACGGGCGTCCAGGAAAAAGAATTGCAATAAGAGATAGCAAGGATTTCGTTCTTTTTTTCTGTTTGCGCCCTAAAATTCTTAATACAAACTTTTTCTCACAGGTTAGTCGTAAAAAAGTAGAGACACCTGTCTAAGTAAAATAGGGGTGGGGTCTTAGTTACGGTGCCCTGTACTTTACAGTTATGACGGAACCTTACGTTTGACTTTGGACGTAGAAAGAAATAAAACTAGGGCGTTGTCCAGCTAAATCGAATCACTTGCAAGTATCTAGCGCAAATCATCGAAGTCATTATCATCATATTACGAATATTTCTTCAAACTGGGTCGAAGAGTAAGGGTTGAAGATCGAAGAAGATCGATTAAGGGAGATCTTTATTAAAGTTGCTAATAAGCATCTCTAAGGAAAAGGTAAAGAACAAAGATTAATTGTTTGTCTTTAATTAAGAGCTATTTGTATCCAGAAAATACATTACACAAAACTTTTAAGATTTAGTACCAAATAGGCTCATTGAGTGAGATTCGTCTTCTGTTTTCTTTATTTGTTGTCGTTTTTATTTACCGTGAAATTTGAGGGTTAGCGTTATGCTTTGGATATAAAATGATGGTTTTAAAAATAAAAAGACAAGTATTAAAAAATAAGATTGCTATATGTATGAAAACACAGTTTATTTAAAGGAAATGACTTTATGAACTTTTATTATTGGATAAAATGAAAAATGTTCGTAGTGTTCGTCTTCAATTACTTCTTCAAACACATCATCGAATTCTGTTTCGTCTTCACTCCACCACTTTTACTCGCATCAATAAATAATAATCTTCAATTCTATCTAGATCGTTAGACAGACTACATTTTTTAAAGGACATTTGATTTATGTCAGGTTTAATTTAACTCCACGCTTTTATTATCCACTCATACACTATTTCTAGACTGGCATGCCACATTTGGCCTCCTTTTATAAATGTTTTTCACTTTCTACTATCCAAATACCTTCTAACACTTCTTTTCTCGCTCTTTACGGTTCTAGTTCAAAAGCTTGGGGTATAATACTTTGAATAAATGATTTCGAAAGAAAATAAAAGAGCATAGCATGTGTACATTTCAGGCTTCTTCGTTAGAAAAGGGAGAGCGATTTTTTCAAGATGGGGGGGTCTGGGATCGACAGTTCACCATTCTTGTATCATGCTCCTTTTGATTTTGTCGATTTTCGGGAACAAAACACAGTAAAAAACTAATTATTGAATAAATAATTAGCATTAATTAATAAAATTAATCATTAATAACAAATAATTAATTAAATTTTACGTACTATATACTTAGAATTATAATCAATCGAAAAAAGTCAAGGGCTTTGGGGGGGGAGTCCGGACCCCCTTGTGTGCGCCACTGGTGCGTGTTATAAGGCAAATATACCAAAAAATTAAGAAATGCAGTAAAATTAGTTCCGCGTTATACGCTGGTATGTATAATACGCCGGTGAGTGTAATGCACCGGAATATGCGTATCTGTCCCTTAATTTGAAATTTAAATAAATTGTAAAAAAAAAAGCTAAGATAGTTCTGAATTTTAAATTATTGTCATAGTATGAACTATATAAATATCAAGTGTAAAAAACACTTTTTGCTTGAACATTTTAAAATAAAATGCAAAATATTTAAATAAGTTAGAAATCAATAAATTAGAATATTTGAAGCAACAGCAGTATATTTAGCGAACTTTATTTATGGAATAATTTTCAATTCGATTAATAATTTGCAAAATTCTTGATCCAGATTAAGATACATTATTTAAACAATAACGTTTTTATAAATAAGAGCAATGCTTCATTATAATCTAAAACAGTACTTTACTACGCCTACAATTATGAAAATATTTAATTTCTTAATATTTTGTTTATTTTTTAACCGAAACAATTTTGATATTTTAAGTTTGCCATCAATTAGGTTTAATTAAGATAAAAATTTAATGCTTAAGAACTCTCTCTTTCTTTCTCTTATATCTATACAAAAACAGAAATTTACGTAAATCATAAAATTGTTAGTTTGATTTTAACTTTCATGTGCTTAAGTAGAAATTATTTTAAAGATACATCTTTAGGAAAAATGTTTGATAAAATCCTTTTATATATTTCTTTGTGAACTGAAGTCCAAAAGACTTGCTTGTGAGATGATATGCTTGGCCTACTATACCAATTAATCTAGAAAAATACACCATTAACTCCCTAGTAATTGCGAGCGTGACAGTATTAGGTTTATTTTCCTGATTCTTTCTATTTCTCTGCTTTTCTTCCTACAGTTTCTAGACAAAACCTTTGTGTATTAGTTATTTTTCCCTCGCGTGAGTGTTACCAATCTATTTTTGGGACGAATTTCTGTTTTGTTTAGAGGATTAGTCTTCTATGTATTAAATAGTTTCATTTCCTACCATTTATTTAATGATATTTCCGATATTTTTCCACCAAATTTAATTTAAAGTAATTAAACTCAGTTACACATCAGTTTCAGATTAGTAGAGTGATATAAAATAAGTTTCCTTTCGAAGACATTTGAGAGGACAATCTGATTTAGTTCAATAAATATTACTTTTCTTATGATTATTGATTTTGATGCAATTACATTTTTTATGTGTTTATGTTTGTGTTTATGTTTTTTAATATACTTAGACATATACTGAAAAAACTAAGAATATGTTTATTGATTTATTATAAAGATTTACAGTTAAAAATGACTTATATTTTTACTCGCTTATACAGTTTTTTAAAAGTGATAATTTGTAAAATATATGACTTTTCCAAGCCTTTCATTCAATAATCTTCTTAAGTTCCAAAAATTGAGATACTACTCTCCTTACTGAATTTAAGCATACAGTTTTTGCAGTATTTATCTTTTCAGAAAAATTCAGGGAATTCTGAGTAATAATTGTTTTTTTATATCCTCTTTTTCAAAACTTTGTTGACTTAGAGGCCTTTTTACCAAATATGTCAATTATGAATGTAGATAATAATAACAACTATTACTATTATTATTATAACATCAACTTTTGATAGATGTAAGGACGAAATATCTGCTTAAATTATTAACATTCAGGTAAATTATGTTTGACTTCAATCATTTTCTTGATAACGAATTTTGTGTTTGTTAAATTTCAGATTAATAATTGAATGATATAAATAGTAAGGAAAAAATATTACAAAAAATGCCATAATATTTGACAGGTATGCAAATTATGATATATAAATATATATATGTATATATATATATATATATATGTGTATATATATATTTCTGCTTTTTATAAAAAAAATAGATTTACGTATTTTGGATATTAAATTCCCTCATATTTTCCTAACTCCTAAATTTCATTAAAATTCTGTTAAATTTAGAACTATTACGAATGGTTTTAAAACTTATATTACACATCCGGGAAAGAAGCTACAAAATATTATTCAATCTACATTAGACAAATTTGATAATTCTATTATAATTAAGAATATTATGGACATTATTAAGTATATGCAAGGTAAAAAAATTATTTCTATGTATACCTATGATTTTGAAGATTTATTTAACTCCATAGATATAGAAGACTTGTTTCAGATTCTTAAAATAGCATATAGCAAATATTTTTTGAATAAGGTAATAAAATATAATAAATATATTTCTATTATTGAATTAGTATTAAAAGAAACTTATATTTTTCATAATAACGCTCATTGTCAGCAAATTAAAGGTTTACCATAAGGTGGACCAGCTAGCAACTGCTTAGCAAATATTTACTTGCATTTTTATGAAAATGAAAGTATTAGTTATGAGTCTTGTAACTGTTTTAGATACGTAGATGACTTAATTATATTTAGTAATATAGTAGACTTTGTTCCTAGCTTTAATTAATATCCCCACTATTTAAAATCATTAAAAACTAATTATAATAATGAGTCATCTAACTTTTTGGACCTAAATTAAACGCTAAGAATAATTTGCTATTAAGTAATAGTTTTGATAAAAGAGACTCACATTTGATTTTAACATTATAAAAATGTCTTTCGGGGGTAGTAACCTACTCCTATCAATATTTAGAAACATTATCTTAAATTTTATAAAAAGAAACAATGATTTAGTTACTGATAACATTTTAAAACATTTTAATTTTGTGAAATTTTGCAATAACTGTTTAGAATACAACTATCCAAGTAAATTTATTTATAAATATATATTTCTATTTCAAATTAAATCTATTTTTAACTTAGTTCAATATTTTATTTAACATTTCTTCTAATTAGTTTATTTTTTTAAAAAAAATTTAAATATTTTTAGCGCTTATTTTAATTACAAAATAACTATCCAGTATATAATTATCCAAGTAAACATACTTTTAAATATATTTCTATTTGATATTATCTATTCTTAATTTTGTTTATTATTTTATTTAAAATTTTCTTATGTTTTGTTTATTTTTAAAATATCTTAACGGTTAGTTTACTTGCGAAATAGCTAACCAGGTGGCGCCACGGTTTTTCTTCTTGTGTTGACGTTCCAATCTTTTAAGTCCTTTCGCGTGGGATCTTAACGTAGAAGGTTGCATTTTTTAGATTTCCAAAAAATTTTTATTTTTCATGTAAGTTTTTATCCTAATTTTTTCTATAATTTTTTTTTTATTATTTCTCTCCTTGTGAGATTCATTTTTGTTCTCTTTTCTTAATTTTATTTTAATATATTGTTAGGTTCAACGTCCACGTGGTTGAAAAAATAGGCCTAACTTTTCAACATGGCTCTATTTCCCCCTATTACGTCGAAAATTTCTGCTGTACGGGGAAGGTTGGATCCATAAAGCATTGCTAACCCTAATTCACTGACCTAATTCAGCGATAGCTTTAGAAATCATAATAGGTCATCAGTTTAGTCCAAAGACTTTTTTGTATCTACATTTGTTGTGTCTGGGGAATTCCAATTTCTTCTTTCTTCATCACTCTAGGTTCTAGAACTTCTTCACTTTTATTTTATTATACTATATATATATATATACCATTACTTAACTGTGTAACGGGTATTAGAAATAAGATTATACAGAAGGTTGATAGTTAGTTTTTAACGCCGTAAACACACTATAAACACCGTATTTTTGGAGTGATTTGCTTCTACCTGATAGCCAGGGCTCTTGACAATAGCTTTAGCTCGAATTTTCCTTGAAAGTAAATTTTTTAGTACTAATGTGCCAATTTTACTCCCTTTCTCTTGAACTATTTTCCTAAGTCCGTTCAGTGTTTTTGGATGCCGTTTTCCTAAGGCTCGTTTTAATGAACCGAAAGAACAAAAATTCATTGGAGAAGTGTCAGGTGATTTTACAGGTATTTTATAAAATGGGATACACTTCATTCCTGTTTCTGATTCATTCTTTGCTAAATAGCGGTAGTTGACTTAGACATGTGATTAGAGGCTTGTACATATGAAGCTCAATTTTATCAATGTCCTTTCCAGATTTCTTCTTCAAAAATTGGTTCAAAAATATTCTGTGGATTATAGAGCGAATTAATTTTGGCTTTACTTGAGACTTTTTTGATTTTTCATTTGCCGTTGTTACAAAATCCTGCAATTATCACGAATTCCTTTGGGCTCTTTACTGTACACTGACGAAGCCATTTCGTAAGGTCATGCCTGTTACTGGAGAACTGGAAAGTGGATTTTTTTTACAGTCACTTAACTATACACCTGCCTCATCGAGTGTTACCAAGAATTTCTATTTTTCCGCAGTTAGGTGTTTTTCATATAATTTCCTACACGTTGTGTGTGTGTGTGTGTTTTTCATATAATTTCCTACACGTTGTGTGTGTGTTTTTCATATAATTTCCTACACGTTGTGTGTGTGTTTTTCTTTCAGCAATATGTTTTGGCAAAAGCAGTTGAAGGTTAGGCTCAAACAACTTTTTTAACTTTAAATTTTAATGAATGATTTTACTTACAGAGCTGGAAGACATTCCTAGTTTCTATGCAATAAATCTTTGAGTAGGTGGATTTTCTTTTAGGATCAGAGACTTCCTTTTCTTGATAGTTGCTTGCGTTCGAACAGTCTTGGAATGAGGTTTCATGATCATGTTTTAATTTTTACTTTCAGCTGGACGTCTTTTTCTTTCAAACTTAATATATTATAAACAGCTTTTTTTTAAAATGGAATAACCGAGATTTTTACACCGCTATATAATCTTTTGATACGAATATTTCTTCTCGGAAAACGCAATTGTGCACCTTCGAGCCATCTACCAATTTTAGAAGCCATTTTCAAAACAAATATTTTATTTTACATTCCAATCAAAAGAAAAAGTTATCAGATGATTATTCTGCAGTTGTTAAAATTCTACCTCAAAATACAAACGAGAAAATAAATTATAAAATCGTTTCTATAAAGTGCGAATGACCTTCTAAATACTTTTAATCGAATCGAGTAATTTAAGGTTCTATATTTTTCTTGTTCAACATTTAAATCAATTAAGAAATGGTGAATGTGTTATAGGGTACGCAGAGAAAGATTTAAAAGTCAATGGAAGTCAGGATTGTGGGATTGCTTTGTGGCATGGTCGTCATGACACCAGACGCAGAAGTAATAGATTTCGTCTTCGATTCTCGACATATATCAAACTTCTTCCAGTCGAAAACCTCATTAATTTTCTCATCTTTATTTTTAGAGTTTGAACAAAAGAATTAAATTTGTGCTGCGTAATGTTTCAGTTTTGTAATTAATTGGAAGTCTTTCTTTTAATACAACACTTGTGGCATTTAGCTACATGAACATAACCTTAAAACCATTCAGGCGTCACTATTAAAGTTTCTGGAATTAGGAAGAAAAATTCATTATTCGTCATTAGACGAAACAAATAGTTTTTAAACTGCCTAAAAATTTCATAAACTACTGATTATATATTTTGTATAAATTTAGGATTTTTATAATTTTTCAAGGCATTTCCATCCAACCAACCTTTCTTTTCCAATAATTTAAGAATTTTATTGACGAATAAATAATTAGCTTTCTGAAAAGTACACGACTATATTAAAAATTGGTATTTCTAACAAAATTTAAAAATTCATTTAAAATTCACACGTGATTGAAATACTTAAAATTTTAGCTTTCTAAAACTGTCTTTGTTTTATATTGTGATTAGATAAAAATAAATTTAGATTTGTCGCATTTAATATTAGGCAATTTATATACTTTGCAACGACTATAGCAAACTTTTAGTACTTTTTTCTTTTTTGCAGAACAGTAATTTTGTTAAAAATTCTAAATTTAACACTTAACCGGAAAATTTCCTCATGATTTTAATCAAACTTTGATTCATTTCTTTAAAAATATTCTTTTGTAGCATTTGATTTGAAGTTTTTATATAATATACTATATTCCTATCGATTTAAATAATTTAATGCTAAAATGAGTAAGACTTTTCAATGAGAAAAACATTATTACAATTTGAATATTTTCACTATCTTTACAATTATTTCACACATTTAAATATACCAGTTCACATTTATTAACAGAAATAAATCCTGTGCGTAATCACAAAAATGGTGTTATAAATTTTTTCCCCAAGTAAAGAAGTTTTTTTTAAAAATATTCCTTTTTTATTTTGAGATTTTAACTAAGAAAAAATTGCTTTTTTACATTTATTAAAGTTGTAACAAACTAATGTGTGGACAGTGACCTCTAGCGGTCCACAAAACCGTTAGTCAAGAGGTTGCTATCGAGGCATTAACATCATGTAGAATATTTATCCCCGTTTATTGTGTCAATGCTAAATATTGTAGTTTACATAAATATATTTATTGAAGTTCCAAATGTTAATATTATTTAATGTTTGTAATAGTAATATTAAATGTCATATTCAGTTAAACCTGTTTTTGTGCGGTAGATAGGGACCGCATAAAAAAAAATTCGCACAAAAAATTTTTTTCAAGAATTTCATAAATTCTTACATATAACAAACTAATTCGTGGAAAAACAAAACATTTTTTATGCGGTGGATAGGGACCGCGTAAAAAAAGTCGCATTTATAAAATATGCCAATTATTTACGAAATTTATGTAAGAGTACTTCCATAACAAAATAAATAAATATTACCCATGGAAACATTTTAAAAACATATAGTTTCTCATTGTATGTACGGATAAGTCTTTAAAATGCACATACATAATTCATCACTACTCATCGTAATCCAAAGTCCTGTGATGAATATGTTAAAATCGCTTTCGCCACTTGAAGGTGCAATTTCAATTGATTTATTTTTTGGCAACATAAAATAAGAGATAAGTTTTTGTGACGAAGGTCGGGTGGTCAGTTGCTTGTAAATATCACGATAACCAGCTATACATGATTGAAGCCCTTTTGGGAATTTTATACTCCTTTCTTAACAGGTATCTATTTTAAGAAAATGCTTTTCCAATTTGTTGGAAAGCTGGATCCCTGCTTATTTTTATCCGCTCTTAAAGAATCTGGCTTCTTGTCCGTCTTCATAATTTATCAAATTATTGATAATGTCAGTGTCATTGAAAGTTTCGTCTTCAATCAAACGCGGGCTGCTGGAGCATTGAAAGAAAGCAACTGAATGCGAATTGTCGGGAGACTGTTTATGACAAATGAACAGAGCGTCTTGAAGTGTCTACATTTCAGTGGCGTAACGTACACCCCGCATCACGGGGATGGAGGAGTTGGATTCTAGGAGCCCAAGGCATGATTTACGATAAATATGTATTTACCCAATTTATAAAATATTAACGGCGAAACCTGACTTTCAGGAAGAAGGGGGTTCCTAACATTCTCCGTTATGCCACTAGTAAAGAGATAGAAAACATTACAATGGCACCAAAGCCATTGAAATTCATACACCGCATAAAAAAAATATCGCGCATAAAAACCGCACAAAAAAAGGTTCGACTGTATATTAAACGCTTTAACCAAATATGTTTGGCATCCGACTGCTTTCCATAAAGCAGTGTTTCCCAAACTTTTTACAAATGTGTACCCCTTCTAAAATTTTTGTAACGCTAAGTATTTTGTAGCGCTCGTCAAAAAAAGAAAGATGTATTTTAATAACAATCAAAATAAATTTATTAATTTTTTTGTGGCATATACTAAATAATAAGAAAAAAAGAAACAAATTATTCATAATAAAATATAAATAAAAGTTATAGTACAAATAACATTTACTTCGATTAATGAGAGGGATAAAATTGCTTGTGCTGAAAGGGCAGTCCATCATAATTTGGTTCCCTGGTTATATATAATTTAAATCTGAGATGCAAGTCCACGTGCAATAGTCTGCCCATGTTATTTCTCAAAGCACATGAGAAACATTTCCTATAAGAAAAATCGCACAAAAGCTATAAATACACAGAATGAAGAAGCCACTAACCATTAACGAAGTAAGTATTCTCTGTGACGACTGTGGCATAGATATGTATTCCCACTGTGTCACAGTGGGCCATCTCACACCTCGCTAGACTGTCTCAACTTGACTCATGTGAACGTAGAATTAGATGCAGCTAAACATGGTACAGTACATATTCTCAACAAACTTTTCCCGTACTCCTGGGGGTACACGTACCACACTTTGGAAAACACTACCATAAACAGAGATGTCTTAAGACTCTTAGAGGCCCTGGGCCCAGATAAATCTTATTTTTTGAGGTCCTGGACCCCTACACAAAAGTAAGCCCTACCTGAGATCTTTAAGAGCAGACCATAGCATGCATTATCAAATACTCGTTCAAACGGATATTTGAAACAAATAAATGCGCATGACTCACAATCTCAAAAACCTAGGCACAAACCGGCCCGACCTATGGCTGCGTTTTGACTAAATGAGTTTAATGATTATTTTTGGTACTGGCCTAGACCTTGACATGTATAATGGTCATATAATACAGACTTATTTCTTGTGCCAGTTAACAGGCAGTGTGAAATTCCTTGTTTTTTGGAGAATATGTACGGGAATAATATTTGACCATTAAAATTGTCTGGATGATGATCTTATTAAGGCAGAGCCGAGAACGAAACTAGGCCCTCACCGAATGTGAGGCCCTGGGCTCGGGCCCAGTTTTGACCTCTGCCTGAAGACGTTAAGTATCAATTTAATTAAAGTATTATTTTAATCATTAAAATATTTTAATAACTGCTTATTTAATTTTTAACCAAATAAATATTGAAAACGAAACAATAAGTCATTCACTTATTAATGATTTAAGGTATCCGACTAGGTTCGGAGATAAATTTTTCAAAAATTGATTTTCTGAATAATTTTATTGTTTTAAAGAACATAAATAGGCTTAAAAAGACATAACTATTAAATAACTAACATGTATCTTCCTCTTTTATGAAAAAAAAATATTATTTTTAGGAAAATTTAGCAAAATTTTTTAAGCTAAGAAAAACGTAATAAATAAAAATAAATTGTACATTATGCAATTTTAACATCATTGATATACTTCTTGATCCCTCTGAAGTGTCACAAACCCTCACGATAAAAAATATTTTAAGAAGTAAATATTTTATTAGCATTTAAATTTGATGGTCATGATTTTTCGTCAAAATTACGGCGTGTCTCAGCTAAAAATGGCTGTAAAATGTGATTAAATGTGGCTGTCTTAAAACATGCAGTTTGTTACACTCTGAAGGGCCTATAGCATATATGTTATAAATTTCATTGGATTTGATTGGATTATTTAGAAGATATCCCGTTTTTCGTGCCCAAATTATCAGGAAAAGTTCATTCTTCAAAAAACGAATTAAAAAAAATATTTTTATTAGTTAGATAAAGTAAATGTTATAAAAAGAACTTAAAAAACTTTCTAGTTTTATGGTGTTAGTCCTTCTTCCTAAATAATTAATTTCTTTTTTCCCTAATGACCCAAACAACACCAAACATCAAACACCTAAAAAGCACTTTTTCAACTTAGTCGGATACCTTAAGCAAATTATCCAACATTCATTCGTCCTTAAAATAAAAAAAAAATTATCAGTTTCTTTTTTCTATTTTTTCCCCACATTCCATCTTACTTCAAATTATCTTGGATATGATATGCAACAAACAGTAGTTCGATAGATTAAAATGAGCGTACTTTAAAACCGAGAAAAACTGTACAAATACCCCCTCTTTCGATTTTTACGTTAGGGGGAAGCGTTTTAATAATAACAATAATCGAAAAGAAAGAAAAATATCCCTCATGACTGGGCCGCGAAGTAATGATTCCACGTTACTTCCAGTGGAAGCTCTTATTTCTTGCAATTCGTCTAACTCGCGTGCATGGTTGCATAAGGGGGAACATTCAAGTTGCTAAAATTGAAATTATTAGTAACTGAAGCTGCGAACCCCAACCTTTGACTCACGCGTGTCATTAACTTCACTCCCTGCAAAACTTCTGGGGGTTGCATTAACGGGTGCGTAAATGATGAAATACTACTTTCCCCTGGAAGGGTGAGGATAATAATTTCGATTCGATTACTCTTGTTGTGCTTTTAGAATAATCGGCTTGGGTATCATGCACTTTCTATCGAGTTTATTTAATTGTTGTTGTTATCTTGTTCCTGAACCGTTCAGGTTTGATTTATCAAGTATTTTTATCACTATTGGGTGGGTGAGAATTTTTGTAAAAGTGAAATAATGACCTTTAAAGCCATTAGACAATGGAAATGCTTTGTAACCCTTTCTCCCCCTTCCAAATATTATTATTAGCCTATGAAATATCTCCGGAACTATAAATATTACTTATAGATGAGAAAACCTGGTCTTTATTGCGTACTGCTTGATCTGCGATGTCTCTAGTACAATGATCCTCAACCCCAGTGCCGCCAATTTTTTTTAAAATTATTAATTATACTCTGAGAAAATTTTTTAAAAAAAATCCGGAATCGAATTCTTTGGCCGTTTTATAAAGATAAACTATTCATAAAATTGTTGTTGACCATTTGGTCACAATAGAGGAGAGAGTTTTATTCATCACTTCCCAAATTTAGACATAAAAATAATTGATTGGGATAATAATAATTGGGGAAATAATTGATTAAAGGAAGAACTAATTTCTATCTGTAATAATCGAGATTGAATTTCAAAACATTCAGAAGAGTTAAAATAATTTTGGATTAAAATTAGAGTTGATTATCCCGTAATAGCCAAAAAAAGTTTTAAAAATATTGTTACAGTTTTCTACATTTTATTTGTGTGAATTCAGATTTTCAGCATTAACAAATAATAATAAAAAAAAGATCGGAATTTTTTTAAATATAGATGACAAAATGAGGGTGGCATTATCATTCTTACGACCAAATATAAACAAAATTATTAAAAATCCTCAAGTTCAAATTCGCATTAAATGTATTCTTACAATTAATTTGTAATTAATTGCTGGATAAACATTTTGTTGTCTTTGTCGTACATATTAGTTTATTTAACATTTAAAATTATTACGATAAACTATTTTGTACATAGTGTATTACAGATAAGTAAAATTCTCTTAAACTTATTTTATTGTTGGTATGCAGCCAAATTTTAAGTTGTTAAAAGTGAACCTCAATGTAAAAAAGGTTGAAAATCACTGCTCTTGTACCATAAACAACACTTATAGACCCGAAAATTGGATTGCATTTGCTTTCTTTTTTTTTAAAAAAATATTTTCAATTACAATAGTATAATTATACAAACCCTCACGTTTTAACACTTACGTTAATAGAGCAGAGTTTTTATGAACAATTTAATCCTATTTCCGGATGATATAGTCAAGTTTTAAAGTTTTTTTTAAATATATGAGTTTTGTTGTTGTAATTTTTAAGGCCCTTTGTAATAAATAGCTTTTTTTAAAAAAAAATCTTTGCGTCATTCTGATGATTCTTAAGACTCACGGATTTGATAGAATGAATTTTCTAGTCCTTGTACTGAGTTGTGAAGAATACTTTTAGAATTTCTATAACTCCATTCTTTTCATTTGATCATTTTGTTGCCTTGAATAAAAAATCCATAATTTAATATGATATGAAATGAAAGAAATGTTATCAAAACTTTTCAACAATGAATGTCAGAATCTAAATATAATTTTGATTTGGTAATCTAACTAATTTAATCTCATTAGATTTTCAAAATTTACACAGCTACTACAACACATGCATTAACAATGTTTTGACTTTCAAAAAGTAAAAGTATATAATTGCAGTATAGAAGATGCCTTAGATCCTAAATTTAAAAATTAATCCACTCGGTGTAAAATTTCGCAATAACGACACAAAAAGAAAACTTGCATCTCGTATAATTTCAAGAAGCGCCATTACACTCTTTTCATTTCCTGCGCAAAAATTAATTTACCCATTCTGGAGATAGAAGTCATCGAATGTTTTCCATTTTTTTTTCTCTGTCCCTTTTCTTCCATTTTCTTTCCTCGCCACCAAACGCTGGCACAAATCCTTAGGGGGTGTATATATTCTTGCTTATTCCCTTAATAATAAAACTCTGGTTAATGAGTAGATGTTTTGCTAGTTAATTCCCTTTCTTTGAAAGAAATCCCTGTTTTTGAGACTGAAATTGCAAAAATGCACCAATCATCCATAATTAAATAAGTTGCCAATCACTCCAATTTGGAGAGCTGTTAAAAAATACAACGGAATATTTGTAGGCAAATAAACAACTCTTTCAACTGCAAAAGAAATTTCATCTAGGGAAGAATATGCACCATTCCTTACTCAAAATTCATGCACTCACGTACACAAAGAACACACGCACACAGAGCCCATTTTAATTTCCGTATCATAATAATATTGAATCATAAACTACACAAACGCAAGATTCGGAAAATTATAATTGATAATTCATAACATCCAACATTTTTTTTTAAATACATTCATAAACTTTATAAATAAAATTTCTTTTTCCATGAAATTTTCTACAACAATAAACTAAATTTTTCATTTATCAGTCACCTTGGATTAAAACTGATTAATTTTTATATTGGCTTACACCTTGGAGAAATATATTTGCAAAATAATGTGCATTTTGTAGTGTATCTAACAAAAACTTGATAAATGTAACCTTATTTGACAGCAATAAATAAATAAGGCGTTAGGCTACAAATAGACCCAGTAGCCGAGTGGTAGCGTATCGCGCTTCCACACCACAGGTACGGGGTTCTATCCTCGAGCTGGGCAAGATCGACTCGGCCTTTCATCCCTTCAGGGGGTCTATAAATGATTACCAAGCTTGGATGGATACTAACCCCCGGGGGTTTCGCTTCAGACAGACCACCTGATCGTGACATCTGCTCATGCACCTCAGCGCCCAATGGTCACGTATACTGAGATGGACACACAGTAGCCTTTGGCCTTCATGGGCTCTTAAGCCACTGAGTCTAGTTTAGTTTAGGCTGCAAATAGCATAATACAGTATTCAAACCTGAAAAGCTACCCCCTTTCTATATTAAAAAAAACTAAATGTTCTAAGAACAGAGAGAGAGAGATCATTATGTTAAAGGTTTAACATATCTTTAAAAAGTTAAGGTAGTCGTAGCAGCTTAGTGGTTAAAGTAAGGGACTCGTGTCAGGAGATCGAGCCAAAGACCACTGAAGACCAGCCGGGCAGACAGGTGTTAATGCGCGTAAAATGTGTCGAGACTCAAACATCCTCGCATTGGAGTGGTGTGGAAGTTAGGAGAGGGTGCCCTCTCAGGTGTCGTCCTCATCATTTTATCATTGTTAAAAATTACGAGGTCCGTTGCCAATTGCCCTTGTGCAGCTTTATAGTTCAACGTTAATCTCTCTCTCTCCCTTCTCTTTTACTTAAAAACTCTCGTTACTTACTTCTCTCTCTTACTTAAAACGTACTCTTACTTAAAAATTCAAGATGAGGACAAATACAATATATATATATATATATATATATGTATATATATATATATATATATATATATGTATATATATATATATATATATATATATATATATATATATGTATATATATATATATAATTAAATATAAAAGAATTTTTTTCAATATATAATCATATACATATACATACACATATATATAAATTTATACACACATATACATATAAACAAAAATATAAAAATAATCATATAGTTATATACCTAAGATAACTAAAAGTAGGAAGGAGGCGCATAGTATACAGACTAATTCCTGGCCTTAGGAACCAGGATTGCAGGTTTAAACAAGTTTTGCGGCGCCAACCTTCACCTGTAATTTGTCATACTATGTACCAAGAGGAAAGGAAAGAGTTATATATGCGTAGAATTTAAATATTAAATCATTAAACTAAAGAACATATGAACATAAACATAACCTACTAAAACGTATATATAACGATGGCCAGGAGTGCAGTATCGTGTTCCCGCCAAATAGGGAGGGCAGAACCGCATAAAGTTAATTGCGATACGATATACGATAATAAGAAATATATATATATATATATATATATATATATATATATATATATATATATATATATATATATATATATACTTTAAAAAATCATAAAAATAAAAATAAATATCATAAAATTAGCGTAAAATATAAAACTCAGAAAAATATATATATTAAGAATTTTTAAAAAAACATGTGGCGCCATCTATATAATAATTGTAGGATAAATTAGATATTGTCTAAATTTAAAAAAAAGATTACAAAATATAATAACAGTAAATAATTACATTAATACAAATTGTATTATAAAAAACTATTATAAATATAATTACAAAGAAAATTAGCAGGGTATCCATGTTCAATACAGTGATTAAAAATTTTTTTAAGATTTAAAAATATTAGCTTTACCGCTAACTAATACTTTATTGCGATAAATATAGTTAAAATAATATTTCTATATATACATATTGATAAATTAGAATTCAGTAAGGCACTTTGATGATATTAAAATTAAAGGCATCTCTTTTATCATAAATATTACTATGTAGTTTCAAATCCTTAATATACAGTGATACATCTAGGTAATTTGTTTTGATTGGATTATTATTAATTTTAACTAAGTTTAAATAGGACGGATAGAAATTAATAATAGGATTTAAATTATCATTTTTACCAAAAATAATTAAATCATCAATATATCTAAAAATGTAGTAGTCATTATTAATAACATAACCATATTCATAAAAATGTAAATAAAGATTAGCCAAACTATTACTAGCTGGGCCCCCTTGTGGGAGTCCTTTCTCTTGTTTATATAAAGAACCATTAAAAAAAATTGATATAATTTTCTTTTAAGACAAAATCTATGAGAGTTTTAAATTTGTTAAAATTAATATTAAGGTTATACATACTGTGGTTTTCTAAAATTACTTTAATAATATCATATAAATCAATGGAATTGAAAAGATCTTCAAAGTCATAACTATGAACTGAATAAATATTTTTATCATTAAAAAAATCTATAATCTCTTTACTATTTTTAATTATAGCTTTATTACATTGCTGATTAATAAAGTTTTGTATAATATTATGAAGTAATTTGCCTGCAGTAGTAATATATGTTCTAAAACCATTTGTCACAGTTCTAAATTTAACCGGACTTTTATGGAATTTTGGAGTTAAAAAATATATGGAAACTTTTTAATTTTAGGAATACAATAACCTAATTTTTTATAAATAGCAATAATACGATTACTAATTTCATTATGTGACAAATCTAATTTTTAAAAACCATTATTAAGAAAGTGATCATAAAGAATATTATAATAAAAATACTTACAAATCACACAGCATAGTTACCAGGTACTTTATCAATGTAAACTATGATAAATTTCTTTTGTAATTCATAAATTTTCTGTTTTAAATCTTTAAAAGTAGTTTCATATTGAGAATGATAACTAAAATTCATAAGGTCTTTTAAAATATTGTACTTATACTCTTCAAATGCCTCAATAGGTAGTCCAAATTTAATTGCAGATTTTGTAATAAAATTATTTATATCTTTAAAAATTTGTTTTTTAACAGTATTGTTGTTATTAGAAACATTTAATCTAAAATTAGTGCCATTACTCATTATATCTTTTAAAATATTATCATTGATTATATCTAAGTTGCCAGTAACTACATGTTTATGATGACCATCAATAAAATCATTATAGTTATTACATATACAATCTTCTATATTAATAGAGGGCGAACTATTGTTGTAATTAAAGATAAATCTGCCCATCGTTTTGTTATATTTAAAAGCTTTCTTTACAACAACCTTTTAACTGGAAAAAAGACAAATGTCTATTAAATACACTAGAAAAATTAATTTTGTCAAAAGTTTTATTCATGAATAATAAAGTGCAGTACTCTGTAATAGGTTCATTAATTTTCTCAACATTAATATTGAATTTATATTAACTAGATAGTTAAGAATGTCTTTAATAATGTGTAGTGCATGACAAACCTTTAAGGAATCATTATTTAAGGATTCATATAACAATGCAATTTCATGTTTATTAAGACCAAACATGAAGTATTTGATCTTCTTGATATTAAAGTTTTTTCAAAATCATCAATAAGAACTCTAATATTGTCATTTAATGAATTTTTATCTCTATTTTTCCTTTTAGTTCTATTACTTCTAGATTTTCTTTTAGAAGTGTTGTTTAATTTATTGGCAATTATTTTAAATTATTATTGGCAATTTAATTTATTTAATTTGTTGTATAATTAATTTATATATATATATATATATATATATATATATATATATATATATATATATACTTAAATGGTTATGTTAAAGGAAATTTTAAGTTTCTAGTTCTCGTTCTAAATTCAATCATGTTTTTTTTTAATTTAAAATTCATCATACATTCAACTTTTATCTCCGGACATACTTCGAATTCAATTTTAAAGATTTCTTTTAATAATAAGAATTTAAATTTGAAGATTTCATACAGGAAATTTGTTAATGAATAATGAAAAAATAGATTAATAAAAAGCATATCGTCGGCCTAATTATCAGACTGCGTAACTCCACTGGTCTAACTGATTTGATATAGTAGTGCAACGTCCCAAGCGCTTTTTGGCGCGATTCCTTAATCGTGCCAAGCAGTGGTGAATCAAAACATTCCCTTTTGTTTTGTTCCGCCATGCCTCAGTGCGTGCTCCACTTTTAATTCATTCCTTCGATCAGTATAATCACTATTTTTTATTTCATAATAAAACTAGATTTCGAAGGGAGAGATGGTGGCAAGATTTTAACATAAAATTAATACAACAGAAAGTAATATTAATGTATTACACTTCCAGATATAAATTATTTACTCTATTTTAAGCGTTCATTACACAAAATTTGTAACAATGTGTTACTGTTGCTGAGCAGAGATTAGTTTAGGAAGGAGTTTTGCAAAAATCAACTCACAAGAGATTTACGGGGAATTATAAATAAATAAAAAAAATCCTTTTTATCAGCTATT
This sequence comes from Trichonephila clavipes, assembly GCA_019973935.1. Classification (NCBI taxonomy): domain Eukaryota; kingdom Metazoa; phylum Arthropoda; class Arachnida; order Araneae; family Nephilidae; genus Trichonephila; species Trichonephila clavipes. The sequence goes on along the minus strand of BMAU01018239.1, from coordinate 132,762 downwards.
AGATCTACAGACTTAAAAAATTTCATATTTTTTTTTATTCAGCTGAGATATGCAAAAAGCTTTTTTTTTTTGTTTAATTTGAAATTCACGATTGTAATATTATTGCCTATCTTGGCGAACATAAACAACAACTTGGCGTCTAGCCCTACTGTATCAAATTAGCATCCCAGATGGAGTTACGCAGTCTGATAATTAGACCGACGATATGAGAAATGTTTTTAGAATATGACGTCATTTCGTATTCTCCAGAAAAATAATTATCATGTAAACTTTACATTTGATGAACTATTTGTTTCCTACCAATATTTGATGGATTTCTTTACCTACTAATAAGCTAAACGTACTGAACTTAAGCTAATGAACTACCGAAGTAATTAACTTTGTTATTTGGATATAATTTCAAAATATTGTGGAACTTCTTAAAAAAAAATATGCGTATAAAATATTTTCTGAGATTTTTTTTATAAATTTAATACTTTTAGGAGAGTGATTATTAAAATAATTCTACCGATTATCTATTTATCTATCACAGTACGATGATAATGATATGCTGATTATTGAAGCTTAGATTTGAGTTATAGGAGTTAGTTTTTAAAATTCTTATTAAAACTTGAAATTAATTATTGAAAAACTGGGGCACACACAAAAAACAAATCAGAAATATTCTTCTAAAAGTATTTCCTATAATTACATTTAGGATTGTGAATATTATTCTGTTTATATTTTTACCTTTACTATTCACTTTAGGATGTTATATGGTTAAAACTGCTACTTTTAATTTAATTTTTTTAAAAAAAATCTCTGGATATAAAAGTTTTCTGACGATATATTCATTGATAAGAAAAGAAATCTAAGGGCACAAAAATTCTTAACTGCATCAAAATCGACAAAAAACTGGGAAAAACAGAAATCTATCAATATTTGTTACTTCTTGTGTTCTAAACATGATTATAAGTTATTTGATTTACAGCTAAGCAATATGTTGCGAGTATTACGTCAAAACCATTTTTGTCAGAGAAAATAAAATTGACGCTATTTTTATTGGATCTATTTATAACTTCAGAAATTTCTGCAGTTATAAGGAAAACATTTGATGAATGAATATGAAAAATAAGTGAATTCAAGCTATAATTTTATTTTCATTGAATAAAATCAGATTACTTTACTTTACCCTTATTATTTATAAAAATTTCAAAACATTTCAGTACATCTCTTAACACTAAACATAACATAACGGGTCAAAAGACCGGTTTTGCTATTGTAGAAATAGGGATGAATTAGGTGTTGGTATGTTTAGTATTAAATATTAACAAATTTTAAAATATTTAATTTCATTAGGGAAAGGATAAACGTATGGTGTTAAGATAACAAATTCTTAACACGCTATTATAAAGACAGAGAAAAATGCATAAATTTCAAAATTAGAAAGAAAAAACCATTTTCAATATTTTAACTGCAACTGGCCAGGTGGCGTAATTGGTTTGGCGCTGACCGTGTAAGCCCAAGTTTGCGGGTTCGACTCTGGCTGAAGTCGGTGGATTTTCATGATGCAGAAAATCAACAGCTCCCATGTCGTGGGATTATACAGCATGTTAAACATCCCTAGAGTGCTTGCTTGACTTGGAGGCTCTCGACGAAATTCCTAAGTATGGATGCATATCGTCAAAACTCAGGTGCCTCCCTCTACGTAGGAAAATGGGCATCAAAATTACATGCAGTGATTGGTATCCACCTATTGAAAGAGATACTAGCTCCCGGGGAGCATACTAGTCCTGCAATGGTAAAATAGCAAAATCCGCAGCTCTATTAGAAATTTAAAAAACAATTAGTTGTGAGTTTTTGAATTTCACATAAGGAAAAAAAATTGTGGTTGATACTTGAAAAAATCAAATCAAATTCCTCTCTTTTTTTAAATAAAAAATAGATTGTAAACGAAAAATCTAACTATAACACGGAGAGGCAAGTCCTTTTTAAAAAGAACGTTTCGAAATTATTCTGTGCAATTAGACCATAAATACTTAATATTTACGATTAAGTACGAATCTATGCAGCAACACACACACACATGTATGTAACCTAAGAAAATTAAAGCTATAAGGAAATGTCAATGAATTCAATGTAACAAATATTGTATATTTAATTAAATCTTTGGTTAAATTTTAAGTTAAAGATGTCTTGTTTAACTATTTTATCTTTTTTTTTTACATAGTTAGGAGTATAATATCAGGATATTTACAAATTCTATCATGGCATATTTTAGAGACAAGAGCCGCAATTGAATTTCGACAATTTGACTGTCAATAACTCAGTCTGAAAGTTAATTTTAGCTATTATGTTAGATTAAAAATACTCAGCAGATTATTCAAACCTTACGTTTAATAACGGATTTAAACAAGCATGCATGTAGCTGGGTTGAAGTACGAAAGCAAATGAAGGTATGATAAATTCCTTAATTGGACATAGTTTTCTTTTAAAATTACTCGTAGTTGGCTCAATTAATATCCTCTAGAGGGGAAATAAAATGGAGGAAAGTAGCAGTCGGGGAGTAATATTTTTCTGTTAAAAGCAAAAAAAAAAAAAAAAAAAAAGCTACCAGAAGGAGCCATATTAAAAAAGATAACAGAGCTACTTTAAGGATGTATTACATTTAAGAACTAAAACAAATGTACATTTTAATTTTTGTGATGCCCTAAGAAGAAAATAAGTTTAGATTCTTAAGTCTTTAAACCAGAAGACTTAGAAATCTAGTCTCTGTAGAATTTTTTTTTTTTTTGAGAAGATGGATTATCTGTTACAAGCGTATTTGGATTTGTTATTGAAAGCATTTTTTCTCTGGACAATATGTTTTTGCCTTTTGGTCGTTCTGTGGGAACCCGCTACTTGACCAATGACGCTAAAGGTTCTTATTTGAATTGCAGTTTTTATGTCTGTGTATGTGAGGGTGAGGGACTGATTCTCATAGCAGGGGAAGGGATAATATTTTTTATGATATGCCACTAAACCCAGTTTCACCCTCAGCTTAGCTGGGGGTCCTTTGTACAGAGTCAACAAAAACTCAACGTGGTGAATGATAGCGCATTGTTTGACCCCCACCCTATTCGAGATAGTGTACTAACTCTGGACCAGTGTGACTCATGGAGCCAGATGTTAGATGACCTTTCATTCACCATTTGAAGTAGGGTTAGGATGGTGGGATAACTTTACAAGTGCTTCTAAAGCGCTTTTGTCGCTTTAATTTAATACAGTAATCGAATAATTGATTTTCCCAATTTATCAATGAGTTCTCGCGCGTAGAGTTGTAATAATCTGGGCCAGAAAAAACCATTTGTGTCCCTTACAGTATAAGTTAGCCATTTCTGATTTCGAATTATCCCTTTTTGCATTTTCTTTAGAATCAACTTTTAAAGGTCGAGGAAGGATTTTTTTAGTTACAAAATAATATATATATATATATTTAAATTCAAAGGAATCAATGTTATATTATGGATGAAAAAATAGGTTGAATTACGTCAATGTTTTGAAAATGCTGAGAAAAAGCGGAAACTCTTTGAAAATTCCAGGGAAAAAGGCTAGAAAAGGGCTTTTTTTAGTACTTAAAGATCTATTTAAGTATCAATAAAAAACTGGTAAACATCATTACATAAAATATTCTTTTTTTTTCAGGTATATTAGAAAGTTGTTGTGACAGAAGAAAGAGTGAGAGACAAAATTTAAGAAAATTATAAATAATACCTTAAAGCTTACTCTAAATGCAGTTTAAAAAAACCAACCATATATTGGGGTAGTTCAAGATATAAAGAAGAAATTACACTTTGCAAAATCTAGATAAATTTTATAAGCTCAAATTTCTAAGTGTTGTATAAAACCTATTTATCACTCTGAAATTTAACGCATTTAAGAATGTTTTTAATGTTGATTAATAACTTAAAAACAAATTTAAACCATTAAATTCGATTCTATGTAAAATATACACATATTTAAGAAGTTTATTCAAATCCCATCCTAAGAAGCTATTAAGATAATCCAGCAAAATAAGCTTAAAGGCAATTATAAGAAAATATTGAATTTAATTTAAAATGTATGTTTTTTTTAAATTTTTAACTCCTTTCCATACACCTACTGTTCAAAAAGTAATGCTATTTTAGACATTTTTAATACTATTATTGAAATTACTGAAAAAACTATCCTTATAATCCTAGCGAATATACCAAACATTTAGATCTCTATGTATTTTTAACATATTTTAATGTGAGTGGGTATTTTTTGTACGAAAATGCGAACTTTTTAAGGATTAGAGGATTCACACACACACAGAATTAAGTAAAAATTTAAAGAAAAAAAAGAAAAGAGGTAAAAAAATTATTATTTCTCTAATTGCTTATTATTTATTAAATTACTATTTTACCAGATTATTGAAGAAAAGGGAGCTTGTTTAAGTAGTTATAAGTTTTAAAAATATTAGAAATGTTTTATATTTATTTAAAAACCGTTTTAATCCCTAAAAGTAGTCAAATAATAATAGGAATTTTAAAAATGTAAGAAAAAAAGTTGAAACATATTCTCTTAAAATTTATGTTTTTTAAACTCTTTAAGCTCTTTTCGATATCCACTGTTAAAAAAAAAGTGTTATTTTAGACATTTTTAAAACTATTATTTTGAAATTACTGAAAACTGCCTTATAATTACCTTTACAAATATACCAAACATTTAGATCCAATATTTTTACCATATTTTAAGAGAGGGAGGAATTATTTAGTAAGATAATCCGAACGTTTTTAATGATTACAGGAAAATAACAACAAAAGAAGTTAAAATTTAGGGAATGGATTCTTAATATATTTATTTTTTTTTAGTTGAATATAAACTTACGAATAGTTATGCATAAATATGTGATCCGGACTAAATTTTCCTTCACTCATAACTTTTCTTGGAATTACAATTTTTTTTAAAAAAAGAATACATTTTTAGTCAGAAGTAATTTTTTTTGTTCTTTATGTAGCGTATGTACTTATTTGATGATCATAATAATATTTTGAAATAATCCAGTTTCGTTGTATTATTATAAAATTTCCTTTTCCTATTAGAATTCGTAACAATTTACACTCTTTGATAAGACTACATTTGCAAGATTACATTATAACATCATTATAAAATATATGTGTTCAATTAAGAAAATAGCATTTACGTTTTGCTAATCTACTCACAATCCCATGGTATTATTGTTAAAAATTAGAAAAGTAACATAAGTCAAATGAAAAAAAAATGTTAAGATGGAAATTATAAATTATTCATAGTAAGTTTAGGAGTTTTCATAAGCTATTTATTAAAAGATATAACCTTTTTTTTAATAAAATTTGAATTAAAATCTTTTTAACTTACCACGTACACAACAAGGAAGTTAAAAAAAGTGATTATCATTCAATTGTGCGAAATACATTCACACACACACACACCTGTTATTGACACAAAAATATTACAAAAACTTTGAATTATTTAATATTATTTAAATGCGAAAAAATGCAAGAAGAAAAATAAAAGAGCCATTTTTAATAAATTTATTCACTTCATCGAGAGTTACAGGTTTTGCCACTCTTTTATGCACAATTGTGGGTAGGTATCAACTCCTAGCTGATTTATACACCCCCAAGGAATATTCTGTCCAAACTCGCATCAATTACACCCACTTACAAGGGGCTGTGACGGTCATTATGGAATGTTAATTACTCGTTAATTATTACTCAATACTAGAATAAACGACACTCTCTTATTCTTAGCCGGATATGTTCCTTTAAAAATTTTCTTTTTAAGTTATTTCTGCTTTAACAGAAGAATGAAGAATTACTTAACGCTGTGTGAGAAACATTAGAGTAAGCTAGATGAACAAGATTTCTATGAAGTAGTGTATTTTTCTTCTAATTAGAAATAATGATATTATTTAAACATCGTACCAGACGCTTGCTAGTGAATTCCAGGAATATTTGGGATTTTTTTTCTCTCCGGGAAAACTACTGGGTGGAGTATAACGTTGCGTGTTGTGCTTTCGAAGGGCAATTAGGAGGTTTATAAATGAATCATGTGATGACAACATAAGTAGGAAAAAATGTGATAAAAATTTTGATCCTTAACAATGAACTTTGAAGTATTTTAAAAATCTGCATAAAAAGAAAAATGATGGTTTCAAGAGTTATCCGTTAAAGTTGTTCTCTATTTTTAAAAATACTTCATCGTCCATTTTTTTATTGCTTCTTTCTAAAGCGTGTGCTGTTATTTAACTGTTGTTTATTTTCGTTATTTATATTTCGATGAATAATAGGAGGAAAGTGTTTTAAATGCGTTTTTAAAGAAAATGACATGATTATTTTACCCGGAGAATCTCAAGATGACATTATTTGGAAAATTTGCAAGTATTTCACACACACACACTACTGGACTCTTTTAACTTTGACCTATACTATTTTGCTATGCTCCATTTTATAGTTTAGCTTTAAGGCTTTAAGTTAGATTTCACACACACACATATGAGTGGATGTTGGTAAACTATTTTATCTGATATGTTGGTGTATGCTAATAAGAATTTTATCACATTTTTTTTCATTGTCATTTTTTAAAGTGAATAATTTATTTAAAAAATTTTAAAACGTGTGCACTACAAAAAATGAGAAAAACTGTAAAGAACACATTCTCATTTGCCGCAAAAACAAAATTTTTACTTTAAATAATAAAGTTTATAATAATATAAAACCTTCCTTATAATCATTACTCTGAGTTATTTTTTACATTAATTTGTTATTACATTATCTGATATAATTTTAAAAGGTCACTGTATCATCATTATAGATATTGTCAATATCTTTTACCAATGAAATTTTTTATTACCGATCACATAGAAGTATAGACAGATGATATTTTTATCCAGTTCTCTTCCTCGACTAAATGAACACAATAATATCCAAATTTTGCATTTCAAACATGATAAAATCTTTAAAACCATTCAGTTTCAGAGAGATAATATCTTAGATTTAAATGAAATTTGGAAAACAGCATATATATCTTTTTTAAGCTGATAGCATATTTTAACGTGTGACTCTTTTTTTTTTTCGTTATTTTTTTTCAAATAAACTCAATATTAAGTTAGAGTTAAACATTATATTAGTAAAGTAAATATTAAAAAGTGCTATGGTGAAAAAATATTCAAAGATTTAAAAAAAATGTAGTTATAATTTTTCCTATTTATATCAATCTGACTATAACACTGAATACATCAATAATGTAAATATACTATATTCAGTCTTATTTAGAGATTTCTTCAGTACAGAATACCCTTTATAACACGATTTTAGATCTATTTAAGATTTATTTAATTAAAATATTCACCATCTAACTAAAATTCAAATAACATTCATTCCCCTTTAATTAAATATAATTTAACACTTTCCCTTTTTTTAATTTACAGACATAAAAAAATCAAATAAAAATTAATTATTTCATTAATATGTGTATTATTTTTCTGGAACATGCAAAACGAGTGTTAATGTACAGCATGAAAAAGATAACAGATTTTCATAACAATTTTTCAAGAATAAATCATCCATTAAATAATAACTATTCTGCTCAGTAAATGTTCCCTGAGAATATTTTCAAAGTAAAATGACCGATAAGCAATTATGTGAACTTTTTACTAATCTGATTTTAAATTAATCTTTCAATCAAATCGGAAAGACAATGCATAAAATACTTTATAATCATCTTCCAGAATTTCGAATAAATTAATATTTGTTTTTAAATAACAAACAATCGCCAAAATCATCGTATATTTGTTGCAGTTTCAGTGATGACAGTTCCCCTTTGCACTTTATAGTCCAACAAGAGAACTAAGTACCCCCTCCCCGACTTGAAATGTCATCCCCCTTACGATTCCTGCAGTTCAAGTCATTACTTTTACCTGACCACACCTTTATCAAAATTAATTCCTGATTGCGGTTGGGAGGATAACCTTTTTATGCGATGTAAAAACAGATATATGTATATATACATTTAACACAAAAAGGAAGGAAGTGCACAATGCTAACTATGACAAATTTCATCCATCCTCTTTATGACTTTCCTAGAACACAAACCGACCGTTACCCCTGAAACCTAAAAAAAAGAGGGGGAACGCCAGACGTATTGACATTTGCCAATCAGCGTGTTCATGTTTTTTTTGTTTCTTCTCTTTTTGTTATTTTCAATTGAATTCCATGCTTATGTGCTTCTACCAAAGTTGGATAGTCAGCCTTTTAGCTGATTCCATGACAACCGCTACGGACTCGTCAGATTTTGGATTTTTATTGATGGCCAAGTTAAAATTCCCCCTTCAAACAAAAGATCTACTATAGGGTTTTTTTTATGAACAGAGACAATTTGGGGGATTGAATTAAAATCGATAGAGAATGGTAGATCAGCCTCACTTGATTTTTGAGGAATCGTACGTTAATTATATGTTTTCATCCATAGAGAATAAAATTTTGAAGTATTCGAGGAGTTATTTTTGCTGTAATTAGTGTTAGATTAATTACTAGTGTTTAATTTTGAAATAAAATATATTTTTAGCTAGCAAAGAGTATTTTTAATAAGATTAAAAGAAATCAAATACTTATTCTCTGAGGAAAGACATACATATTGCAAAGATATAGAAATTATTCAAAAGTATTGAAGAGAAGATTGTGCTTATTTAACAATTGTAAAAATGTTCTCTGAAACTTTTTTATAAACTCATTATTTGGCCTTCAATATATGTTTCATATCAAATAAGCTTTCTCATTTAGATAAAATGATTTGAAGAAAATCACAGATCTTTTTATAAGATTATTTGAAAATTCGCCAAATACTTAACCCTGAAAAAAATATTTGAGAATAGTTCAAGGAAAATAAAAAAATTCAAATGCAATTTTTTGAAAAGGTAAAAAATAACACTAATGCAGACATTATTCTTTTGCATATGCTTTTGTGGGACCTGAAATTTTTGATCGGTAAAAAAATCTTTAAACATACAATTTACGCATAGTTATCTAATAATTATTTTTACTAACAGTACAAGAAGAAACAATTTAAATATTACAATATTAGTGCCTCTTATTTATTTTAGTGTCTCTTATTACAAAATAATTGAATCCTGTAAACCACACAATCTTTTGATTCGTATAAATTTTTCAGTCCAATCATTTTGTGATTATTATTAATCTTGAGATCTAAGAGCACATTGTTTTACAAAAAAGTATTTGGATAACAAATATTTCGCATTTTCTTAAACAAATTAATAGCTAAAATAATTTGAAAAGCAACTCCTCTACTCAAATTAATTAATAGACATCTTAGCTAAATGGGAACCATGATTACAATAATTATGTTTCAAAAACAAAATTCAGTGTCAGTTTAAAGTACAACTATGTTGCAAAATTTGTAAGTCTTGAAGAATTATTTTACGTGTTGCAGTGTGCGTATGTCCAAAACATATTACTGAAAACTGAATGATTAAAGTTCTAACATTTGAGCGATTCCGTGTTTATATATATATATATATAATCAGTGAGGGAAAAAAAGTTGGTTTATTTAATTTAGATTTAAGATAAGTGCTAAATATTTAGCAATTATATATTATTTCAGATTAAATAAATATAAAAAAATATTATTTATTTATCCACATATTCTGAGCTCTCTCGTAATTGTTTTCCCTTCTTCAAAATATATTATATTATTGTATTACTATTGTGTATATAATAATATTACTAATAATTAATTAATATACTGTATTAATACGTGTATTACTGCATTAAAAATAGAAAAAAATATACAGAACTTTTTTTTATTTATATGTAGAAAATTAAAAAAAAATATTATTAAAGAGTTAATGGTTCATATATATATATGGATAATAAACAGATATATAGCAAAAAGATTACATAATAAATTTTTCTTGATTTGTTTTTATCTACCCACCATGAAACAATGCTGATAAAATACATTTTTTTTATCGATACCTTTTATTCTTAAGTAACAATATAGCTACAAGAATCAAATAAGTAACATCGGTTACCTAGTGATTGCAGAGGTTGGAAATTTTTATGAACTGAAATGAAACATTAATGCTGCATCAGCTTTCTCTTTCAGGCTTCAAACTACTGTCTATACCACTTCTAGCGTAATGGGCCTTCTTTTACTGCTCACTTAGATCTTCGATCGCCAACCTTAAACTTATCGAGTAGGGCTTCAAGAACAATGAGAAATGTTCTTTAACATGAGATCCCTTTCCATAAAGAATAGTTACATTTTATGTTCCTAGAAATAAGGCTCATCTCAATACTCGATAACAAACATTTCGAAGATTGTAGTTAACAATCAAAATTCAAGGCAGCATTTCTTTTTTATCTCTTTTTGGAAAAATAAACAATCATAGTACTTTTTAAAGATTTTTCCCGTTTTTGTGAGAAAACAATTGCTTACTAGGATGATAGCTAAAAAGCAAATTCATCATGTCTTATCCCTGGCAAAGCATTCCTATTGAAAGAAACATAAGTTACCAATTTTTAAAAAAAATTATCTTTGCTTCTCTGATTATTACTAATGCAGTTGTTTTTGATTCTATAAGAAACGAAACATAGAAACAATTTTTTTCAAAAGCCTTTAGAAGATATTTAATGTAAATTTTAATTAAAATGAATGAAGAAACTTCTAGTTATTAGTGATTTTCTTGAATATTATGAACTTGTAGATTTTTAAGGTATCCGACTATGTTCGGAACCGTGATTTTGCAAAAGCGTATAAATGAATAATATTTATGATATTTAGTGTCACTTAGATTAGAAGATGTATATAAAATTGTTTTAAGAATAGTTATTACAATAAAAAATTATTTAAGTACAATATTTTGACAAAAAATGAACATAGAATGACCCATTTTCAAAATATTCTCCTTTTACAAAAAATGCTTCTATTATAATAATATTTTGCTTGTATATAGCTCAGACCTCTGTACAGAGGCTCAACTAGAATTTTTGAAATATATAACTTAGAAGTGGGTTTATCCATGTTTTACGACAACAGAAGGAAGAAATTTTAAGAAAAAAACGCTGATAATTATTTCAATTGGTTTTAACTCTGAAAATAATGCGAATTTTTCAAAAATCAGAGTTGAGCCTCTGTACAAAAGTCTGAGCTATATAAAGGCAAAATATTATTATAATAGAAGCATTTTTCACAAAAGGATTTTGAAAAAAGGTTATTCTAAGTTAATTTTCTGCCAAAATATTGTATTTAAATAATTTTTTTTGTGAAAATATCCTTAAAATAATTTTATACGTGTACTCTAATCTAAGTGACACTAAATATCATGAAAATTATCTATTTATGTGCCTTTTTAAAATCACGGTTCCGAACGTAGTCGGATACCTTAAATGTATCTAAACTCACTACACAACTACAGTCGACTCTCGCTAATTCAAACCTTCGATAATACGAACTTCTTGCTAATTTGAAGTATATGCTCTGTCCCTGGAAAAACTCTTGATATTTTGCACTAAAACAATACTTTTAGGTACACTCAACATTTCGAAGTAAAATCTGTGGCTGGCCAGACTATAACACTCGGTAATTCGAAGTTATTTTATATAAATCTCGACAATTCGAACGCTCACTGTCATGTAGAGTAAGGGTGTCAAACTCAGAGACTGACTTATGTCAAACAAATATGGCTTAACTTAAGGTGGGCCGCAATGAAAATCAAAATTTAAAGAAACATTGGTTTATTTTGGATAATAAATTATAATGAACACATAAAAAATTTAATATGTACGTCCTAACACTTGAATCTCTTCTCTGCTACTGTCTTTCCTACTTCAGGAGAAATTTCGATATTTTATTATACATTATTGTGTGCCAATATATTGACCGGGCCGCAAAAACGATCGTTGTGGGCCGCATGAGGTCTGCAGGCCGTGAGTTTGACACCCCTGATGTAGAATCCTGTAGCAAACAGGTTGGAGCCTAGGTGTTTTGTGTTGTATTGTCTCTGCATGTCTGCCCTGTAACATAGGCTTTTTGATGACCATCTAGCTTTGGACTACAATAACACAGAAAATCAAGAAGACGAACCGGAGGAGTTGATTCCAATAAATCCGACAGAAACTAAAGTGTCACTAATCAAACTACGCAATTTTTTTCCTTCTAAAGCATGCTGATGCGGGAGCTTTTCAATCATCATTTATTCTAGAAAAATTTGTTGACAAAGTTAAATTGAATGCCATAAACAAAAAAGATAACCGGTTTTTTCGCCAAAAAAGATTTATTATGCACAGTATATATTCTTTTAATAATTAATAATTTTTTAATGCATAGATGTATTCTTTTAATAATTTTTTAATGCATAGATGTATTCTTTTAATAATTTTTAATGAATAAATGTATTCTTTTAATACAGAACTTTTAACTGTTGGATAATATGTACTTTTTAAAAATACCTTAAAATAAAAATTTGTACATATGAACAATTGTTTTCTTATATAGTTTCAAAATTAAATGTGTTAGAAAAAAATTATCTTCGTGTATTTTGGGAGTTTTTTCCGGCCCTTTTGATAATACGAAGTTTTTCATTGGTCCCTCTAACTTCAAATGATCCAGAATCGACTGTATAGGCTTCCTGTATCATTTTCGTGGCTGGGATAGCCTAGTAGTGAGTCTAGATTCGTGTCATGAGTTCGTGTTTACTATCCCTGAAGACCCTCCGTGCAGAAGGAGAGGCTCAAACTTCTTTCCGTTGGTGCAGTGTGGAAGTTAGGAGAGAGGGGACCGGCTCAGGTATTGTCCTCATTATTTGAGCATGGTTCAAAATTATGAGGTCAGTCACCAAAAGCCATCGAGTAGCTGAATATTGCGACGCTAATGTTTACACACGCACACTGTATAATTTCACACCTTGTATTATATTCGGGGATTGATTGATTGGTTGAATATTAACGTCGCACTGTTCAGCTACACGAGGGCTTTTGGAGACGGACCACGTAATTTTGAACCATGGTCAAGTGACGTGGACGACACCTGAGCTGGCACCCCCTCTCCTAATTTCCACACCACACCAACGGGAGGATGTTTCAGCTCTCGACAGATTTAACGTGCATCGCTGCCCTACACGGCGGGTCCTTAGTGGTACTGGGCTCGAACTCGTGACATGGCATGCCACGATCCGATACCTATAACACTCGGCTACCGCGGCCGCATTTTATTCGGGGAAATAAATGTTTAATTTTCCTTTGTATTCCAAATTTTACTAATTACACTGAAGTTCCTTTCATTCAGTATACGTGTACTGCCTGAGACAGTGGTATCCGTACACTCATCTGTGTACAATAAACAAGTTACTGAAAGATTTTGGACCCAAATACAAGTTCAGAGCATATTATTGCCAGCAGGATTGTAGAGTGTAACAAAAAGTATAAAATTGTTTGTACTAAAATGATTATAGAGTACGTGTATTAAGTTAAATAGTACAATTATGATTAATTCTAGGAATACTTTTGTGTATTCGTGTATTAAATATTACTAAAGTAAAAAATAAAAAAATTAGAATATAATAGTGTGTGTGTTTTTAGAGCTACTGTTATGCGCCTCCTATAAATTGAATATGTAGGTAATTATAATTATATCTAACTTGGAAATATATACATTTACAATATGTTCTATAATAATGAACTATTAATGTTTAAATAAAAATTGAATCCATACACATTTTAGAATTTCTTTATATAAATAGGTATTCATAAAATTAATTGGGCATATATGTATATACAGTTGAACTCCAATTTAACGAATTTTTCTCTTTCCCCTATTAAAATGAAGGCAGAAATCCCTATTTAATGATAATAAACCCCGAATTAATTAATTATTTCAACAGCTGGGGGAAAAATCTGTCTGTGTTAGAAAAAATAGAATTTTTTTTTTCAAATGACATCCTTTTTGTTCGGAACAGAAAAAATATTTTTCAACGGCCAAGGGTGCAGAGCGTTATTAAGACTTAACAGATGCAGATGAGTCATGAGTGCAGGATATCATGTGAGTCTTGAGTAGGACAGGAAACTCATTCCTTATCTCATTCCACCCCACAACGCAGGTGAATATTTTAAGATTTTAACGATTATGTTACATTTGATGACGAACTGCCTACTTTTGCAACTGAAGTTCAGGAAACTGTAGATTTGCTGAAGTGAATTGTAATTTTCAGGCCGAAATTGATAATGAAACTCATCAAAACTGTTACATTTTCTAATGCTTTACATTATTTGGAAACTGTGAAAACATACCTTATGCAGCAAGATGTAAATGACGCAGTATTTTCTTCTCTGAATAAAGTCGAAAAAAGAACTCTTTCGAGTCAGGAATGAAAAAGATTTTCCAAGTAGTGTTTTAAAATTTCCAATTACCTGGCACGTAATGATTCGTTAATAGTATTTTTAGTTGTTAAATAAAGAGAGTTAAATTTCTAACTGTAAGTATTTTTTGTGTAGTTGCTTATCGTAGAATATTTCCAAAATGTAAATGCAAAAAAAAAAAAACGCATTTGTTTGGACCCCGATTTAACGAACAAACTGTTTGGTCCCGATGAATTCATTAAATAGGGGTCCGACTGTATATATATATATATATATATATATATATATATATATATATATATATATATATATATATATATGAGTCTTTATTTCAGTTTTCTTGAGAGGGACTTGGATATAATATTGCATTATTCACCGAATACGACCAAGCAGCGAACTAAATCTAGGAAATCATAGAATAAAGGAAGTTTTCAAATTTCGGAGGTAGTATTATGTAAGTTGAGATCCTCTCTGAAACGAAACGAATAATGCTTTACTTTGCCTTAAACTTAAAGTGTGTATTTTGTTGCTGCTTTTATGTAAAAGGGTAAGCGCGTTCATTTGTATAATGTATTGTCAAGAAATTTCATCGTGCATAAATACATATTTGTAATTAGCATATCACGAATTGTTATCCTCATAGTAAATCTCCACAAATTTAAAGCATTTTGTTTAACCTTATTTCATCGTCTTAAATCAGTGGGAGCTGTAAAAAACATAATAGTTTTCAATTTTGGTCAATTGGCTTTATATATATTGGCGTTTGTTGTTCGTATTCGATTGAAAATATTTCCTTTCTCAGTTAGTTATGTCGGATAATTTATTATGCTTATGTTTATTATTATTAATACACTGTATTTATTCGAATCCAAGCCGCACTTTTTTTCCAGTGTTAATGCTACTGAAAATTGATTGCGGCTTAGAATCAAAGGGGAGAAAAATATAGTTGGCTTTGGCAAGTAGAGCATTTACAGGTTCATGTATCTATTTAAAAGTATAAATTACTGGTAAAATAACTAATTATTCACTTTGTATTAGTTCTCATTTAAAATATTTTTAAAATTTCGCAAAATAGGATATCGATAAACCATTTTTCACGGTTTTTCATTTTTCACACAATCTTGTTGAGAATTTGGGATGTGGCTTAAAATCGATAGTGGCTTAGATTCGAATAAATACGGCATGTAGTACATCTTCATTCGACACTGAAGATTATTATTTAGTGTTTCAATGCACTCCATATCAAATGCTACTAAGGCTGAATTTTCAAAACAATGAATGGTTGAAATAACAATTTACTTGTGGTTTTTTATGCATGTTCTTCGCATTGGTAAAAGCAGTATATTTAGGAAATCAATATATTCCCCAGTATTTTATTTTTGAATCTTAATTGTAACAATTGTAATATTAAAGTGTTGTTACGGTAGTTGTGGGGAATATTCATAAACTTCTCCCAGCCATTTTGATTTTATTGTTTCTTACCTGTTTAAAAACAATTCCTCTAAAAATTAAGCTGCTTTTTATTTAAATTTTGCTGCTTAGGAAATAATTTATGCTTCATATGATGATCCACCGCATAAGCAATGATCTAATTATGTTGACGAGTTGTAACAAAAATGATTATATCGTCACACTTTCAATAGTAATAATTTTAATCAGATATATCGAGGTAATTTTTGTTTCTGCGAAAAAAAATTTTTTTTAAGGTATTTATTAATTAGTTTGAGTTACTTTTCAAATTATTTTAGCTATTAATTTATCTCAAAATCTTAAGGTATCCGAACCGTGTTTGGAACCGTGATTTTGCAAAAGCGTATAAATGGATAATATTTATGATATTTAGTGTCCCTTAGATTATAAAATGTATATAAAATTGTTTTAAGAATATTATTACAATAAAAATTATTTAAACAAAATATTTTGTCAAAAAATGAACATAGAATGACCCATTTTCAAAACATTCTCCTTTTATGAAAAATTTTTCTATTATAATAATATTTTGCCTGTATGTAGCTCAGACCTCTGTACAGAGGCTCAACAAGAATGTTTGAAATGTATAACTTAAAAAAGTGGGTTTATATATCCATGTTTTATGACAACAGAGGGAAGAGAGGAAGAAACGCTGATAATTATTTCAATTGGTTGTAACTCTGAAAATAAAGTGAATTTTTCAAAAATCATAGTTGAGCCTCTGTACAGGGGTCTGGGCTATATACAGGCAAAATATTATTATAATAGGAGCATTTTTCACAAAAGGAGAACATTTTGAAAAAAGGTTATTCTAAGTTAATTTTTTGCCGAAATATTGTATTTAAATAATTTTTTTTATCAAAATGTCCTTAAAACAATTTTGTACATGTATTCTTATCTAAGTGACACTAAATATCATGAAAATTTTCCATTTATGCGCTTTTTTAAATCATGGTTCCAAACGTAGTTGAATACCTTAAGCTTTTAAAATATATTTTGGTCTACATTACAATAAAAATATTTTTAAATTATTTGCTAAAAAAAGAAATATGTAGTAAATTCAATGTATTGCAATAGCATACATTCTCCTTTTCAGATACATTCATAACCAAATATAAGAATAAGTATCATAACAGAAAATATGGGAACACGCGAAACAAAAATAATATTTACTCTAATAAACAATCTCCTGATATGATACCAAAATAAAAACTAAAGTATTTAAACAAAGTAAAAATCTATTTAACTTTTAAAGAAACATGAAAATGCATTTCAAAATAAAATAGAAATTCTGATAACATTATGGCCTTTTATCAAAATAGACTACTTCAAAGGAAAGAAAGAATCTCTCTTTCTTTATAGTATTTTCTTCTTTCCTAATATTGATCTAAAACCCCACTGCATTTGAAAAACCGATAATACAAAAACCGAGAATCAAGAGAAATATTAAAAATATTTCCTTTCATCGCAAGTAGAATCATGGCACACACAAAGAGAGTTATTAGCGTGAAATGTTAGCATCACAGCAGTAAAAGTGCCCGAAGCTGAGGCTTATTCTTATTCTGTTTTCTCAT
The DNA here is from genome assembly GCA_019973935.1 of Trichonephila clavipes. Classification (NCBI taxonomy): domain Eukaryota; kingdom Metazoa; phylum Arthropoda; class Arachnida; order Araneae; family Nephilidae; genus Trichonephila; species Trichonephila clavipes. The sequence continues at coordinate 115,322 of BMAU01018239.1, read as the reverse complement.
TGTTTCCAAAGTCTATGCACTTATTTAAGACCATTGAAGAGATTATACACTCAAGTCCCAATTTTTTTCTCGCCAAAGGCTAATTATGGTGTTGTTTATAGACCGGAATCCTCCAATGCCCGCACACTTGTTTGCTTTTCTTTTCTTTTCTTTTTTTTTGCATTGATTGTTGTATATTGATCAAGAATATTCTAGTGGATTATTACTTGAATTAAAATAATGCATCAAAAAATGTTTTGTCTAAATTTCTAAAAAATAGCAATAATGTGAGCTTTTTTCAATAGAAGGTGTTACTTATTCACAAACTTTTACTGCAACAAATTAGCTGTTTTCTCTTTATAATAGATAGAATTGGAAACCTATATTTCAACTCTTCCAGGCGGATTTAAGAATTACTTTTATGTTTATGCCGCGTAAAACGTAATCAATATTTCGTTAATTCGGTATATTTTTGAATTATTTGAAAAAGGATTTTGTTACAGGATTTGAACACAATGTGTAGCAAAAAAATCCATTTACTGATTGTGAAATTAATGCAAAAAATACTCCCACACACATTCACTAGTTTTTTCTTTTTTTTTAAATATTTTATAACATTTCTGACTGGTTCTTGAAACTAAAAAAAATTTCTCTCTATATATATTGGAGGAAAACGACTCACACCCACATTTGCTCAGAGTTGAAATTTGGCAGGCTCGTTACTTTTGTTGAGTACAGATCCCTAAAGAACGGGTTTTACGAAAATCGACTACAAAGAGAGTTAAAAAGAGCGGTGGCGTTATAACAAAAATTCCCGCTTATGAATTATTACACCCCCAGACTAAAAATTTGTATAACATGTTTCTTTTGTTCAGTAGAGATTTGCTAAGAACGGGTTATGGGAAATAAGCCCCTAAGGGGGCGTGCAATAGTGTTACGAGGACGTTATAGATAAAAATTTCCTGTTTTTGAACTATTAAATTTCAAACTTGAAAATTGGCAAACATGGTTCTTTTGTTGAGTAGAGATTCATTAAGAATAGGTTATAATAAGGGTTGGAACAGGTTTTAAGAACATGTTACTGGTCCCAACGGGGGGCAGGGGTTAGGGGAGCGTTATAGGCAAAAGTTCATTTTTTTTTATACTATTAGACTTACAGACTTGAAATTTGGCAAACTTATTTCTTCTGTTGAGTAAGGATAAGAACAGATTTTGCGGAAAATGACTTCTATTTAGGGTTACGGGGGAATTATATTGAAAAACAAAATCCTGTTTTTGAAATAAATATTAGACCTACAGATTTGAAATTTGGTAAGCATGTTCTTTTGTTCAGTAGAAATCTTCTACTTCTTCTACCTGTCTACTAATCTTCAGTAGATAGATTTTGCGAAAATCGACTCCAACAGGAGAGAATGGAAAGAGGAGGGGAGGTGGAGATGGGAGGAATTATAGGTAAGAATTTCCTGCTTTTTACTATTAGATTTACAGACTTGAAACGGGTAACATGTTTCTTTTTTTTTTTTGTTGAATAGAAATCCACTAAGAACGGGTTTTGTGTAATCGGGGATTACGGGGCATTAAATATAAGAAAATTACCCCTTTTTTTGAACTATTAGAATTACAGACTTATTTAAGGTATCCGAACACGTTGAAAATGACCAAATTCGGACAAGACCGATATTTTTGTTTTCTATTTTATTTAATACGTCTATATTTTGGCTTTACAAAACATACTTTTTTTGATTCTATGCTTCTTAGAGGCCAAGTTACAATCAATTTTCTTAAGTTAGAAAAACCGGAAGTGGGTCTTTGATCTACCAGAAGTGGGCATTTAAATTATTCGAAATCTATCATGGCAAGTCTGATCACACAAAATATTACAAATGTAATTCTATTGTGTTGTGTGAGTTCAAACTATAATTAGATGCACATTTGAACCGACTTCCTTTAAATATTATTTTAATATATATCTACTTCACTGTACAACACATTACTAATTACCGATACAATTTCATAGTTGCGTGTTATTTATATACAATCCTCCACTCAGTCACAGTTAAGTCTTTAACTGGTTACAGTTAAATATACCACATCTCCTCCCTCCTTAAAGAACAAGTCTCTCCGGAGGCCGCCTGATTCTCCCGGAACGCCTAGGAAATGGCCTGTCTGGAACTGGTGGACTCCTCGTCTCGGAGTCAGTCTCTTTAGCTGAAGACTGTGATAGATCTGGAACCGCAACATCAGTTGATGGCACTCCTTGTATGGAAGATGAACCCAATTCCTTGTTCAGATCCTTAGAAATATCTTCCGCCGTTTCTGCATGCTGAATATTACAGTTGTTTTCTCGAACCTCTGATGATGGAAATCTCTGGTGCATAAGTGGAATGATGTTTTCTTGCACTTTATCCCCCACTGGACGGATCTGATCAACATGTCGTCTCACGAGGGTTCCTTGAACCTCAATGATGTAGTGAAGTACGCCATCCTGGTTTACAATGGTACCAAACTTCCATCTAGTATTAGCTGCTCTGTAAACTCTCACAGCCACTCGATCTCCAACATCAAATTTCCTATTTCGAATTCGAAATTATCTCTTCGTAATTTATCCTGAATTTTTGTTTTCAATTCAGGTAAAAGTAAATCTATCCTGGTTCTAATGTCTCTTTTTAAGAATAACATGACTGGACTAAGTGTTGTAGTTACATTAGGAGCTTTTCGGTATTGCATTAAAAATGTACTTAATTTCTGCTGTATAGTACCTTCGTATTTATGCATAGCTCTTAATGATTGCTTTAAAGTAGCAACATAACGTTCTGCTTGTCCAATACTAGAAGGCTTGAAAGGTGCACTAGTTTTGTGCCTAACTCCATTTTTATGCATAAATCGCTGAAATTCATAGGATGTAAACTGAGATCCATTATCGCTGACAAGTACCCTAGGTAATCCGAATCTTGCAAAACTATCTCGAAGACATTCGATGGTTTTCTTGGTTGTGGTTACCTTCATAGGGTATACTTCTAACCATTTGGAATGAGCGTCAACAATCAGAAAACGTGTGTTCAAAAATTGGTCCAGCAAAATCTACATGAATACGTTCCCAGGGCATACTGGGATATTCCCAGTAATGAACTTTAGATTTTGGAGAGGGATCAGCCTTATATCTAGCACAATCGACACAGTTTTTTGCGGCTTCTTCAATATCGTTATCTATATTTTTCCAATAGACAAGCGATCTAGCTATAGCCTTCATTTTTACTATTCCTAAGTGTCCAGCATGTAATTCTTCCAGAACGTTCTTCCGAAATTTCCTTGGAATACAGACCCTTTGACCGTACATAATACAACCATCCTCAATGGTATACTGGGCTTCCCTCCCTTGCAAATCTTTACCTTCCTTAAGGCTCTTAAGAGTGGACCCAGCTCTATATCTTTACTCGTCTCCTGTCGTAACTCCTTAGAAGTAACCGGTAATGCTTCAATCTGTGACATCTGAAATATTGTGATGTCATCTTTAACTTCAAGCTCTTCGGATGTTTTTGGTAAACGAGAAAGAAAGTCTGCATTTCCGTGTTCAATCGTTTTACGGAATATCATATCAAACTCAAATGACTGCAAAATGAGCGCATAATGTAAAAAGTCGGGTAGCTGCCAACACTGGTAAACCTCTTTTTGAACCAAAAATAGCTATCAAAGGTCTGTGATCTGTTATCAAAGTGAATCTTCTACCTTTCAAATATAGATAAAACTTTCTTACTGCCCAAACTATTGAAAGAGCTTCTTTATCAATTTGGGAGTATTTTTTCTCGGACCCAGATAAAGTTCTTGATGCGAACGCGATTGGACGTTCAGAGCCATCTGGATATACGTGTGACAGAACACAACCAATACCAACTGGAGATGCATCACTAGCTAAAGTTAAAGGTATATATATATATATATATATATATATATATATATATATATAGGCTAGAATCATAATGCACCAAAATTTTAGGTGAACAAATTTCCTTCTTTATTTGCTCAAAGGCAACCTGGCAATCCTTCGACCATAAAAATCTAACATTTTTTGTTAAATTATTAAGAGGATTAGCTATAGTAGCTAAATTTTCACAAAATTTCCCGTAAAAATTAACTAACCCTAAGAAACTTTTTACTTCATGAACATTTCGGGGTACAAGAGCATTTACAACGGCTGAGATCTTTTCGTCAGTTTTATGTAACCCTTTTGAATCGATTCTATGCCCAAGAAAATTTATTTCATTTTGGAAAAACTTACTTTTATTTAAATTAAGCTTTAGCCCGTGTTCTCTACATTTCTTAAAAATTCCTCTAAAGCTGTAAAATGCGAAATTTCATCGCTCCCTGTTATTCTAGCATCATCCATAAAGACCTTGACTCCATCCATACTCTGAAATAGTCCGTCAACATAGCGCTGCCAAATAGCAGGTGCCCCATTTAATCCATACATAAGTCTTTTACAAATATATAATCCCTTGTGGGTATTTATAGTCATTAATTTCTGACTGTCGGGATGGACTTTCATTTGCAAATATGCATGCTTAAAATCTAATTTTGTAAATTGTTTTCCCCCATTTAAACTACAAAAAATTTCATCCAATCTTAGTAAAGGATGCTGAGGAACAATTAAATTTGGATTCAGGGTTACTGAATAATCAGCACATAGTCTTATACTACCATCGGATTTAACAGGGACTACTGGGGTTGCCCATTCAGAGCTGTGTCGACTTTTTCTACGATACCCTCTTTTTCAAGACTGTCAATTTCGTTTTCAACTCTACCTTTGAGAGCAAAGGGTACTGTTCGAACCCTACAAAATATAGGTTTTACTCCATGTCTGAGTTTTAATTTAGCCTCATAATTGTTTATTTCTCCTAATTTATCATCGAAAATATATATATATATCCTTATACTCTCTTAGAAGGTTATTTAAATTTTGTTCGGTTTTGCTCTAAAAGCTTTAATAGCCGGCCAATCTAAATGAATTTTATAGAGCCATTCTCGACCCAGAATAGTATCTAAGTTTTCTTTCACAATGTATAAGTTCAAGTTTACTTCTTGATTTTTATATTGTACCCTTACAGTAACATATCCTAATGGTATAATTGAATCTCCTTTACATGTTTTAAAAACTATATTTGTAGGTTTAATTTGTTTATTTGAAATTTTCCTGAAATTTCCAATACTCATTACACTAACCGCTCCCCCGTATCCAATTCCATAGAACAACTTTTGTTTTCAATTTTTAAATTTATCATAATTGAGGTCGTTTTGATTCTTCCTCGTGTAATATATAATCCTGAATTTTTAATTCGTATAGTGGAATTCTATTTCTATCTTCAACTTCATTTAATAGAGTTACCTGTTTTTGTTTAACCGATTTCGCATTTGCCTTTTAGATGCGAAGCATGCCTGTTTAATGTGCCCAATTTTCCCACAGAAATTACATTTACTTGAAATAAATCTACAATTCTCTTTTGCATGGTTGGTACCTGTGCATCGTGAACAATATAATGTTTTCTTTCGGCTTTTTGTAAAATTGGATTTTTATCCATGTGTTTTTTAAAAGTTTGCATTGAATTTATTGCTCGGCCCATAATATCATTTGTCCCTTTAAAAGCTTTTTCCATAGCCAGAGTGCTATATTTAGCGTTTTCTCGAGATTAATATTATCCTCCTCAAATAATCGATCTAAAATCATTTTATCCCGCAACCCGCTTACAAATACGTCGCGTAACATAATACTCAACATATCTTTATCATAATCACAATTCATTGCTAGAGCCCGAAGCTCGGCAATGTATGTACTAATACCTTCCCCTTCAGTCTGTTTTCTGTTTAAAAATTTGTGACGAGAAGGTATAATTAAAGGTTTTGGGGTCAAATGTTTCTTAAGTGCATCTTTTAATTTATCTAACGTTTGGTCGGAAGAAATGTCAGGTGCAAGCAAAAATTCTTTAGTAACTGGTACAATTTTGCACTAAGAGACGAAACAAAAACCTTAGCTCAATTTGCTATTGGTACATTCTGTACATCTAAGTAAGTTTCGAATCTTTCAATGAAACTATCGAAATTTTCATTTTCTTCATCAAATTTGTCAAATTATACAGTTACTTTGACTATGAGAATCGTCTCTAATTTGCAGCGCTCGAATCAAATCTTGATTCTGCCGGAGTAAGTCTGCAATTTGCTGTTCCATGGTTCCTTCCGATTAAAGAGAGAGAAAAAATTTCCTTTACCTTGAGCAGTTTTCAGGCAATGCCTTATCCAAAAGAATCTCCAATATATCCCATCTTCGTCGCCAACTATTGTGTTGTGTGAGTTCAAACTATAATTAGATGCACATTTGAACGACTTCCTTTAAATATTATTTTAATATATATCTACTTCACTGTACAACACATTACTAATTACCGATACAATTTCATAGTTGCGTGTTATTTATATACAATCCTCCACTCAGTCACAGTTAAGTCTTTAACTGGTTACAGTTAAATATACCACAAATTCTATAAAACTTTTTGCACCTGATATTTATGCTATTTTCTAGAGAATGTAAAAAAATATTTCTTATAGTATGAATATATTATTTGAGTTAGGGCATGTTATTTAAATGATGGTCTCATAAAGGCGTTATTTTTCTTATAACGTTTACTCAATCATCTCTAAAAGTTTCAAATTTTAATAAAACATTAAAATTTTAGTATATTCTCTAGATAAATGCCTCTAGATTGTTTTGGTAATTCTTTAACTAATATAAATTTATTACTTTTTTTCTCTAATTGCTTTGAAGTTTTACAAAAATATTGCTAAAATTTCATATATAATTGTGATTTTTATGAAATTCCGGCAATTTATTTTAAATATTAGTATTTATTGGTATTGAATCCTAAAAAAGCCTTTATATGTTTAAATATGTTATTTTGTCAAAAAGTACTCTGAACGTGTTCGGATACCTTAATACAAAGTTCTAGGCTTCTACTAGTCAGCAAGACTTTTTTAAAAAAATGGTGTTTATGCTACAAAAAGGAATATCCTTTTAGCTATATCTGCAGTTTTATTCTAAACAAAATGGATTTAGACGTTAAGGAGTATATTATAAATGAAAAAAATTAGCTGTGAAAAATAACTACCCTTAAACACTTCTTTTAGTACCAAAATTAGAAAATGCTTGTGTTTTAATCTCTTAAGATTTTTAATAAATTTATATATGGAAATAAAAAGATATCTTTTCTGTTACAAGGAATGAAAACTATTAAAAATTATACTTTTCTATAAAGGATTAGAAATAATGTTTCCTAAATTATTAAAAAAAACGTAAGTCTAGATTATAATGTATCAAAATTCAGAATGAAAAACACTGGAATTTTGGAAAAGAGAAGAAAAGAGAAAAAAAAAAGAAAGCAAAGAAATGTTTAATTTTATAGATTCTGTGCATAAAATTACTATTTGTCAAAAATTTTATCTCATTACTTGAATCCTTGAAATATTCTCTAAGAAACTGAAAAGTAGTATAAGATTAGATTAAAGATTTAGATTAAGATTAGATTAGATTTAGATTACCTGTTAAAATTTAGGAAGGAGAATAGTGAATTTTTTTTAAAAAGTAAACGTTTGATTCCACAGATTCTGTTAAAGAAATGTTTCTAAAAATTTTTTTATAACTAGTTAATCCTCGAAAAATTAAGCAAGAATCTGAAATTAAAATAAATAGAAGTTTTAAACATAGTTAAATTAAAAGAAAAAAACACAACTCTTCAGTTACCTTTTATTATAAAATTCTACATCAATATATTTTTTAAAAATATTTTATTTGTATCTTCGATCACTGGTGAATTCCTTACTATACATTAGATAGATACAGTTCCGTGATAAGATACACTAAGGTGAATTCGTACACACAATAGTTATAATCTATAACTTTATTATAATCTATCAAAATTCAGAATAGTGAATTTTTTTTTGAAAAAAATAACTTTAATTTTGCAGATTCCTTTGGAAAAAAACAGTATCCCCAAATTTTTTTTTATCTTAGTTAAATCCTTGAATAGTAAACAAGAATCTAAAAGTTAAATAAAAAGAAATATTTAAATTAAAAGGAAAAAGAACATCTTCTCACTATTACCTTTTATTATCTCAATATATTTTTTAAAAATATTTTATTTGTTTCATTGATTACAGGTGAATTCCTTACTATACAATAGACAGCTACATTTCCATGATAAAAGATACAGTAATTATAATCTATAAATATAGTATAATCCGTCAAAATTCAGAATGGAGAATAAAAAGAATTTTTTAAAAAAAAAATAACTGTTTAATTTTACAGATTCCTTTGAAAAAAAAAATAGTATATCTAAGAGAATTATCCAACTAGTTAAGCCCTTGAAATACTAAGCAAGAATCTAAAAAGTGAAATAATTATATATATATATATATATATATATATATATATTTTATATATATATATATAGCATTTATATACATCTTCAATACTACCTTTTATTTTAAAATTCTCCATCAACATATTTTTTAAAAAATATTTTATTTGCATCATTGATCACTGGTGAAACTCGTTACTATACAATAGACAGATACATTTCCATGATAAGATACACAACGGCGAATTCCTTCAATAGTTCTTTTCTACCCGATTTAATGTTTCCAGTTATCTTTTACCAAATTAGTTGAAGGACTAGTTACGCGTACGAGATTTTACGATTACCATTAAGATAAAAGGTCAGCCCAACTAATGACAGGGAAATCAGAAGGGAATATTGAGTAAACATTGTGTGTCATTTGATACTTACTCAGAGTAGCAAATCGATGTATTAACCATACAATAGAACGACAGGCACCCACAAATCCGTGACAGAGAATTTATTCATACTAAACGAGGTTTAGACAGTCATTATACACGCACAACCCTTCCCTGAGCCTGCAATTCATAGAAGGCAACTACTCGGAAGTGGATGTTGAATTAGTCTTCCTCTGCAAAATGGCTGTACTAAAAAGGGGGAAGAACCGTGTCTTCATTAGCGATCTCTATGACATTGTTGTGTTTTATGACGGTGGATGAATATTTAGGTGGTAAAAAGATTCCTGATTCATGTTTGAAAAGCTAAACCTTAAAATGAATCATTATTTAGGTTTAATTAATGGAGAAAATTACTTGAACAGTTGGGGCTTTGTACCGGGGATATAATCTTTTAAAAGAGAACAATGGAAATGTATTGGAAAAGGGAGTTGTTTCAAAAACTGGAGTGTGTAAGATGTATGTGTCTAAGTAATGAATTTTTAGAATTGTTTTGTAACTGGTGAATGACAGAATTCTCTCAATTTTTCTTTCCTAAATACCTTTATTTTTATTAATGAATCATGAAACACTTTAAATTAATTTGAAATACACAGTAAAATAAAAATTTATCTCCGAATGAACCACGAGAAAAATTTTAAGGCTTTTGTCTGATTTTGATACACAATGTACATGCACATTAGAGGGGATTGAAAAACTTTTTTTTTTCAGAATTTCTAAACCTTCCTATGCGGAAAAGGTGTTTTCTGGTGTATAGATGAAGGGAAAAATAAAATAAAAAATTACTTTTTTGTATTAAGGGCTGCCACAAGGGGAGTGAAGTCTAGGTGTGTGGACTTTTTTATAGTAAAAAGTCAAAGTAATTTTTGTTAAAGAAAAACAAAACAGGCATTTTAGTACTTTTTAACATTTACTGCGATGAGTGAGTGAATATTAAGGTATCCGACTACTTGCGACAGCTTTTTTTTTTAAAAAAAAAATGGAGATATATGGAGATTTTTTTTGCGGCTTTTAGATTTATTTAGTACATTTTAAGAAACAAAGGCTAAAATTAAGACGAGAAAAAGAAATTATTACTATTAAAATGGGTAAAAATTTACAAAAAGTTACATAAACGTGGCCATCTCTGTAAAATAGTAAATTAACAAATTCTCAACTTTTCAATTTTGATGTATTACTTTCCTTATGTATTCTTATCTTTTTTGAAATGACTTTCAGGATAGGAGACATTTTGATTTTTATAAAAACTAGAGCACTTTATCTTTGCGGTTATATGAAATTGCTTACAAAAACAGTGATTATATTCACATAAGGAACTGTAAATTTTGTAATAAAACAGTGATTGACAAAAAAGTGAGGTTAAAATACTTCTACTGTTATACAAAACATACTCAAAAATTTCAGCAAATTATTTTCGAAACTTTCTGAGCAATCGCTGTCCCCATTTGAGCTTTTCGAAAACAACACATTTCGAGTAAAACGCATCTTATGTAAAGTTACGGCATCTGCTTTTACTAAAACACTTGTAGTTATTGTTCTAGTAAATGGAAGATAATAAAATTTACTATTTTTATAAAGCTAATAAGACGGTCTATAACAGGGGTGGCAAACCCTTTATGGATCAGCATGCCATTTTTTTTTCTAAAGTGTTTAATGAGGTATAGACGTGCCATCAAATAATTTTGACTTGCGATTATTGGAAAAATAATAAAACTAAATACTAAGAGCTCTCTCAAAACTCTATTTAATACGAAAAATACCTTTTGCACTGTATAGTTTTAAATGTTTCAGTTATACGTGTAAGTAAAAAAAAGAAGTAACATTAAAGCAACATTAGTGTGAGTTCTGTCGTTGCAAATTGAATGATAAAGAACTTATACTAGGATTGTAAGATATTGCTTTTAGTAGATACATGCTCAATTGGAATCATCTACAATCGGGTTTTAAGCAATCACTTATTTTTTCTGTGGTTCACTTTTTTGACAAGAGTATTTGCGATTTATTTCACAATGCCGCTTTACAGACGATGTTCTGCATACCACTATTTCAGAACATAAGACACATACCGGTTTGTCACCTTTACGAATAATGCCATATTTCAAGATTCACCAAATTTGAAATTCTCTGTTACACTTACTATCTTGCGCTTTATATTCTTTTGCTGATCTATCCATGTTAAAAAAAAATAACACTTAAAAATCGTAAACGTAATACAAATAAACTTTAAAATACAATTATGTCAATGAAATTGACTATGCTATGCGCTGATGAACTTTACATCATAAACAATTGCAGTCCACGACGTAACTAAGGCAAGGAAATAACAAACCAGTGTGCTCCCCACCTCCCCTCGACGGATCACTCGTGTTTGTTCGTAATACTTCATAGTAAACTTTGTTATTTTGAAATAAAATCAAATCATTTTGATCACTGGCGTGCCCAAAATATTGTGGTGCGTGCCATGAATGGCACGCTTGCTAATGGTTCGCCATCCCTGGTCTATAAAATAAGATCATAAAAAAATCTCTATCAATTTTTTTTAAAAAATCACGATTTTGGGGTAGTCGGCTACCTTAACGTCACACTATTCAGCTACTTGAGAGCTTTCGGCGATGGACCTTGTAATTTTGGACCATTATTGTGATGAGGGGATACCTACTAAATAGAAACAAGGGGAAAAACACACAATGTAAGTCTAACAGCTTCTTTAATATTAAATTTGAAAAAATATACTGTTAAAATTATAGTGCATGATAAAGCAGAAGACAGAAAAAAGCTTGGATTGGACTGATTATACAGCGCGGAAAGGTGAGCTGAGGTTATGAAATGTTGCAATGTACATTGTACTATTCCCTACTTAGTACTCACTTATCAATAATCATCATTTTTGATTATTTATACTGAAGGAAAATAATTTTATTTTGAGTCTCAAATCATCTAACTATAAAATTAAGTCGTTTTCCATTTTTTGAAAATTCATCTTTTTGGGGCAATATTAATAATATATATCTACCTATATATATATATATATATATATATATATATATATATATATATATATATATATATATATATATAGGTAGATTCCAATTAATAAATAAAAATTTCTCCATATAACTGCAATACATCCTAATTCAAATCTCCTTAAATTATTGGTAATGGCTTAAGATCAGAGTTTTAAATATATGAAAGCAGGATTAGCACGGGAGGAGGCACGCGGTCGATACTAACGTTAATGGTTTGGCTAGGTGACTGAGACACCCCAATCCTTTTTTTAAAATAATTTTTTTTTACTGTACACAATAAAAATCGCAATTCCAGTGAATAATTTAATTAAGAGAAAATATACTTATCTTCTTTTAAGCCCTTTAAAAATTTTTTAAATTTGTGAAAAAATTCAATCTAACTGAACTAAAATGTTTCAAACGTGTGTACCTTTAGTAAAGAACACAAATATATTTCGCTAACATTATAAGAATGATATTTACAGGTAAAAATGCCATATTTTGTTCCAGTTATTGTTATTTTACTGTTCTTTGGTAATATACAAATAGCATGTTGAACTTTTATTGCTTGTGTCTTTTTGACAGGGCGCTGTGTGTCTTGTGGCTTTATATCTTTCTTGATGGAGCTTTTTAGGTAGCATTTGAAAATTTTTCTTTCAACTCAAACGTTTCATGTTTATTGCTTTTCTCAAATTTATTTTCGCTATCATGATTAATATCCATTATTTCATCAAGTTCTTTCCCCGCTTTATCAGTTTCAATTCCATCCCATAAAGATCGCAGATGCCCATTTCTTTTTTTATATTCCGTTCATTTACATTTATTTATAAACCATAATAAGTCGTACAACACAGCCATCAAAATTACCTAGTCGTTCATGGGGGGAATGTAACTTGTTCATAGAAAACATTTTGGAACACAAGTGGCAGCGAATGAACTCGGTTACCCCAAGTACCTTATGATTAGTAACGGGTCTCAAGGGTGTTAAATTTCTCTAGAGGTCTGAAAATATAAACAATTTTCAAATAGGTATAATTCTTTTAAATTTAAATTAAATGATTCGAATCTTTTACACATTATTTATAAAAGAATGGGGCTTAAGAGAAGTATAAAATATTTAAAATATAATAATAATTTTAAAAATCATAATCATATGAAAATTCTATAATAAATATTAAGTATTTTTTGCGTTGCGCACGCTATTTTCTAAAATAGTAGCCTCTGATGTATAAAACTTTATAGAATTATAAAATACATCATACTCTTTAAGCCCTACCTAATTTTAGTATTATATATCTTTTGTATTTCAAAATATTTGTAAAATATTGCAATATTTTAAGTATTTTTTAAAAATGTATTTTTTATTTATTAAAATATGTAAGTTATTATTCTATTTATATAAAAATAGCTACAGTGTAATAAGAATACATTTAACTTTCAAAATCAACTTATAGCTGGTAATTAAAGCAATATTTTAGAAAATATCATGCACGACGTAAAACTTAATAATTATTTCTTATAGAAAAGTTTCTTATATTTATATGTTTATAATTTTTAAAATTATGATTATATTTTAAACATTTTATACTTTTCTGAAGCCCTATTCCTTTATAAATAATGTGTAAAAGATTCGAATTATTTAATTTTAATTTAAAAGAATTATATCTGTTTGAAAATTTTTATATTTTCAGACCTCTAGAAAAATCTAACACCCCTGAGACCTCGTAAATAAACGTTTGCCACTCTCAAAAAGGAAGGAGATATATGACAAATACATTTTAGTTTCCATGAAGACTGTCATATAGGAGGATACTGTCAAGGTCATTGGTAACAAATAAACAGTTTTCCCAGAATGAAAGATTTCGTTATTCTGGGGGTGACTCTGGGCCCCGCGTGACTGTTCCTGGGTTAATGAATTTCCTGAATATCGTTTCAACAGAGATTTGTCTGTACAAAATCTTTTCTAAGAAATTAAAACTATATCCCTGCCACCTTTGATTTGCGCTACTAATTTAAGGTATATGAAGTCTTATAACTCATTTGAAGTAAAATATAACCACTTCTGTTAAGTCAAATTAAATTTCAAGATGGTTTCGAAAAAAAAAATTCTTGTTCGAACAAATAACTGTTATAAACATACCCAATAACCATTTCTCAATGCTCAATTCAATGTATTGTTTGTGATATAAAATAATTTTTTGACCAGAAAAACGTTGAATGGAAATAAAAGATACCATATTTGTATTTATTTTTAGAGTTATTTTGTAAAAAAAATGTAAACAATCTTCTTTGTTGCTAGTGAAAGAAAACTTTTTATACTGTTTCATTTTGTTACAGATCAATATGTGTTGAATTTATTCCAAAACATTTTTTATGAAGTAAACTCTTACAACAATGCCATCTTTTCATTCTTTCTTACACCATTTGGAGAAGACATTTTTTAAAAAAAAATTCTGAGTCATTTTCAATGATGGATGATGAGCTTTAAAAGAGTTTCAATTGTTCTAAATTTATTTTTAATTAAATTATCAAAGAGAATTTAAGAAATGAAGAAAGAATGAAAAAAAGGTAGTTATAAAAAGTAGATAAAAATCACGTAGCATCCAAATTTAAAAGTAAAAGAAACCAAAAGTTGTTTCTTTATAGAAAATGAGCATTTTTTATAATAATTTCTAATAGAGAAAAATGTATTTAAAAATATTCTTTGCACACAATTCCAGTATATATCATTAACTACTTAAGGGGAAATGGTACGATTTACGCAAAAAAATTTTAATTTACAGATTTTTAAAAATTTTTTGGTTGCCTCCTATGTGTGTATACTATTTAAAACAGATTTTGTGCTCAAAATTTCATAAAAAGCTAGCCATATAATTTTTTAGGAAAAAACTTAAAATTTGTGAAGTGATTTTAAAATGCTACTCCCCTACAAAAAGTTATGTACACGCATGAAATTTGATTTACAGGTACATCAAACTATGTGTAACAAAAGTTGGTATGGGTTTTCCGATAACATGATTGGTATTTGTACAATACCTCTTTTTATGAATGCTTACTGAATATTCCTTCAAAAATGCATAAATTCTGAATTCAACTATTTTTAAAAAATAAGTATTGTTTTGATTCAAAAGTGCATACCAACTTTTGTTACATGTACTATTGGCAATGAGTAGAAAAAAATTCAAAGCATTAGGCACAACAGAAAGAAAGCCTTAGCATTTTAAATGAAGACAAACTAGTTATTTTATCTTTCCGAGATAAGTAAGTTTAAAGTTTTGATTTGCCATAGGAATGTGAATGAAAACGAACGTAAAAGCTATCATAATTCTGTGTTATTTTTATTTAGAGCTTTCAAATTTTGTGAGGTTATAGAAATTATATAAAAAATAATTTAGGCTAAAAAAATTAAATTTGATTTTTTGACCGATTTTAGTCAATTGAATTGTACTGTGTCCCCTTAACAGTTTCTTTTTTCTGCCATATTATGTAAAAAATAAGTATATTTTTTGTAAACATTTTTAGGGTAAAATCAATTATAAAAATTCAAATCAGCAGTCAGAAATGCTATAAATATTGAATTTAAAAAATTATGCTAATTTTTAATTTCATTGAAAAAACATATTTTTCCTTAAAGTTGTCTTTTTCCGAAGAAAAAGTGAACTCAAAAGAATACTTCGCAAAAATGTATATTATATTTAAAAATATTATATTGTACTTGCAAATAATTATTCTCTTAAAATTCTGTTTTTGTGTGGTAAGTTTTAAAACAGAAAGACAAGAATAGTTTAACATCGCAATCGGGACCAAAATATATATTGTTTCTATTTTCACCCGTTTTCCAAAATCGTTTCTTCTCGAACAACACATAAAACATTGCCTTGTTGGTCTCAATTTTTTGTCAGTGGGAGGAATCACTTCTAAAAAGCTTTTTTTCTGTCAATCGTAAGGGACTGGGCAAAATTCCTTGTCGTACTTTTTGTCATTTACCGCCCCATGTCTTTCTATAAGGCGATCTATAATATCAAGCTTTAAATTAAAGTGAGATAATTTTGCTCCCAGTTTTTGATGTAAAATGAAAGCATTCCATGATGCTGCACCTAAAAGATAGAAGAATATTTTTGTCTCCTTTTTTGTTTTTGTTTTTTGTTAATGGGTAATTTGTCTACTACCATTCTATCTACACCACAAGAGAAGTCCGATAACAAACTTTCATTACTTCCAGAATCATTTACAGAAATTCAGACTTTCTGTAAATTAATCTTAATTTTGCTCAGTCTCTTACGATTGACAGAAAAAAAGTTTTTTAGAAGTGATTCCTCCCACTGACAAAAAATTGAGACCAACAAGGCAATGTTTTATGTGTTGTTCGAGAAGAAACGATTTTGGAAAACGGGTGAAAATAGAAAGTCAATATCACAATTATTTTCTATTATGAGCCTCACATAATCACTCATTTTTCTTCTATTTTAAGCTCCAAATTTAAAGGAAATAGTTTGTAGCTTGTGGTACATTGATCTAGTATTAGAGTAGAAAAAAGTGTTGCCCGAGCGGCGTTCGACCAAAACTGGGAAATGATTGATATTTATTCAGGTAATAGTCTTTGATACCATTTTATACTTCTATACTTCTTTTGAATTAAAACTATATGTACCACAAAAGTACAAAAATTAGTTATTCTGCAAAATATCTAGGTAATGCACAGATTAACTAGGGGAATCCATTAGAGTGCGAAAAATTCTTTCATTTCTCAAATTACCTAGAGAACCTACATACACAACCCACACTACGCACTCGTTAAACTGTAAATAATATCTTTGTTAGAACAACAACGTTTCTGTTCGCTTAAATTAAGATATTGTTATTCATTTATTTTTCCATATGTAAAGAAACACGTTAATGCATTCAAACAATCTAAAAATTAGTTGAAAGAATCAATCATCTATTAATCTAAGAAATTATCATAAAGAGAATCAGACACACACACACACAGACCAGAATATTATTTCAACTAAGAAGATGAATTTTGAGTGTTTACCTATTAATAAATTCTAAAGATTGCTGATACTTGGAATTTCTTAACAATTATAGTTATTATGACTAGATAATAGCGACGAGGTAGATTTAGATTTGCAGCCTTGTACATTTAACAAGTCTCTCGTACCTTTAAATTCTTTGATAATCTCAAAAAGATTATTTTTTTCTCTAGGAAACTTTTATTCGCTTTATATCTTCAATTATAGAAACAAACGTTCGTTTTGCCATTAAAATACTTTTATATTTCGAATATTCGTTAACCAGGTTTTTACGAAGAATTTTATCTTGGTTTTACTCACCAATTTAGTTCTTGCTTTCAATCTAGGAGTTAAATTTACCTGCTTTAAAAAATTCCCGACACAAATTCACTAGGTGAAATGCAGAAATGAATTTGAAAACAGAATTAGCCATGCTACGAACGCAAATTATGAGAAGTAGAAACAATCGGCTACGACTAGACGCTGACGCAACAAAACTAAAAGTACAGGGAGAGGGGAAAGAGTAGGAAAAAAGGAAACATGAGAAAAAACTTTTGATCTTTTAACCATATGAAAGCCTTAATGTATACATTACCCAGATAAAATGCGAAAAACTCTTGACTCCGTATGTTAACGAAGATCTGTTCATTTGTGCATTAGTTAGGTAATGAGCACGTAAATATAGCTTTCGAACATATGTATATTAGATCGGAAGAGTGCAATATTAATATTTATTTTATTTTGTATGAAAGTGTTGATATTATACGCAAGCAATATTTTTTTTCACGTAATTTTTCTTTTTTATTTCTGTCTAAATTCTGTGCTCTTTATAATTCATAAGTGGTCGAACTATACTAATTCACCATAGTTTATATACACTCAGGAACATTGAAGATAGCGACTAAAGAAGAAAGCATCGGAATGAAATGAAATTTAATACACATATTGCCACAGATGAGAGATTCACTTGATCTCAAAAACAACACAATTAAACGAATACAGGGTGTGCAACGACACAAATACTGGGCAACTTCAATAGCGCGTTGGACCACCTCCAGCTGCAATACATGCCGCCACATGGTCCGGCATTGAGTTGATTAAACACCTTATGTTGTCCTGAGGCACATGGGCCCACAAATCTTGAACAGCCAACTCTAAATCATGTACAGAGTGACACGATGACATCTGCCGTTTTAGCTGATCCCACATGTGCTCTACAGGGGACAAATCGGGGGAGCGGGCCGGCCATGGAAGAGTCTAAAAATGACGTAGGAAGTCTTGAGCAACTCTTGCTGTATGCGGATGAGCATTATCTTGCTGGAAAATTGCCCCTGGGAGACCATTTAGGAAAGGTCCTACATGAGGTCGAAGAATATCATCAACGTAGCATTTGCCGGTTAAAGTTCAACGCATCACAATTAAAGTGGACCTGCTATCATAGGATATGCCCCCCCCCAGACCATTACACCAGCTGTGCGGGCAGTGTGACGTAGAACAGTGTGGGGGAATTGTACCGCTCACCAGGGCGCCTACACACCCGTACATGGTTATCATCTGTCCCCAAACCGGGATTCATCACTTAACACAACATTTTGCCAATCTGTGACATTCCACATTGATCTGGCTTGGCACCACTGTAGACGCAGTTGCCGATGTTCCGGTGTCAAAGGGAGTGCACGGAAAGGGCGTTTGGATTTAAGATTTGCTTCTGCAAGGTGTCTGGAAATTGTTTGTGGAACAATTGCTACGCCTACGTCTGCTCGTATCGTTGAACGAGTCACTGTGGGGTCCACAAGTGCTTGCCGCACGGTCCTTCGATCCTCTCTCCTCGTGGTCACTCCAGACCCGGTTTTCCGCGCGTGGGTACCTTCTTGTGTCCACTGCTCCCAACAATTTCTAACGGCACACCTCGAACGATCCACCTGGCCAGCAACACGGCGCGTCAACCAGCCTGCAGTTTTCATCCCAAAGATCAGGCTTCTCTCAATCTCGCTTAACTGGGAGAAATGTCTTATAGCACGTTTACTTGGCATGTTTCGCTTACCAAAGTCTTCCTACAATCGGCGGGTAATCGTTACGTTTATGAATCTTCGAATTTGCGCTGGCTTATATAGCACCCTCTTCCTGATTGTAGCGCCACCTCGGCGTGCATGAGCATGCGTATTGGCACAAAACTTGGATCATTTGCATATCACATTACGCTGTACTTATTTGCAAAGTTTCACGATTGTTCTAAGCTTCCTTCTTGGGTCGCTATTTTCAATGTTCGTGAATGTATGTATATATATCACTTGGTATCTTATTTATAATTTTTTTATTATACTATATATATATATATATATTCACGCTTCCACACCACAGGTCCAGCCGGGGTTCTATCACCTGGCTGGGCAAGGTTGACTCAGACTTTCATCCATTCAGTGGGTCGATAAATGAGTACCAAGTTTACATGGAGACAAAAAACTGGGGGTTACGCACCAGACTGACCTCCTGACCGGAGCATCTACTCTTGCACCTCATCACTCAAAGTCACATATACTGAGATGGGCATAGTCGGCCTTGGCCCTCAAGGACTGTTGCACCACTGAGTTTTAATATGTATATATGTTACCGGCAAAGTACAATGCCTAGGCAAAGTATGAAGTAATTCTCTTATTCATACTTTGCCTAAAAACGCCCGGCATTCTATACAATGTCTAGACATTGTATAGAATGCCGGCATTTCATACTTTGTGCTTGTAACATACATACAAAATAAGCACAATAGAGAGAGTGAGTGAGAATAAAATAACAAAGTCTCTCTCTTACACAAACATATATATATATATATATATATCCTCGGCCTAGTTATCAGCATGCGTAACTCCTCAAAGGAACTAAATTTGATATAGGAGAGCTATGAGCCAAGCAGATACGTAATTCCAATGACAACCACATTACCACACGATAAAAATATCAAGGTAAACAATTTGTAATTTTATCGCCCATCTTGGCAAACGTTAACAATAACTTGACGCGTAGCACTCCTATATCAAATTAGCACTCCAGAAGGAGTTACGTATTCTGATAACCTTAGGCCGACGATAAATATTATATACATATGTTTTATATATCGCACCTTTAGTCAAAATATCTCATTTTTGAGAAATTGCGAAAAACTGATTTTAGAAAACCTATGAGAGATATCCCAATTCTAATATTACACGCATAAAGCTAAAATTTTATATAAAGCTGATTTAACTAACTCATTTCTAGATTGTTTAAAACCTGAAAAAAGTACAATTTTCGAGTTACTCTAATTTAAACCAGCGTTAAGCAACTTTTTTTGTGCACCCAACTACAGCAACTTTTACCCGCCATTCCCCTCGCCGACGATTAGAGGTATCGTTACGCAGGTTTTATTTTTGTTTTGGTACTCCGCTAAACATTTTGTAAACGTCCTTAACTTAAATTGCGTACTTTTTGATTTACCGGGGTTTTCAACTAAAAGCGCGGTAAACTATAGAGATCTCGGAATCTAAACTTAATTCCAGAACCAGTTCTTATTCAAATTCCTTCAGGTTCCAAAATAATATTTTTCCCTTTAAAATGACAGAAAATGGATAAATCTATTCTTGCGTTACACGAAATTATTTAATTTTCTATTAATTGATTATTTCTCAATGTCGCATTTTAAAACAACACGAAAACTATTGGTAATGGACCTCTGAACTCAAAATTTCGATCACCCGATCATGTGATAAGAATGACACTGAGCCGGCATTCTTCTTTAAACTTCCAGGCCATGCCAACGTGAGGACTTTGAACCTGAACAGATTTAACCTGCATCTGATCCCCTGCACAACGGATCTTTAGTGAAAAATGAGTTTTCGAAAAAAGTTTTAATTGTAGATAAATTGATTTTAATATTTTATATTTATTTATAGCTCAAGATATATTTTCGAAGATATCAAGCGAGTAAAGTATTTTACAAATTAATTTGCATTTTCGTGATAAAAGGGAAAAAAACTGATAATATGTGAATTTATTTTTTCCATAACTCTTAATTTAAAAGGATGTAGAAATTCATACTGCAGCATTTAGAGCAGAAGAAAGGGTAATTTGTTTCCAATACGTCAAGAAACATTATTTAGATTAGATTTAAAAAATTCTACTTAATAATGGCTCATAAAATATTTATTTCTTCCCAACTATAAAATATGCAGCAGTGATTAATTACAGATTGGTTTGATAATCAATTACCGGATGACATGCAAGACTGCCTTAAAAAAATTTTTTTTTTTTGAAAATTTTAATTTTTTTGTGTTTTTAGCTTAAATATTATGGTAGGGCTGTAAGCGTACTGATTAATTATCACTCTTAATTGATGACCTAAGCAAATGATCCTATCCGTCTCAAAAAAGTCTATTCCTTTTCTGACGATGAAGAAACCTATATCAAATGTAATCTAACTAGGAAACAAAACTTTATTTTTGTATCAAACATAGATGGAAAACTTCATATAAAATTTCCTTTATTAATTTAAAATGTATATCTGCTTGAAATCAGATAACAAGAAAGAGTGAAGTAAAATCCCTTGAAGGAATTTGTAAAGTGCTATACGAAAGTCATATTATATAGACTTCAACAAATGCCTCTCTTCTTGAGAAAAAAGTCAAGTAACAATGGAGATGGTAGTAGACCTCCCCCCAAGAAACCACAATAGTTATATATATATATATATATATATATATATATATATATATATATATATATATATATATATATATATATATATATATATATATATATGTATATATATATATATATATATATATATATATTATACATATATATATATATTATACATATATATATATATTATACATATATATTTATTATACATACATACACATATATGTATTACACATATATATGTATTATTATATATATATATAATACATATATTATACATATATATATATTATACATATATATATATATTATACATATATATAATACATATATATACATATATTTTGTATATATAATAAAATTCTGTAGAATAATAATAGTTTATTACTATACATTTATCATTTTTCCTAATTATAAAGGGTGTTTTTTTTTAGAGGTATAGAACTTTAAATTGCAATAAAACAACGATGTATTATTCGATTGACATGAATTTTTTTTATTCGAAACATAATCTTGTGGCATTACATTTTAAATATGATTTCTAGCATAGGTCTGCCACGGCTGGCTCGGATGTAGTCCTATCTGGACGTCAATTTTCGATGACTTTTTCCAACATTTGTGGCCGTATATCGGCAATAACACGGCGAATGTTGTCTTCCAAATGGTCAAGCGTTTGTGGCTTATCCGAATAGACCAATGATTTTACATAGCCCCACAGAAAATAGTCTAGCGGTGTTAAATCACAAGATCTTGGAGGCAAATTCACAGGTCCAAAACGCAAAATTAGGCGGTCACCAAACGTGTCTTTCAATAAATCGATTGTGGCACGAGCTGTGTGACATGTTGCGCCGTCTTGTTGGAACCACAGCTCTTGGATATCATGATTGTTCAATTCAGAAATGAAAAAGTTAGTAATCATAGCTCTATACTGATCACCATTGACTGTAACGTTGTGGCCTTCATCGTTTTTGAAGAAGTACGGACCAATGATTCCACCAGCCCATAAAGCGCACCAAACAGTCAGTTTTTCTGGATGTAACGGTGTTCCGACATACACTTGTGGATTAGCTTCACTCCAAATGCGGCAGTTTTGTTTGTTGACGTAGCCATTCAACCAGAAGTGCGCTTCATCGCTAAACAAAATTCGCTTATGAAAATCGGGAACAACGGCAATCTCGTTTTGGGCTCATTCGACGAATCTACGCCTTGCTTGATCATATTTAAAATGTAATGCCACAAGATTATCTTTCGAATAAAAAAAATTCATGTCTATCGAATAATACATCGTTGTTTTACTGCAATTTAAAGTTCTATACCTCTAAAAAAACACCCTTTAGTTACCTCCTTATTCTTATATTAGATAAAAAATTAATTCTGATTATTTTATTCAAATATAACTAGTGTCACTAAAGTTATAGCAGTTTGTAAACTCTATTTTTAGTTTTTATTTTTATTCTTTTAATACTTTTGTTAAGTGCTACATTTCAGCCATTCACATGCTTTGAATTTGCTTTTGGGTCCAGAATTTGGTAATAACTTATTTATTGCACTCCGATTTAACGCGGGCTCTGCATTTTTAAGTGCAATTTTTAGTAAGTTACCTCAATATTGTAATGGATTTAGATATTCCTATCCATTATTTTCAACAGGATTTTGCTCAGTATTATTAACATAAAAGGGGAGGGTTGGCTAGCCACAAAACATGTTCAACCCCACTTTTATATAAATTATTTTATATATAAGCTGTCCTAAGTCAACAATGTTTATAATACTGAAGCATCCATGTTTTAAATTTAAATTTCGATTGCTCATGTGTCCTTCATTGTGTGGTTTGCTTACTGTCGATGTGTTTTTCGATTTTGAATGTTGGATATTCATCTCTCGTTTGTAGAGAACTAGTCTATATATATATATATATATATATATATATATATATATATATATATATATATATATATATATATATATATATATATATATATATTGTATATGTAAAAACTATAAGGATTTTATGGATGGTCATCATAAACATGTAGTTACTGGCAACTTAGACATAATCAATGATAATATTTTAGAAGATAGAATGAGTAAAGGCACTAGTTTTAGATTAAATGTCTCTAATAACAACAATACTGTTAAAAAACAAATTATTAAAGATATAGATAATTTTATTACAAAATCTGCAATTAAATTTGGACTACCTATTGAGGCATTTGATGAGTATAAGTACAATATTTTAAAAGACCTTATGAATTTTAGTTACCATTCTCAATATGAAACTACTTTTAAAGATATAAAACAGAAAATTTATGAATTACAAAAAGAATTTTATCATAGTTTACATTGATAAAATTACCTGGTAACTATGCTGTGATTTGTAAGTATTTATATTATAATATTCTTTATGATCACTTTCTAAATATTGGTTTTTTTAAAAAATTAGATTTGTCACATAATGAAATTAGTAATCGTATTATTGCTATTTATAAAAAAATTAGGTTATTGTATTCCTAAAATTATAAGTATCCATATATTTTTTTAACTCTAAAATTCCATAAAAGTCCGGTTAAATTTAGAACTGTGACAAATGGTTTTAGAACATATATTACTACTGCAGGCAAATTACTTCATAACATTATACAAAACTTTATTAATCAGCAATGTAATAAAGCTATAATTAAAAATAGTAAACAGATTACAGATTTTTTTAATAATAGAAATATTTATTCAGTTCATAGTTATGACTTTGAAGATCTTTTCAATTCCATTGATTTATATGATATTATTAAAGTAATTTTAGAAAACCACAGTATGCATAACCTTAATATTAATTTTAACAAATTTAAAACTCTCATAGATTTTGTCTTTAAAAGAAAATTACATCAATTTTTTTAATGGTTCTTTATATAAACAAGAGAAAGGATTCCCACAAGGGGGCCCAGCTAGTAATAGTTTGGCTAATCTTTATTTACATTTTTATGAATATAATTATGTTATTAATAATGACTACTACATTTTTAGATACATTGATGATTTAATTATTTTTGGTAAAAATGATAAGTTAAATCCCATTATTAATTTTTATCCGTCTTACTTAAACTTAGTTAAAATTAATAATAATCCAATCAAAACAAATTACCTAGATGTACCACTGTACATTAAGGATTTGAAACTACATAGTAATATTTATGATAAAAGAGATGCCTTTAATTTTAATATCATCAAAGTGCCTTACTGGAATTCTAATTTATCAATATGTATATATAGAAATATTATTTTTAACTATATTTATTGCAATAATGTATTAGTTAGCGATAAAGCTAATATTTTTTTAAATCTTAAAAAAATTTTTAATCACTATATTGAACATGGATATCCTGCTAACTTTCTTTGTAATTATATTTATAATGGTTATTTATGATACAATTTGTATCTCTGTAATTATTTACTGTTATTATGTTTTGTAATGATTTTTTAAATTTAGACAATATCTAATTTTTTCTACAATTATTAAATAGATGGCGCCACATGCTTATTAATTTTTAATATATATTTTTTGAGTTTCTTTTATATTTTACGCTAATTTTTATATGATTATTATTTTTATGATTTTTTAAAAGTATATATATATATATATATATATATATATATATATATATATATATTTCTTATTATTGTATCGCAATTAATTTTATGCGGTTCTGCTCTCACCCCTCGTATTTGGTGGGAACACGTTACTGGACTCTTGGCCATCGTTTACACTCCGAATTAGTAGGTTATGTTTTTGTTCCTATGTTATTTAGTTTAATGATTTTTTAATATTTAAATTCTACATATATAATTCTTTCCTTTCCTCTTGGTACATAGTATGACAAATTACAGGGGAAGGTTGGCTGGCCGCAAAACTTGTTTAAACCTGCAATCCTGGTTCTTTGCAGGTAATCTATTTTATTTTGCATTAAGACATTTATACGATTAACAACAAAAACTCACTCATTACTTTCGGTGATTTACACAGTCATATAGCAGTTAGAATAAGCAACAGTGACGTTTCACATATTGAAGGCAAAGAGAAAGAGTTTTTAGAGTTCTGGCTATTTATATGAAGTGGCAACATGAAGTTTTGCAATCCGTGTGACTTCGGCAGATGGAAGCTGTGATTGGTGGAAATGTATCGTTCGATAGTTTCTGATGTAATCTTACTTATAAAAATGCAAGCTGTGAACTTAAAAGAGATACGATTACGATTAAAATCCGTCAGGCGGGTAAGCAATAATTATTCGCGCGTGAGTCCTGAAGGCCAGGACCATTACAAATTAAAAGTATTTTTGATAAATTATAGGGAATTATTACATATATATGTA
Organism: Trichonephila clavipes; assembly: GCA_019973935.1. Taxonomy (NCBI): domain Eukaryota; kingdom Metazoa; phylum Arthropoda; class Arachnida; order Araneae; family Nephilidae; genus Trichonephila; species Trichonephila clavipes. Next base: position 89,455 of record BMAU01018239.1, on the reverse strand, counting down.
CTGTTTTGAAACAAGCATCGGAAGTTTTCGGGAAACAGTTTTTTTTTTATTCGTTCATGACAACTTTCTATAGCCTTTAAGTGATGCAAAACAACACCATTTGTCCGTGATTTCGAGAGTTGTATTTTATATTTATTTCAATATAACTGCTAAATTATCAACTTTTAGCTTAGGTTTCGGATGGAGAGCAACGCGGGGCAAATTACAGCCTGTCACAATAAAAGGAAACGAGATAGGATTGGGTATTTAAAAGTTGCATGGCCTTTTTTGATAACGTATCAGCTTTTTAATTTTATACGTGAATTTTTCCGGTGGAAAATTAAATTTAAATTGGGAAATAAAATTTTGTTTTTGATTTATAATTTAATTGTCCCTGCATATATTTATTTCAACGTTTATTACTGAATCTTTTACTTGTATACTACCAAAAGTTATATTCATATTTATCTTTATATTTGGTATTCTTTAATATTATATAGGTATAGTATATGTTTATAGTAATTTAAATGTGTTTGAAGTTTATTGCACTGTAAAAAAAGAGAAAAGAAATTCATGTTCGAAATATTATTTTATCTAAGTTTAATCGATTAAGACACCTGGAAACAAATTTTTCTTAATGCATATAACTACAAATATTATTTACTGAATAACGTTAAAGAAACATTGAAAATTTTAAACATATAAAGCATTCTACATTATCTGAAGTTAATAGAAATCCAAATTCTACAATCCATTTAAATATAATTAATTATGATTATTACTTCTTTGTAATTCAGACAGCAGAATTTTTTCTCAGTTTAAGTTTGCGGGTTCTCTTTTGTAATTAAGTGTATATATAGAGAGAATAATGATGACTATTTCAATACATTTTATTAATTTTTATCTGTGCCAATATTATTGAGGTTATTGTGCTCATATTAGTTAAAAATTTAGAAATAAAAAAAACACATTTTTTTAATGTTGTACAATTGTAAAATAAGTCTTTTCAGAGGTGTGCGTATCATAGGTACTGATTTTTAGGCTATTTAAGTTAAGATATGAACTTGAATTTTTCTTGTTATTGTTTTCTGAAAGACAAAATCGACTGTTTATAAAAGTCTTACTATGTGGTATCTTTCAAATTACTGGAACAAAAACGTCGGTCTTGTTATGATCTCATTCAAAAAATAGTTTTGTTTTCTGAGTTTTTCTTTTGAATTCTGAAAACCTTCCTTCATGATTTTTGTTACAAAAATAATCAAATTTTTATATTTGGAGATATTAACGATTCATTTACCATTTTTGTGAAAAATAGTGCACAGCACAAAATCAATTTATATATGTTTTTATCTGACCTTTTTGTTTCATCTAACTTTAACAAGAATTAATTATTAAACTTCAGTTTAAAAAGTTTGGGAAAGAGAGTTCTTTCTCTTGAATCTCTATTTTGCTCCTTTGAAAACCTATAGACTATTTTTAACAAGTTGATAAAACTAATGGATCTCAATATCTGACGCAATTTATATAAAGAATGGCTTAAAAATCATAAGAATAAATTTGAGCTGAAGAAGTAGTTTTAATATTAAAAATGAAATAGTTAATTAATGAGTTTAGTAATATAGTTTATATAGTTTAAAATAAATCAAATTCTTTGCATTCTTGTAATTTTTCTTTTCCTGAAGAATTTTAAAATTTAAGAAACTATAACTGTTGGAAGAACTATTTAAATATGAATACTTAATATATTAACATAGATTGAATCAATCTGTCATCATTCATCAATCATGATTTATAAATGTATTCACTATATATATATAAAATTGAAAAAATTCTAAAATAATTATTCCATTAATATTGATTAAATAAAGTATAATTACATTCGTATATTAAATGCATTCAAAATTATAAACCAGCTTGAATTGAAACTTATATTTATCTAATTTTTTAACTAGGTTTATGCAACTGTCAAAAAATAAATATATAAAACTTGAATTCATTAGTATATTAGTGTAAATATTAGCCGAGGTAGTTACTAGTAGATTTAAACTAATTTTCTTACAGAGGTTATCTTCTTTTATCAAAAGAGTTGGATATTCAAATTTAAACCATTTAGAGTTTAGTATATTTTTTTCTGTTGGGCGATTGGTAGTTACTATACACACATAAGTAATTTAATAATTTTTTAAAAAGCAAAGTACAGTATTTTAAAGAAATTACTTTTCTAGTCTTCTTATATGAGCTAAAAGATATTTTAGGTAGATAACCAGTTCAGAGGCGGTCCTCTTCATCGTGAGGTTCAAAATTATTAAGTCGTTTACCCTATAGCTTTAAGGAATAGTGTAACTGTAATTTTTTTTTAATAACAATACTCAAATTGACTGTTTTTATTCTAATAGAAGGTTCGCTTAATAGATTTGACAGTATTCAGCCATTATATTTCACCTGAGAATTATTTTGCTGTACATAAAAAGATATATTTTTACATTTACCCTCCAGTTATCAGTTTATCCCCTTAAACTTTTGCATATCAGAAATAATAAATTTGTTAACCAAACTTATTATTAGTTATTTCCATTACCGTAAAATACCAAAAAAAATGTCTTTTGATTAAATGTACTCTCTTCCGCAAGCTTTAAAAACAATTTAAATGTCCTCAGAAAATTAATAAGCTTACGATTAATTGCACCCTTCCTCTTAATTTATGAAAATGTTCATTTGTAAAAGCTAAATGTAATTGTAACATTTCACGATATCATTTAATTAATATTTTATATACTAACCAATAAAAATGAAAGTACTTAGTGAAACAAATAATTTTTTAAGATTATTTATCAACATTTTTTATCGAATAAACTTATCAAGAAATTCCATAATGTTCTGCTTTAAAACTCTGAAATTTCGAAGAAAGAGAACTAAAAAATGAATAGATTAATCAAAATCATTAATATGTAAACTCAAAAAATAAATAATTTATATACTTCATTACATATTCAAAAGTACTCTAATCGGAAATCGACTCACATAACAAGTTTTTTTTATGTTGAATTTTTAATATTAATTCTATGTAATATTTATAACAATGAAAACAATGGACAAATTAAAAATTGTACTATTAATCATATTTTTTTACAAAAACGGTTTTTATATATTTTTAATTGAGGATCAATCTTGCAGATCAAGTTTCCTCACTGTAAGAGTACCCTAAATCTTAAGAATTAGAAAGAAAAAAAAACGCAACTCATTGAAATTTCTTCCATTCTGTTTCTTATTCACCTAGCAATACATACTCAGTTAGAGAGGCTAGAGAAAAAGGTTTTCCAGATTAAAACCTTTTTTTTTCTTCCATTAATTTTTTGCGCGTATATTTTTTGTCAGCCATAAAAATGCAATCTCTTGATTGCTTTTGCCCATTTTTTTACGCCGTATCAGTCCAATCTTTCTAAACGTTTTATTCTAATTTTTCAAAAAAAAATATGCTGTATCTTTCTTCTAAGTGAATCATTAAATTTTAGAAATTATTTTAAAAATGGCATTTGAATGTTCATTTCAATCTGATAATGGTTTGCATTTTTTCAATTCCTACTATTAGTTCACTCTCTCCTTATATATATATATATATATATATAGTCTACTTCTCTATAAACGAAAGATGAACATTCAGCAATCAAAATCTAAAAACACATAGACAGTAAGCAAAACACACAATGAAGGACACATGAGCAATCGATATTTAAAAATTGGATACTTCAGTATTATAAACATTGTTGACTTACGACAACTTATGTATAAAATAATTTATATAAAAAAGGGGGGGTTGAACATGTTTTGTGGCTAGCCAACCTTTCCCCTTTATGTTAATAATACTGAGCAAAAACATGTTGAAAATAATGGATAGGAATATCTAAATCCATTACAATATAGAGGTAACTTGTCTAAAAATTGCACTTAATAATGCAGAGCCCAAGCTAAATCTGAGTGCAATAAATAAGTTATTGCCAGTTTCTGGACCTAAATGTAGATTCAAAGCATGTAAATGGCTGAAATGTAGCACTTAACAAAAGTATTAAAAGAATAAAATTAAAAACTAAAAATAGAGTTTACAAACTACCATAACTTTAGTGAATCTAGTTGTTTATGAATCAAATAATTATAATAAATGTTATCTAATATTAGAATAAGGAGGTAACTATAACTAGGAAAAATGATAAATATATAGTAATAAACTATTATTATTCTGAGGAATTTTAATCCTTACTATTTAAAATTGCGCTTTATTCAAATAACTATTAATAAAATTAATTGGGTATTTCTTATTTAAGTAATATTTAGTAAAATATTTATAGTTATTTATTATTTCTGAATTCTTTGAAACTAGAAATTGATTGCGTTGTATATTATTAATAATAATATTTCTGAATACAGAAACATGTACATTACTCTCTGAATGAGGAACGTTTACAATATTGAAACAAAATTCTTCTCTTTTATCATAAATATTAGTAACTATAACATTATCTTTTAATTTGATATGTATATCAAGAAAATTTTGTTCATTGTTGTTACTATTTGTCTGTATTAAATTAAGATATTGTGGATAAAATTAGTGTTAGATTTAAAATTTTCTTGCTTGCCAAAAATGATTATATCATCTATATAACGAAAAATGTAATACTCAGAATTATTAAAAAATTATTTTCAAAATAATGTAAATATAAATTGGCAAAACAATTGCTAGCAGGACCACCTTGTGGGAAGCCTTTAATCTGTAGATAATAGTTACCATTATAACATACATAGTTCTGTTTAAGTGCAAACCTAAGTAGATAGCCAAATCTATCATAATTAACATTATTAAATAATTTATCTTTATGTAAATTTCCAAGTATATTAATCATATCATCAATATTAATAGAGTTAAAAAGATCTTCGAAATCTAAACTATAGACTGAAGAAATCTTTTTATCTTTCATTTGTTCAATAAGTGCTTTACTATTTTTAGGTACTGCTGTGGATTTAAGAATATTTATTGCATTTTGTAATATTTTATGGAGAATTTTGCCTGATTTGCTGATATATGCATTAAAACCATTAGTAACTGTCCTGAACTTGACTGGGTCTTTATGAAATTTGGGAGTAAGAAATATATGTGGAATATATATATATATATATATATATATATATATATATATATATATATATCTTTGGCCTTGTAGGTTAAACAACTTTCTCACTTACTATTCTATTTTATTTTGTTATACTATATTCTTGTTCAAATATTCTTGTTCTTGTTGTAGTCCTGTTCAAATTTTCAATTATTAATAAAATACTTTCTTTTCATCCATTCAAGTTCAAATGCATTTTTTAAAACTTGTAGGAGGTGACAGTTTTACAGTTTTTTCAAATATTAATTTATTAACTAAATTAAAAAATGAATAAATAGTAACAAACAAAAGTAATAGTCCAACAGCATATATTGAAAGGAAAGGTGATCGCTGTGTCTCTGAACCGCAATGGATAGCGCATTGGACTTCTAACCCAAAGGTCGTGGATTTGAATCCCTCCTGAGATAACCAAATTTCCGAAAATGTTTTTTTACTATACTATTTTAATAGAATAATTAATTTTAATGATGGAATAAACAGTAATAAACAAAAAATAGTACATCATATATAGAACGGAAAATGGAAAATTGCAAGAAAAACCACTTTCTACTTTTTCACTTAATATTGTGATTCTATCTCATATGTATATACATATTTATATTAATTGTAACTATTTAATAAAAAGTAATTGAAATAAAATTTATTTTTGTGTTGACCTAAGTAGTAATTGACTTTTAAATTTTTTTTCATTACTTGTTGTACTAAAATATTTTAGATTGTGTAGGTTAAATTACTGCTGAGTTTTTCAAATTTGTATATTATGTCTCACATAAAATATTTAACAAAATATTATTTGTATAAAACTTTGAATCTTCTGTCTGTATGATTCAAAAGGCACGCGTTCTCATATGAAATTCCAGAAAAAGAATTTGAAGGGAAAAAAAGCGAAAAACAAATAAATAAAAAAACTGAAGAGCTTTTAAGGGTGTCTATACATTTATATATCTATATTATGAGTGGAAGAATAACCTCTACTGAAGTTGAAAAACTCGATGTGAGGATCTTTGGGGTGAATGAGGGTAAAACTCCGAGTTTTGCGGGAAGAAGACTTGGATCAATAGGGATCAATATTTTTCTCTTCATCATAGACACACAAAAATAGATAATCTTGAAAAAAAATAATAGAATATATATATTCTAATTTAGTATAAAACTTTTGAATAGTTTATTTTCATACAATTAATTTAAAATCAGATGTATGAAAAGAATTATTAACATAAAAACGAGTTTTAAATCTAACATTTTCAAAGGGATCCCCATTATTTTATATTTTTAACTTACATAGAAAAATTGTGTCTAGACTCTAATTGAATGTGGGAAAACGGTATGAAAATGTTAGCTTACAAAGAAATGTTATACGTAGAAACTTGGTAGAAAAGTTAATAATTTTGAACATCTCTTTTGCTTATTTAAAGCAGTGCTCCGAAAGTGTGGTACGCGTACCCCCAAGGGTACAAGATAGGTTTGGATGGGAGGGTATGCGTTGCACCGGAGTTTAATACAGATATCCGAACACGTTCGGAGTACTTTTTGACATAATAACATATTGAAACTATAAAAATGCTCTGTTAGGTCTCAATACAATAAATATTATACTCATATTTAACCAACAATATTTAAAATAAATTGGCTAAATTTCACAAACATCGTAATTATAAGTGAAATTTTAGCAATATGTTTGTAAAACTTCAAAGCAGTTACAGAAAAAAGTAATAAACTTATATTAGTAAAAGTATTACCAAAACAAATTAGATGCATTTATCTAGAGAATGCACTGAAGTCTTAATGTTTTATCAAAATTCGAAAATTTTAGAGCTGATTGAGTAAATATTATAAGAAAAGTCACATTCTGCATGATACCATTATTTAAATAACTAGCCCTAACTCAAAAAGTATTCGTACAATAAGAAATATTTTAGTACATTCTCTAGAAATTAGCATCAATATCATGTTCAAAAAGTTTTATAGAAATACATTTGTAATATTTTGAGTTATCAGACTCGCCATGATAGATTTTGAAAACAATTTAAATACCCACTTCTGATAGATCATAGACCCACTTCCGGTTTTTCTAACTTTATAAAATTGATTGTAGCTTGGTTTCTAGCGAGCGGAGAAACAAAAAAAGTATGTTTTGTAAAGCGAAAAGATAGCTCTATTCAATAAAGTAAAAAACATAAATATCTGTATAGACTGAATTTGGTCATTTTCAACGTGTTCGGATTCCTTAAATGCATAACACAGCATTTGAAGAGTCTGCAAGTGTGCTCGAAAAACTATTTCCCTGATTTAAACAAAAATATTGAATGTATAAGATACCCGTTTAACACTAACACGACATCCATGCTAGAAGATTCTTCGCATGCAGAATAAAAGCAATTGTTGTAATTGGCTTCGAACGGATACTTGAAAAATAAATATAAGGAGTGTACTTTAACATCATTCTAATTAAAAATGCAACATGTGTATACTGTTTTAACAGAAAGAGTTCTGAAATATACATCTTGTATTCTCTAACTTCATATTTATGTGAAGTTGCTTTTTCAGCATTTGTAGATATAAAGTCGAAAAAAAGGAACAAACCATTGGACGTGAAACCGCGTCTCGGATTAAAATTGACAACCTGAGAACCATTATGATGATCTGTCATCTCAGCGCAAGCAATTTCATCCTTGTCATTAGTTCAAATAAATGTTATTTATAGTATAACTTTTATTTATATTTTATTATGAATAACGTTATTTCTCTCTTTTCTTATTATTTTGAATATGTCGCAAAAAAGAAAAGTATTTGTTTGCTATGAAAATACATCCATTATTTTTTGATGAGGGGTTCTCAGCGCTACGAAAATTACAGAAGGAGTACATATATATCAAAAGTTTGAGAAACAGTGATTTAAAGTGATGCTTATATATTTTTTTTTTAATTCAATGTCTTCGATTGAATGAACTTAAGATGTAATGAAAAAAAAAAGAATTCCTTCTATTGTGAAATGTCGCCTAATATTAAAGATTAGGTCTGATAAATTTGTAATTAATAAGGCTAATGTGAAAAGGAGTCCTGATCATTGAAGGAGTATTATGAAACATTTAGAAAACTAGAAAGATATCTGAGAATGTTAAGTTCTTAATTTTCATTTGTGTGTGTTTAAAGTTCTTATATCATTCTTGACATTTTTAACTGAAGGATTTCAAGTGAGTGAGTGAATATTAACTTCGCACTGTTCAGCTACACGAGGGCTTTTGACGATGACCAATTGTCGAGGACGACACCTAAGCTGGCACCCTCTCTTCTAACTACCACACAACACCAACGGGAGGACGTTTGAGCTCTCGACAAATGTAACGTGCATCGCTCCCCTACACGGCGGGTCTTTAGTGGTACTGGGCCCGATCTCAGGACATGCCTGCCATGATCTGATACCTTGACCACTGGACTACCGAAGCCCTCTGAAGGATTTCAAATGAAAGAAAGTACGATTTAAATTGGAGAAATTGAGGTATAGTAATTATGTATTATATTATAGTATAATATTTTTTCATACTATATTCAAGCGCAGGTTGCCTTAAATTAATGGAGTTCATTGTTCTGAAAGATAAAAAAAATATTCAAAAATTAAAAATTAAAATTTTTTAAAGAGAAAAAATGTATACACACACATACTCACACCATGCATTTTCTAATTTTAAGTGAAAAAACTTCTATCAGTTGGAAAAAAATTATTATTAGAATGATTAATAGTTAGGGTTTAGTAATTTGAATAGTTAGGAACATTAAATTTGAATTTAGAGGATTTAAAAAAGGTATATATATTCAAAAAGGAAGTAAAATTACAGTGGAAGTAAAATACGCCCGTTTCACTCTACAGAAAAACGAACTAATCAAATGCAGGAAACTAATATATGTTATCATACTTTAGTTAAAAGTTCAATTAGTTATACCGTTTCCTGTTTTATATAAAATTGTTTAAAATTATCTTTAACCAATGAGAGAGCTCAGTGATTTTATTAAAATATTTAACACAGAGATGAGAATTATTAATATTAAAATAATTTTTCTTCTTTCTACTTCGAATGAGATGCAACAAAATTCATTCAAAAGTGACTATAATTGGTTATAGTGGGAAAAATATATAGTCTGTGAAAACTAACTTTAACTCTATTTAAAACAGTATGTAAACCTTGTCATAAAATTTTGTTGAACAAACAAATAACAATACAATTTTGTTTTTTTTTAATGCTGAATTAAGCTTGATCTTTTTTTAGGTGAACTTTTTAGAGGCATGCAAAAATCGATGAAAGTAGCTTAATCAATAAAATTAAGAACAAGAATTAAAAGATATAATTCATATGCACATAGAGTATTATATATATATATATATATATATATATATATATATATATATATATATATATATATATATATTCCTTATATAACCCGTTTCTCTCAAAAAAAGTAGAAAAAATATTTGTTTATGAGGGAGATTATACGTCAAACTATTTTACATTTAAAACGAATTCACCTAAAAACATCCCTCAAAATAGATTAAACTTGTTTTTATTCAAACTATTTTTGACTTAACAAAAAGCATTTTCAAAATTTCTAAACAAGCTCGTGAATACTTCAATTTTCTTTCGGGTTTATTGATTGTATTAGAAAGTGGGTGCATCATTAGATTTTAATTTTAAAATCTCAGTAAAAAATTTATAAAGTTTACAATAGTGTAGGGTCTATGACAGATTCTTTCAAAATGCATAACGATATATGTTTAGAAATATAACAATGAAGCACATTAATTTGCAAATCTTTGCAATGTTGTTTGGGGTTTTTGAGAGTGAAGATGCAAATTTTGTATCTGGGGGTGGGAGTTGATTTTATATTCAATTAAAGTTGCCCACGCAGAATAATTTTGGTGCTTATTTTGTTTTCTTTTTCACCTTTTTAAGATGTATTAGAGATGTTTTGGCTACTTTTTGTACATTTATGATAAAATATATAAATTTATTTGCCATACTTCGTTTCTGTGCTTTTGTTTAATAATTTATATTTTTAGTGAAAATTTTCAAAATTTTAAATTTATATATGTAAAAAACATTTTTGAAAAACTTAGTCATCAAAAACTTGATTTAAATGTAGTAAAGGTCTTTGAAGTTATATGATCATGGTGAAATTTTTAATTAACAAACGGTAACATTTGATAGTAATGAAATTCAGAAAATACATATTTCGATATATTTTATTTCAACTACAAAAATATTGAATCCAATTAAGCATTAATTGAAATGTATTTTCGATTCCTTTCGATAATCATACTATTATTATTCTAAAAGTATTCAAACGAAAAAATATAGTAGTAGAATGAAATTTCTGTTTTTCAATAAAATTACAGGCGATACATCAAAGCTTTTAAAATAATTCTACTAAGATATTATTTTTAAACTGAACATATTTTAACGGTGCATTATTCAGTTTTCAAGATGTAAAATATTTTATTAACTATAAGAACCAAAATTACAAGCATCAAATCTTTATAATTGCAAATTTCATTGCTCTACTGCAACAACGCTTTTCAAAAAACTTAAAAACCATTTAAATCAAAGATCATAACTCTAAACTCTAAAATCAGTACCTATAAAGGCTTTAAATATTAAAGTTTCGTTTAGATGTATCCTCCTCACCATCATAAGACACCGCCCAAAAGGAATGATTCATTCGATTTAAAATTCAGTCAAGTTATAAAAATAATAAATTTCTAAGATTTCGTTTTTTATCAATCATATTTTTAAGAGAAAAAAGAGAGCTGAGATTTTAGAAACGAAATGATGTCAAAAGAGAGAGTTTTAGCTTCATACTAAAGCTATACTTGAAAAAAATTAACGTTACTTTATCAATAATGTGAAAAAACAAACAGAATGCCTTTAAAACTTTATAAGATGTATAATTGTAAATAAATATACGTAAATAATATATGCTGTTACAACTTTATTATATTTTTATTTTAGAAATTGAAAAACTTTTTTATGTAAATTACACTGTACTGATTTTACCATCCTGAAACTTCATTTTATTTTCTCATTTTCAAGATTCTTTATTGAGTTAATATGCAGATTATCTTCTTTTTTGAGTTTTTTTAATACAATAATTAGAAAGTTAAATATCAGTCTTCACATTTAAGGTAATTGTTATGAATGTAATGTTAATTTAAGAATGAAAATGTTACTTAAAAAGGAGAATGAAACATTTAAAAGAAATATCGGAAACCCTTAGGTTATTATAATGATAATATATTATTATAATTTAATGCGTAATGCCGCTTCTATAACATAAACTTACCTCTGTTTTTCTAAGTCCGATAATATTGTCTTAAAGATTCGACAAAAAGGTACTTTCAACAAAATATCGAAACAAAATATGTTGTTATAAATCCTTCTGATTAAAATGCACCAATAACGTTCTAAATAAAAAAAAGTTCTGCAAATTTCCAATGAAATTATGCACTTTTTACTATGCGCATCCGCTAAGGAAACAATAAATAAAATGTCCAGATCAGTATTTCCTGTCATATTTTGGTCGATGTCTTTGGATAACATCGACGTTTTATTGATAAGACAATTAAACTTTTCATGTAAAGTATACCTAGAAAAGATAAGATATGTGTTTATTTTTACTCCAATTCTTTTTAAGTGCAATTTACCAAAGTGTTTTATTGAAGAAAGATCTGGATTTGAAACGAAAAAAGAATATTTCAAAAGCATATATATTTTGTCTAAAATATGATATCATGTTACAACTTAAATAACATTTATTTTTATGATTGAGCCTAAAAGTTGTATAAATCTACCCCATTCATTTATATAACATACCATATTATATATATGACAGAATTAAGTGTATAAAATATTCATATACTAATATAGAATGCATAATATTCATAAACGTAATATTTATGTATAAGTCATACTAATTGAAACTGATTAAATTGTAAAGTCAGGTACTACCCTAAATGAGAACTAAATTATGCTAAATGAATTCTTCATGAAACTAGGATTGTGGTTTGGGGCTATTCCTTTTAAAAAATAGTACTGTTCTCAATATTTATATTTGCACAGAACCGCGTCTGGGAATATAGGTGTATACTTGACTAGAAAATGCAGCTCACTACATGTCTATACATTTAGCTCTAAGAATACAACTTTAAGACTAATATAAGGACCCTCTCGAAAAATTATAATCAATGGAGTAGAGTAAAATTACGTATAAAATGAAAAATTAATAATAAAAGACAACTTCGCTAATGTAACTTCAAGAAAATAAAAAAAATCCATCATTCAAACTTTCTAAAGTTTTTCAGCTTTCTTCAGATTCCTAATTCAACGCAATAATTTTTTTTTAATTCAACTTTTAAAATTTTGCCTCTAAATTACCAGATATTAAATAACTTTAAATTTATAAGCTTAACTTTTCCTTGTTATCTAACTAGAACGGAAACACTACACGCGTGCACAATTTCAGAAATTTACCTCTGAGTTGAACCAACTTAAATATTGACTTTCTGACAACAAAAAAAGGGGGCACGCGTACTAAAACTCAAATACCGGAAATAAGTTAGTTGTAAATTATAAAGTTAAACTTTAAAGTAGCCACAGACAAACTTTTTCACAAAATGGATGGATAGTTCTTCGCTAAAAATAAAGACATGAGCGAATTCAGACACCACATTGATGCTAGCTCCAAACTCATTTCCATACTCAGATATTTCACGGGATCGTAAATTTTTATCTGCTTCCGTCCTCCCCAAAGGGAAACTCCTCATTCCTAATCTCTTCATCATATGGAAATCACTGCTCCAACTTTTGTTAAATTACAAGGCCACCTACTCTTAAAGTGCTTTTCGAGCTATCAGGCACAACTAATTTTACTGAAATTGATATTTTCTGTTATTTTAGTAGTTTTTTATGGCATGGAATCATTTTACCAATAAAATTGTTTAATATATTTATGAGATGTATTACACGGCTTATTATTACTGATTGCCGCGTGGTTTAAAAAATTAATGTGACGTTTGTAAAGTTTAAATTAATTTTTATGTACATTTATTTAAAAGTGCCCAGCTTACATTTATTTTTCACTACATCTAAGCATATTTGGGTCCTTTTTAACACGCTTTTATTAGCTTCATCGATATGTAACGGAATCCTTGAACTCGATTTTTACTCCCTTTAAAAGGTCAGATTAATTCGAAATTTTGCATAATTGTCAAGTACCGGTGACAATACAATAATTTAATAATTTTTCTCCATTGTCCTGATCAGGATCAACAGGATTAACGATTTTCCATTTCCAGATTTGACAACTAAAAGATTAAGTTACAACCCTAAAGTGAAAACTTTCATGGTTCATACAAATACAACAAGCAAAAAAGATTAATTCATCAATGAATATAAATGATAGTTTAAAAAACTAAAAAAAACCGTTTTTATAGTTAATCGAATTAAAAAGTTAAAAATAATTCTTAATATAAGAATAAAATGATTAACGAGAAAATTAATGTCATTGTGGTAAAAGCATGGACTTCTCGATATCAATTCTTATAATTTCTTACTAGTTCTATTCCGAAATGAAGAGTTGGCGTAAAAATGTCGTACAAAGCACCCCACGTCTTAACCACAACGACATTAATTTTCTCGTCAATCATTCTATTCTTTTACTAAGAATTATTTTTTTTATTTTTAATTCGATTAACTATAAAAGCGTGTGCTTTTTAGCTTTTTTAAACTATAATTTATTACCTTCATTTACTACTTCAGGAAAAAATAATTAATCTTTTTACCGAGAGCCAAAAATCACTTTTCACAGTCTCTTAAGCAAATATTAAAAAACTGTTACTAATTCATTTAAAATAGATAGCTAATTTACATTTTCAATCCCAAAGTAATTATTATTTATACACAAAACAGTATCATGAAGTTATTTTATGCAATTAATAGTTAAATACAATTTAGATAACATCAGATTAAGATTTTTCTAATGATTGATTTCAGTCTTTTTCGTTCATAAAAAATTAATGATTTTGGGTTTTTGTAATGTTAAACCGTGTGTATGAAGATTTTATAATAAACTTTCTCTACAGCCTTAAAAATTACCTCAAGGTTTTCAGTTTTGAATTGAAATTGAAATTAATATTATTCTATGACTGCCATAAATCTATTTATTCATGTACTAAATGTGAAAAAATATTAAAAATAGTTTAATATAGAAATATACTTGATATTTAAAAATACTAATATCAGAAAAGTAAAAAATTCTTTCGTTTGATTGTAATATAATTGAAGCAATATGTGATCTTTTGTTATGTATACAATCTTTTCTTTACTATGAGAAGAAAAAAACATAAATAAATAAATAATATTTTTATGCCTTAAAATTATTTATTTCCAAGTTTAGAATCTTACAGGAAAAAGGATTGTATTTACAAAAAAAAAAAGGATTTGAAAATCTTCAATTTTGTTATGTTTAATTCCTTTATAAGATGGTAATTTTGTTTTATGAATTTAGTTTCCAGCTAAAGTGCAATGAATACATATCGTGATGCAAGCCATTGATTATAAATATACGCAATGAAATGGTTTAAAAAGTGTGTAGGTATGTTTTCTCAAAATTTTCCGTTCTATAGGGTACCTAACAAAGTATCTGTACACTTTGATGATTAAAAAAATTGACTTTCAATACCTATCTTGTTAAAGACAGTTACGTATAGCTTGAGCTTCCTTTTTCATAAATGTGTTTAGAATAAATATTTGCAGTATTATTTATACTTATCGTTAAGAAAATATCAACTCGTCGTTCAACATCCTCTTACTAATGATAACCTACAAAAGATTCCATACAGATTTGTCTCTAAGAAATAAAGTTTTACTTGAACTCTTTTATAGATCAAACAAATACTTTTTATAAATCTCTGTTATTATTTTACTTTATAAAGCTAGTTAATGATCAGTTTCTCTATGGAACGCATGCCAACCTGGATGACAATCCTGACAGATTCTAAGCTAGATCATGAGAGTCCACCCTCTCTATAATCCTATCATTCAACAATATTAGATTGATATCTCATCTGGTATCTTATTCTCTCCAGATCAACACACAACTTGAATCTGTCTTCAAAATAAACTGTTATTTGTCTCTCTGATCCGGATAACGGATCAGAGAGACAAACCAAAATCTTAGCCGAAATGAACGAGTTTTTTTGTATCATACATTAAAGAAGACACATACAAGCATTTTTGTATCACAGAAAGTTCTTGGCTGGGAAATATGTGTACCGTAGCAGCAGATGTTATTGCGGAACAATGACCTGAAATGAGCTAAGACACAGCAATATTCCTGCCCATTTGAATCTAAAGAGCCAGAAAGTGGTCTTGCTCAGAAGTTACAGCCGTGAGCGTCCTTGAACAGAAATTCTCTCTTGATATATTAAATTTTTACTTAAATTGTTCGCAATGTTTTGGGACAACACTACGAGATACATTACAATATTTAGAAACAGCAATTTATGACAAAACCCATTACTATTAATTGTACTGCCTACCATGTTAAAGAAACGACATATCCTAGACATGGCTAAATATATTTCAATGCCAGCAAAACTGAAGATTAGCATTCCCAAAAAAAATTCTACAGTTATCTACAAATTGTGATATTCAATTTTCTGTGATTATTGTGTAATTGTCCAATTCTAAAGAAAATAGTTACGGATATAACTGCTTTGTAAAGGTTTGTTGAATTTGTTTCTGATTATTCACATATAAAATGCACTTTTTGCTTTATCTTCAATTCTTTTAATGACGATTGTCATAAAAAACTGGCTGCATCTTAACATTTAGAGATCAATATATATACATATTAACATATATTCCAAAAATAAGAAACTGGACAGTTCACCATGTGTCCTTCCCTTTGTTGTCAAAGGAGCAAATGAGACTAAAAATTCTACAGAGTCCTTCCTGAGAAGAACACATGCATGCTGACCTTATTCGTATACGCCTTAATGCCCCAGTTATATTCAGTAGAATTTTAGATAGCCACTTATAAAATACAGCTTTTTTATTACTTATATTTTCTTCTGTTTGTTTTTGAAGATTTTTCTTGTACATACTAACACAGGTGAAAAATTTATGTTAACTTTCATGTTATAACTACGCATGTATGTTCATAATTTTTGAAAAGTTTACTTAAGAGCAATATGTTAAAAAATTTTGTGAGCACCTTTTTTAAATTTTTAATTTATACCTTAAAAATGTTCATTATTATATTTATCCAACATATTTTGTTTGTATGTAACAACTTATGCTCGCTTTTCAATCATCATCTGTTTGTGTTGGGATTTCTCCTTCGAATTTTAATGATTAACAATTTTCTGTTCAAATTGTATCACATTTTAGTTTTACGGAAATATTTTCTCGTATTCATTCGTAAGTGAAATGTTATTATTATATGGATCAATTTTTCGTAAGGTAATTAAAAAAGATTATGAATTGGAGTAATTTTATTAAAAAGGAGTTGAATTTTGTAATAACTAATTGTAAATTTAAACAACTTAATAATACTTATTTCCAAAAGGTGAAAAGTTATTTAATTATAAGATTTATTATGCTAATTAATATTATAAATTAATTCAATTTATAAGTTATTTATTTATGCTATCATAACGAAGAACTCTATCATGCAGACAGTTATGTACTTGATAATATGTGTAAAAGGAATGAAAACAATTAACCAAACAGACAAATTAATATAAAGTAATCCCAAACTCTATTGCATAGTAATGAGAATAAATTTCAAAATACTATAGATATGTATTCATATCCGATTACCAGAATTGTACTTATTAAGTTATCAGGTGTACATAGAGAACGAACACAAATGAAATTAATATAAAAACAAAAAAATAAACCTCTATTATGTGAAAAAAAGTAACTTAATTAGGGTTTTCTATTAATACCCACGACACCTAATCGATTTAAACTTTATTCGGAAGAGAAAGGTGTGCCCAATTCTAGGCGATAATCTTGATATAAATTTATTCTTATGTAATCTTTCATATAAGTTCTAGAGAAAAATAAATTTTTAAGTGAGATAGATTATAACAAAGCAAACATAGTTTTTACCCTTATAATGTTTACTCTCTTCTAAAATGATTATGTATTAGAAGCTCACTGAGTTTATCCTTAATAGGTGCGATTACTCCAATGTCACTATTGTGGAACGATGCATTGCTATTATAATCACTTAATCAAATCTCGATTTCTTCCTATGAAGATGCCTGAAATTGCTTATGTTTGTAGCACGCTTTAACTTGGGTGATAATCTTTCCACCCACCAGATAACTAATGCGGCTGCCGATGTTCAAGAACTATTTAGAATCTAAAATTTACACTACCGACCCTCGTAATCTTTGGCATGCACATGTATTCAATAGAATTAATAGAGTTTATTTTAAAAACATTTTTATTAAAGAGCTGTAATTTAAATTTCCTATTATCCTTGTAATAACAACTGACTAGGATGATTGCTCTACATACAGTACAGCACAATAATGTATTTTTGTGTGCTTTATTAAATGTTAAAATTTAATCTGTTTTATATTACGATTACCATGCATGCTTAGGAAGTGATGAATCAATATTTATTAAAGCAACATTACATACTGAAGAAATAATAAAAGCATTGATTTTTTTATCTTCAAAATAATTATCTTATGTTATTAGAATTGAAGTTGTCTGTGTGTGTGTGTGTGAGAATATTAATTTTAAGTTTCTTTAAAAAACGTTTTACGAAACTATGTGCAAAAATATATAGTTTTGTTATTCATTGTTATATATATTTAGTTATAATTCAGTACATAACAAATAGGAAAATACCCTTCAATTTTTCTTAAAACTATTTTGCAATTATTTTGAGTTCCATTATTAATTTTAAAACATTGTATTGTATTATATAAATTGTATTATATAAATAACTCAAATGAATTATTTTTAGGTATTTCTTAGAATTATTATGTTGTCTCAACTTTTTATTATTTATAGTATTCTATATTTATTATTAACTTTGCTATTTTCAGTTATGGTAAGATCACAAGGATGACACTAAAGATGACTCCTTAACTTCCATATTACATCTCATAAGAATATGAAAAACTTTGACAGCTTAATATCTGCATTTAAGAACATTTTTTAAACACTCTTCCTCTTCTAACTTCCCCTCTTCTTGTTCCACCGAGAAATCCTACATCCAGGTTATCTCGGCTTAAAATGCAACAAAAGAACGAAAGGTAAATAGCATTATTTCCTTCAAGACAATCTAAGCACACATTTTCTTAAAAAGCGAAAAATGTTTAAAACGAAGAAGGATGATATGTGTGAGGTAACAGTTTCAGTAAAAGCTGTAGGTAAGTTCCAAGTTGATTCTCATTTCCTTCTGTAGTAAAATTAATATTTTGTCAATAATTGGCAAAATCATTGTTTTCAAAACAAAGATTCTCAAATAACATGATTATAAAACATTCTGTTTCCCTCTTATTCAATTTTCTTGTTCTTGTGAATATTTTTTTAATGTTTAACGCAACTTAGTATATTATGGGATCGTGGTATCCGAGTGGTCATCAAAGTGGACTTGTGGCCGGCGTGGTCGAGTTGGTTCAAGTTTAAGTGCCACTAAAGATCTGCCGTATACAGGGTTTAATGCATGTTAAATTTGTCAGGGCTCACTGTAAGTTATCACTTTGGTGTGAACGTTTGGCGAGTGGTATGCCACCTCAGGTACCATCCTCATAACTTGACAGTGGCTCGAAATTGCGTTGTCCATCACCAGCAGCCTGTTGATTTCTCAGTGCATCGTTAATTTACTATAACCATTCTGCGTATTATATATAATAATACTAAAAATACGTGACTGAAATCCTAATTGATTATTAAATATAGATCTCTGTATAACTTGAAACCTTTGTCTCAGTACCTTTTCGCTTTTGTTTATATCTCCATGATAGATGATTGGTAATGGCTGATGCTGTACAAAACAAGGCATAGATTCGAATTCCTATTCCACTAAAAGCTAATTCCCACCAAAGCAGTTAGCTGAAAGTGGCGATATAGCCATACAGATCCCTCAGATCAGTGCTGCCCAACCTTTTAATCGCTGCGGACCGGCCAATGTTTGACAAGTTTACGGTTTGACAATTTACTTTTACGGTGGCCCATTGAGGGGAGATGATGTTGATTGCTTATGTGTTTTAGATTTATTTTGATTTAATAATTTTAATTTAATTGTATTTAAACATGCATTATGAATAAAATACAGTTACAGCAAAAAATGAATATAAAGTGATTTAGCATGAAATATAAAGTGATTTTCATAAAATGTTGCACAAACCCGAGAGAAATACACCAATGTAAATAAAATGGAAATAATTTAATATCCCTTGTGCGGCTCAATACTATTTGATCCACAAACCGACACCAGTCCACGGATCGGGGAGTTGGGGACTACGGCCCTAGGTCCTTCGCTGAAAGGTCTCTGATTGATTACATCTTTATCGCTCGCAACCTACTGCATTTGTGTAAATGAGCCTTAATCTACGGAATAATAAAAGTTGCGACACGTTTGTTAGAATTGAGCTTCCCATTTCTTCTTATGGCTACGGTGGTGGAGTGGTCATGGTCGCAAAATCTGAGTCAGCGTTGCTGCTGCCGAGTCGTGGGTCTGAGTTCAGGAACCACCGAAAATGCTATGTGTAGAAGAACTGATGTACCTTAAATTTATCGAGAGAATTATCCAGTGCTTGCAATGTCATGCTGTGGAAATTTGGATAATGAAGCGCCAGATGCCATTCTCGTCACTTAATCAAGGCTCAAAATTACTAGGCTCGTAGCCAATAGCCCTCGTGTTGCTTCAGAATGCGAAGTTATTAAAATATTAATCCAGATCCTCACACGGGGTGGTGCAGAAGTTAGAAGAGTGCAAAACTGTGAGATTTGTTGCCAATAGCCTTTCTCGTGATCTCAGGGAGAGGCTAGGATTAAAAATAGCAGTTTTCATATCTATATTTATACTTATTTTTGATTCACTAACAAAATATTATTGCTCTTGACTGCCGATTATTGCAATAAAAATTTAAACAGTTTTATTTCTTTTTATATGCGTCTTTATTTTACTAATATTTACATTTTAGGTCTAATTTGATGTGACTTGTTTTATGATCGACTGATATTATTTCCATCTAAAAAATAATTAGAATTAAAAAAAGAAATATTTGAAATGAGTAATTGCAAATTTTTTACACTAAATTAATGTAAATATTTTTACAAAATTTTCTAAAGTTTCTTTTAGATTGACTATAATAGATTGCAATTAATTAATGTTGACTTACAAATTTACAAATAAATTAACATGCACTTTTTTTGTATAAAAATGTTCCAATTTTTTGAACTACAAAATGACAAACTTTTTTGAGTTTTGTTTTCTTTATTAATGTTCTAGTTCGATTGAGAAAGAGAATTTTCCTACTAGTTAGATTTATTAATAAATTACATAATATATTTTTTTTTATAAAATTATCTATAGCACTAAACTAATATTTCTTTTGTGGATAAAGTAAATAAATCTTTTTCTCTATTTTTTTAAATTTTCTTGCGATTTAAATGCTGTTTATTGCTCCCTATAGTTAATATGTTTTTGTTTAATCTTAGAATTTTTTTTTTTTTGGTTGTAGTCCAAATTCCTTAAAAAAGTCCTTCATTGCACTGGTTGTAGCAAGCTAGTTTCAGACTAATTTCTCGAATAATACTCATTTCTGAAATATCAAGTAAAAGGTAATAAAATGTTTTTTTAAATATAAAATTTCGTTTGAACTTATGCAAAATAATTTTTTATAAGCAAATTTAAAAATTGGCATTTTTAAATATATTTCTAGATCTATAGATTGTGTGTTTAATAACAATTTCCTACTCGCTAAATCTTGTAAAGTTCGTTTATTTTTTCTCGTTAGTAATGAAATAAATTACAAATATTTATGTACCCCCGAATTGAGAAATGAAAATATAATTTGGATACTAAAGATTAGAATATATTATCTAAATTTTGGAAGTAAAAGAGATTCGTGTCGCAATATTTATAATTACTGGTGACTGAGGACCGCTTTTTTTTAAAGTGGGGTTTTACCAGTTTTATGGCTAACCAACCTTTACCCTTCTGTGTATATCTCTAAGCTTAATTCTATGGAATATAATGGGCTAAAATTGTGAATCAATTTTTAATACAATAGTTGGTGCCCGAAAAAAAACGCGTGAAAATACTGAGCTCACGCTCACATCAAAGAACAATAATCCAGCTATTGCCAGATTCAGTGATCTTTATAGAAGTACTTATCTTGAAAAATAAAAGCCTATAGGTAGAGAACAAAATTGATCTTAAAAATATTTATTAAAAAATTATATAAACTAACATTAAGTAAAACTAAAATTACATAATATTATATATTAATATTAAGAATACTTTTATAACTGTCCCTACAATAGTAACAATATACTACTGCTGTATTATTTCTGTGAGGTATAGTATCACCGTCTATGATTTGAGAAAAGAAGTTTTTAATTGAACCTTGAATTTTTATGTTAAATTCTCTAAATATAGATTCCTCTTTTATCCAGAAAGAATTATTTAGTTAACAGAACTTAGGAACTCTTATGAAAATAACTATATATGAAATTAATTGCATATATTTTGGTTCTAAACAGTAGTTAAGGAGATTAATATATATTTATTTTATTTTATTTGTGTAAAACTAGGAATCTGTTACGTTGAATATAATTTGTAATATTTTTTTTGAAAACTAATAAATATTTATTACACAACCCCGTTATGGAACTTTAATAATAACATTAATTATTTATCTCTATTAATATTAAATTTAATAACTCGTGTCTCTCATTAATCTAACTTCTGTTAGATAACTAGATCGAGAATATTAAAATCTGAGAAGAGTTTGACTTCACTGGTCATATTTTTAATGGAATATAAATATGCTAAGGAGAATTCAAGAATGTGTGTTTCCCATTTTTAACTCCTTGTTTACATTATTTCCACGAATAGTAATGTATAATATCTTTGTCCCAAAATAGAAACATTTTCTAGTATTTTCTTAATTAGTATATTCTGCACTAACAGCATTAGGTTATGTCGCAGGAAAATGATGAAATTAGGAATCTCATCAAATCCTTAGGGAGATGATCTCTTGACGGTAGATGTTAAAATAACGTTTCTTCAATGTCATTTCCCTGATAAAGGTAAGGGATTTGAACGAGTCCCTGAGCTGTTTCAGTGAAATGATGAAATAATATTGTCAAGAATTTAAAAGTGTTTATTTAACAAATATGGTGCATTATTAAACGTAGAAGTAAGTAATACAACAATAGTCAATGAAAAAAAATATTTATTTGGGACTAACTAACAAATAATTAGGAAATTAGGCTGGTGATCAACCCCTATGTTAATTCTAGGGTGCCATTTTTTTTAAAGATATGGGGTTGATATTTAGGGGATCGATAGCACTACCTGTATGGTTAGGAAGTACAAGGATTCGACCCCCCAAGGTGTCCCCCTGTATAGTATTTTGCCAATGCAATTCCTGACTAGTTCATTTCATCATTTCACTGAAACAGTTCAGGGATTTGATAAAATTACTTACTTTCATCAGGGAAATGACCTTGAACAGACGTTATTTTAACATCTCCCGTCAACTGACCCGGATTTGATGAAATTCCTAATTTCGCCATTTCCCTTCGACACTCATATGAAGAGGACGATACTTCACGGCTGGTTTTTCACTCGCAAAGTCTCCAAAATCCACCAATAATTTTGAATTAAACGGGAATTTATTTACAAGAGTATCTTTAGTAGAATTAGGATTCGAACCTCAGGTTTGATGATCTTAGCCACCAAACTATCGCGGCCGATCATAATTAAGCAGAAATCATTCTCGTAATAGAATAATTTATTCTCTCAAGAAAAATGAATTTTAATTCTATCTATTCATTATTATACTTGAAATCATAATGAATATCTCGAAAAAATTAGTTCATATTTATTTAACTAACCACTATACCGGATAGGCAACAACAAACTTATTTGTGACTACGGCTAATAGATAAAAAATTAACGCTCTCTGTAAATGTATATTTTTAATCTCAGAAATATTCAGGGAAAATTTTAAAGCACTTTTGAAAAAATACTTTGAAGAACTTTGAGAGGTGCAATTGTAGTGCGTTATACAGTTCTCTACATCCTTCTAAACCGAGAAGTATTTTTTTTTTCTTGATAAAATTTCTGGAGAAAAAAGTCTTTCTGCTTTTCATTATAAATAGTAATAAATATGTAAAACTATTAAAATCACGAATCTACAGGCTTTTCGAAACCTTAAAACCGAAAATTAAGTGAATGAAAGAAATTCCCGTGTTGTTCAAAGAAAGAATATTATTATTTATAATTTTATTTATACCTTTAAAATACCTTTAAAAAATGCTAAGCTTCTATTGACCAATAAGATGACGAAAAATTATGTGTCAAGTAGTATACATCTTAAAACACATCAAATATATATATATAAGCAATACAGATGAAAATTTAATAATAGGTTTTATGTATGTAGAAAATTCATGTTCAGTTTATTTAGATATAAATATATAAGTTATTTAACCCTTTATCTACCGATGGTACTTATAAGTTAAACTTACTTTAAAATAACATAGAATAACCATTTTTACGAATATTCTGACGATACACTCAAAAGGCGTCTTATTTTTTTGTGTATGTTAATGAAGACCTTAGAAAACTCTCTGACTATTTATTTTAAGTAAATAGTGTATATAATTAATTTTACAGTTAAATATCTTTGTGGGGTACTTATAAGTACCGACAGTGCGCTGGATGTTAGAGAAAGAAATTTAGCGGTTTTTTTCGTCAGTGTGGCTTATTGTTGATTTTTGTTCTGTTGTAGGGTCATCACTATAATGCAATAGACTTATGCTTTTTTTTAGTTAGATTCTTAAGATGACGACCAAGAGACTGAACAAAACTCAAGATGCAGTAGTTTATATTAAGAAAATACAGCATTTCCTACCCCAGGAGGTGGTGCTTTAAAAAACATTCAATCGAAACCTAGCTCAAAATGCACAACGTGTAATGAATTTTTGTGTATTAATGAAAATAAAAACTGTTTCTGTGAATATCATCAAATTAAGTTTATGTGTAAAAGCTGTTTTTATGTGTAAAAAAAGTAAATAAATTTTTAAAATTTAATAATATTTAAAAATAAATATTTTGTGCTGTAAAATATTAGTGTTCTCTGGTTATTTAGCATTTTAAGAGTTAAAATTGCGTTAAAAAGTAATTCGGTCTTTTTCGCATTATAAAAAAATTTTGAGACCTTTGTGGACTGATGTTACTTTAAAGTACCAATTTAATTTATCAGCTCTAACGGATTTAATTTCCAAAGGTGAGTATTTTATTTATGTATATCCCTTAATGGGGACCGTGGGTAGCCTAGTGGTTAGATCATCGGACTCCAGACCGGAAGGCCTGGGTTCGATGCCCGATGCCACCAAATACCCTCCGAGTGCACATGGAGTATGTGCTCGTTAAATCAGTGGATTCGAAATTCTTGTAGACTGAATCATGAGTGCAGGGGACTGGAGAATATTTCCCTCCCCTTTAGTTCGATGCCTAAATTGTGGAGGTGGAAATCGGTGGTGTCGTCATCTATCGTCCCTTTGGGAATTTCTCAGAGCTAAATCGTACTGTCACCTTCATGGTGCTCTAGGCTAAGACCAACAATAGGCGTACATCCAGCTCCTTGCCACGATGAATTTCGTGGGCCTCGATCTGACTACGTCAGACAGGTGGCATTAGAAACAACAGCAACATATCCCTTAATTTTCAATGTAGTGATTAAAAGAAAATATTGCATGAAAAGAACTGCAATAAATCATAATGCGGTAGATAAAGGGTTAAAACTATGTGGCTCTTGGTAGCCAAATGGTCTTGGTCGTGATCTCATAGTGGCGTTATCAATTCCTGGATTCGAGTTCTGGTGCCACTAAAGACCCACCGTGTACAGGGGCTGATGCATGCTAAATCTGTCCAGGCTCAGTGTCCTCACGTTGGTATAGTGTGGAAGCTTAGAGAGAGCGGGATGTCAGCTCAAATGTCGTCTTTGCAACTTGATTGATGCTCAAAATTCCGAGGTCCATCACCCATAGCTTTAGTGTTGTTCTAGAATGCTATGTTAATAAGAATTCAAATTATGTAAGTAAAACTGTTTTTATGATGTTGCGGAACTTGAATTTCGTAAAAATATTTCATGCAACAAAGCACTTTCAGATTTTAGCCTTTATAATAAAGTTAAATGTTTCATAAAAAAGTAAAATGTTATAAAAAAGAGAAAATTTGTGATTATACATGTAGCACAATATTGAGGGGGAATAACGTTTTCAAGATTATAGAATTTTGCACTTTTCATTTATAAATGAATTCAAACGCTAATTAAAGAATAAACGAACTAAGAAGAGATAACTAAAATACAAATTTGCAAATTAAACTAAAAATAAATAAACAGGAGATCACAATGAATTGTTATGTTTTTGTAACTCTTTGAAATAATAATCACTTGAACAAATGATCTGAAAATAAAACATTGACTACCTTACTGACAATTTTTTCAGGATGTATCAGATTAATTTTATTTCGAATTATAAATTCAAAGCTATTATAACTATTAAATATGTAAAACTATTTAAAAACAAAGTGCACAAAAGTAATAATTTAAATAAAATAGTTATCGATCCCTGACATTTATCATTTCTAGAAAAGAGAATATTTTCTCCAAACGTAAATTGTCAGTCCCTTGAAAGGGATTAAAGATCACAAAATGTTATTTTGAAAAAAAAAATCAACTGATATTATATAAAACAGCGCATTGAGTCAAAAGAATCCTCAAGTGTCAATCAACACATTTTTAAAAGAATTAACGAGCCATCATGTGATACGCCTTATAGTAGCCATATGTTATGATTTGAAATTCGACGCCAGTAAGGTTTCTGTCAGAAGTCGCAGCGTGGAAATTGAAACAACATAGGGTTCTTAATGTTGTCACAAATCCTTTTCTTTTTTTTGTCAATAATCCATTGCTTATCGGGATAGATAATGCGCCTCAAAGTTATTAATCATTGTTATGCGTGAAAACACTTTGACTTACTCGTATCTGTCAACATTTATCTGTGTGAAATGGGGTTCTCTTCATCACATGGTTTGAATATGCGCGAAGCTTAGTTTTGGTATGTTTGTTGGTAGTCCCTAGTAATATATTTTACCTTGCTAAAACATTAAAACTTTAACAGAAGATAGTTGTTATGGTAAAACTTATTAAATCATAATAATAATAATTTTATTGAAACATGTGAAGATTTTTTAAAATACTTTGAATTACTCTTTTATAAGCAGATTTCGCGCTTCTCATGTATTTTATAAAAATAATCAACACTATTATTTTAAAGTTAAAGGTTAGGAATTAATATCTTATAATTATATATAGAATTGTTATAAATGTTGTCTTATTTTCAGTATATGGGAGTTGCAAAATCGTTTGAAGTATTAATGATCGAGATTAAAAAAAATCATTTTATAATTTAGAAGGAATTTGCTTGTTTTGAAGTTAAAAGATGAAGTTTCAAATTCACATTTAGTGTTTCTTGAACTGATAAGATTTATATTTTACTTATGTTAGATTTTCAAGGACTTTAATCTTACATTTAATCTTTTTATCTGCCGACGTTACTTATAAGTACCACTCACTTGAAAATTACACAGAATAACCATTTTTACGAATATTCTGACGATACACTTAGCAGGAATATTCTTTTAAAATCACTCTTCCAAGACATATGACAGCACAGGTTCTATGATGAGTATTTTAGCGCGGAAGGTAAATAGTTTTATAGCAGAAATTGCGTTTTCAACGGATTGCGAAGATTATCATTTTTGTTCCGAAAAAATAGTTCACGTCAAAAAGTGTCTTATATTTTTTGTATGTTAATGAAGACCTTAGAAAACAATTTGACTATTTATTTTAAGTGAACAGTGTGTATAATTAATTTTACAGTTGAATATCTTTCATTAATTAATTAGGTCTAACGGATTAAATTTCCCGAAGTTGAGTATTTTGCTTACGTATATCCCTTAATTTTCAATGCAGTGATTCAAAAAAAAGTTGCATGAAAAAAACTGCAGTTAATCATAATGCGGTAGATAAAGGGTTAATTAAGAATTTTGCATACAAATGATATGAAATTTTATTTAATATCAGTATTTTAAGAGAAACTACATTAAATAGCATTTTGTTATTTTTCGATTTTAATGGATATCCATTCTATGGTATTTGTTGACAGCTAAGTATTTAACATTTTATTTGAACTTTTTCCTTTCTGAAATGTTTTACATACACTATATGCATAAAAGAAGAATCAAACTTTTTGTCTACTTTTAAATTTATTTTTCTTTCCACTACAGGAACCTAGATTTTTTTTCTTTTTGCCCTTTTATAACAAAAAAATCTTTCAATGGGAATAAACTAGCGATACAGAATTGTGCACCGAATGGATAAGTAATTGAATATCCAACACAGTCAACATATGTCCAAATCTCAAATTAGGCCATAAATAAAATACAACTTGAAGATTCTACTGTTAGCCTTTGATCAAAGCCACGAACATAGTGTGATCTGCGTTTTAATTGTCAAACTATGTTTTGGAGTACAGATTTCGCTAAAATACACATGAAGAATAAGGAGCTATTTTACAGTAAATGAAACTGTATCTTCAAGTCTTTATCCATCGAAGTGTAGAGGTTAGGTGAATGATATACTGATTCAGGTGTTTCAATCATTTTAAGAACATAGCGAAATTAAAGGTTCTTCACTTTGCTTTATGTTTTACTGACGTCGCAACTCAAGGACTATTGCCAATGGAGCTCGTAACATTGAACCATGATCAAGGGACGATACCGGTGTTCGAAATCCCATCTTCAGACTTTTACACCACTCCAACGTGATGACTTTGAGCCTCAACAGAGTTAGAGGCTACTGCTAAAAAGTCATTCGTGAACTCGTGACCATGAAAAAGTCCTTCAAAATAGCCCTAGTGTTACTCGAATAAAGCGATGCGTATACAAATCGAACCAAACCTCATTTTAATAAAGATAGTGTTACATTTATCAGGTTTTGAGGATTTTTTGCAAATCAGTCGCAAAGAACAACGCAGTTCTCTAAGAGTGATGAGAATTTATTGTCGAGAAAATAGTTCTTGAAATACAGGATTCAACAGCAATATTCGCAGAATAAATCTCAGAAGGTCTTCGCACCTTCAACAGCACTCAAACACAATTATTAGTGTATAAAATACACGTATGTAAAAGATTATTCACAAGCACCGCTCGTCTGAGCTAATGGGTAATCATGGTCAAGGCAAATTTACTGAGCAGTAGTCTAGACCAGACTGACTCAGTTCGACGAGCGTCATCCTATTTATAGCTCTAACGGACCTTTCTAAAAAAATCCACTTTCGTCATAGATCGTGAAATTAGTGTATTTCTCCTCTAATTTCCAGAAGAATCCAGAGGGTCCCAAACTTGCCAAAAATTGACACGAACATGATCGCCAAGTCGCCAAAATGATCACCAGTTATCAAATTGGTCGCCGAAAAGGATGCCAATGACTCTATCGCCAAGATTTCACCCTTATTTAATCGCTACTATAACGTAAGGGACGGCGTTGCTTGTGAATATTACAATTTTAACGTAAATTAAATATAATTTAGAGGCATATAATAAGGGTGTTTTTATAATAAGGGCATTAAATATCCAAATACAAATTATTTACACTATTTAACACAAAATTCTTAACAATAGTCTTATGGGGGAATATAGCCCAGTAGTTGAGTGGTAGCACATCGCTCTTCCACACCACAGGTCCGTGGTTTTATCCCCGGTTCGGACAAGGTCGACTCGGCCGGTCGAAAGCCGATAAATGAGTACCAAGCTTGAGGACTTAACACTGGGGGCTTTGCGTTAGACTGGGCATCTGATTGGAACATCTGATCATGCACCTCAGCGTCCAAGGTCACGAATACTGAGATGGGCAAAGTAGGCCTTGGTACTCATGGGCTGTTGTGCCACTGAGTTTGATTCAGTTGTTTCATGGGTGAATGAATACTAAAAAGAGTTTCGTTTAAAAGTTTTTATATAACGTGGTGTGGAAGTTAGGAGAGGAATTAGCCCTCTCGGGTGTGTCGTTTTCGTCACTTGACCATAACTCAAATTTATGGGGTCATTCCTTAATGGCATGTTACGTTGTCCCGATGTGATATTAATTCAAACTAAACGGTTAATTTGGAACATGATTCCGGTAGATGCATCGAAATTTTATAAATAAATGTTAAATTATAAATCATGAATAATTTCTTCACAAATACTACAAAAAAGAAAATTTAAAATATTTTTTTTTTTTCTTGTAGCATTTAATTCTTTTTAAAAGGACTCTTCCAGGATGTACTGAAACCCCTTTGTGTGTGTCGCGTGTGACCGCGTCGGCAAAAACCAATTATGTTGTCCGAAGCCCATTTGGCACTTTTGCCGACGGCCAAAAAGGGAGAGTGAAATGCGGCGAAGACAGATCACTACTCGGCACGTGCCACAAACATTTGTTAACTTTTCCTCACTCTGTACAGCCAATCACTGAAATGCGCACGCGAACGCATTTGCAGAAAAGAACGCGTTCCGGCCCGCCGCCGAGAGGGAGCGCTTTTCACTCCCACTGGCTCGGGATACGATCGCGAACTCACTTCCCAACTCACCACAAGTAGCCGAAGCCACCCTCACACCGACAGCCTGGAAAAGTGCCAGTGTCTCTGCGATTCACCTGCTTCTCAGGATTCATACAGTGGTTAGAAGGCATGTGAGACCTGTGTAGTTGTCGCTTTCCTGCAGGATTCCTTAGGAAGAGGATTTGGACCAGATTACAATAACGGACAAAAAGAAAAAAAGTTTGTAGAAACTATTATAAACTGATTGACTTGCAGCGGAAAAGTTTTCCAGGATATCCAGAGGGAGAAAAAGTAAGTGGAAAAGTTTCTAAAGTAGTTTTTCAATTATTTGTTTTAGGTTTTGTGATTATAAAAGTTTTTAAACTAAATATTTTTTCCGGTACAGACAAAATAATTAAAAAAACAAAAACCAAACAATTAATTAAAAATCGGTAGATATATATATGTAACAGAAAATATACTAAAAAAAAGTATATTAAGGGGAGTAATCGTAACATGTAAAATCATAAATTAAAAATTATTCTGTCAAGATAAATTGCTTTTTTTTTTCTTCTTTCTATAAAAATTCGCTAAACCGCAATCAAATTATTTTTAAAAATTTCATTAAAAATATTGACAAAATTCAAAACGTATTTTAAAAATCGTAAATGAAATAAAACTGCAAAAAAAACATATTTAATCTTACAACATTTTTATGGCAAATTTTTTGTCGAAGTATATATTTTCATTTATCAGAAGGATCCATTTTTAATTATATACTAATTCAAATAACATTTATTTATATATTTTATTCATATGAACCATTATAGATTTTAAAAAAACCCACCGAATTAAAATAATCTAAGATTTAATTTAAATACCTTAAATTTTAGAATTCTAGCCTTGAAATTGACCAATTATCAAATTATGCGTCTGTTGTAATGAACTTGTTTGATATTTGAATACATAAAAAATTGTAGTTAGAGAAATAAAAAAAAATTCTCAATTATAATTTGTTTACAAGAAAGAATTTGAATGGAAAATTAATTTCCTTATACACAATTATAGTGTATATAAAGTAATAAGCTAATATTTTTTACAGCAAATTTACAAAAAATAATTATGTACAATTTCTAGCAGCTGTAAAATGATCTCTGTAATTAATAATATGTACGAATGCATGCTTTTTCTTTGAAATCTTAGAAAAATAAAGTTTAGGAGATTTTTTTTAAGTAAGCTGTTAAGTGATTCCATAGGGAAAATTTCGCATGAAAGGTGGTCTTAGATTTTTATATGAATTATTCTTTGATGTTTTTACTGCTTTGTTAAGTCATGTTTTTTATGATATATACTCTCCTACAAATATATTTTAAAGTTATCATTTTGCTATGTTTCGTTGAAAAATTATATTATTGATCATTACTGATTAGACATTATTGATCATTGTATTTTATTTAAAGACACATATTTTATTATTTATGATGCATCAAATTTATATGGTTTTTGAAGAAAAAACCAGAAAGTTTATTATTATTTAAATTACGTATACGAATTTTGCTCATTTACAAGATTTGCTTTAAAATTAAAATTATAATTGAACTTGAATGCATCCTAATTAAAATAACGTTAATGTACTATGGAATAGTCTTTGGACTGCTTATCTTAGTAAAACGCAAACATATTGTTTAGTAGAAATATTTTAATTCAAAGTAATGAGAAATAAAGGTAAAAAGTAAAATAAACTCAAGAAAATTTAGTTTGTATATTTCCAATATCATTGAATCTGATATTGTCTATTAAATAAAATATATTTTTTAAAAAAAATGATGATTAAAAAATAATACAATATATTATATGGAAATGCAATTTGTAAAATTCTTAATGTAACCAGTGTTAATACATTCTAATTTTCATCAACTCACTATTCTTAGTATTTAAAGTTTGTTATCAGTATACATATATACAATCAATATCATAACTCTTTTTTTTAAAAAAAAAAAAAAAAAGATTCAGAGTGTATATATATGTACATATGTAATAGATGGAGAAACCTTTTTCTTGAATAAAAGGAAAATTATTTATATATTTTCTTAAACTCTAAACTCTCATATAGAAATTCAATATTTTTCCCTTTAAATAAAAGTTAAATAAACGTTAGGATATTTAAAACTAAGTAAAGACGTACTTTTAAAAAAATGCGAATTCTTCATATTACATCCAAAGCATTAACAGTGATAAAAACAATTTCATTCTCGCAAAAAGCTGTTTTTTCCGTAATTTACAATCAAAAACCAAATTTATAAAGGTACTTAACTATATATAGATACAATAGGAGAAAAAAAATGCGTAACATTTTAATGATTCAGTTTGGGAGAAATATTCGTGTTAAAAAAGTACATCAAAGTTAGAAATTAACAGCCAAAAGTGCAAATTTTTTAATATGAAAGCTCTAAAATAATTTTAATATATCTTGAGTTTTATACTGTTTATATAAACTCAATGCAAAAGGCTACTGAGAAGAACGGGATAAGTAAAACAATTCTTTGTTGTACAGTTAATTTTCCTTATAATGCCACTAATTTTTTTAAAAAAGATTCAGAATTGTATGATGAAAACGACTTAGACTCTTTTAGAATTTCGCATTTTTATGAGCTTACAACGTGAGATAGATGCTTATTCCTGTATATTCTACTGTTATCTAGATCATATTAGCAACTACGAGCAAACTATTTGCTTTATAGTTAGCAATCAGTGCTTTCCTCTGTACCAGCGCTTATAATACCGCAGGGATCCAAACTTTGTTAGAGAGCCTTATGTCTATCAAGAAATGGGGCTTACCCTATTATGTTCAGTAATGATAAGATTTTCGAAGAAAATACAGTTAATTCAAAGGGTATGGGTTATATGAGGATGTATAACTCTGGCTTATGTACATAATTTAAATGAAATAATCGCAACAATTTCAACACGCTATGTTGCTTGCTGCTAATGAAATAAATGGCACTGTTTCATTTAATTATTGTAGTACTTGGAGATTCTTTTTGTTTTTATACCCTAATTTTATATGATTTTATTCTGTTCTTCTTACAGAGAGAGCTCTCATTCATCTTCCAAATAAGTAAAAACGTAAACATAGGTATGCAAACTGTATTCTTTAGTACTTTTTTTATATAAGCTCACTCTCCAACAAAAAAAAGAAGAACAACAACATATTAGATAGAAGAGGATATAACTGCGAGTTAATTCCATGTATGGAGATATTTTAATTTTGTTTGTTAATTGTTAATGTTAGTAATACGGCCTTGATGTAGGTTATGTTTTGTTTTCGGTTGCAAAGTGCATCTTAGTTTTCCTATTATAACTAATATATTCTCTGTGCACTTTTAAATAGAAGCTTATTTTAGCAACTCCTTTCAAGCTGAAAGTTGGAAAAGTGTTTAATGAAACAAAAAAGAACGACGTATTTCATGTTCGTATATACATATATTTATTTGTACATATATAAACACACCCACTTACATATTTACTGTCGGCCGTTCGAATTCCAACACCGAGAAGGAAAGTAAATGGCAATATACTTATTGTACGTATACAACATAACAGGAAGGAAACATGACTAAATTTGTTGACAATTTGGGGGTATATAGAAATTAGTAGACACAGCGGCCGTTTCTGGTAGCTGAAATGGCTGTAGCTCTGTTAGACATCTATTCGAATTGGACTTGGATGACAGATACTAGTAAGTCATTTCATGCTGCTTCAAGTCTATAACAACTTCATCAATTATCATGGCTGGAGGATAGTGGTGGTCTTGTCTCTTGGCAATTCATGATCATATATTTTCAGAGGGTGAGAGATTTGGAGAAATTGCTGGACATGACAACAGTCAAACATCCTTATGTCAAGACACGATAGGTCAAGACACGACGGCAGCATGTGATCTTGCATTATCTCGTTGAAAGATCACGTCTCCGATGCCTAGAAGATAAGGCACAGTCTTATAATCTGTAGCGGATCATCTATACAGGACAGTAATAGCCTCCAGTCTGAAGTGATCATTTTGGTCCAGTGGTATGTTACGTGCTTATAGAACCGAAGGTTGTGGATTCTGTCCTTCGGATAAGCGCACCACTTAATTGGTGATCCTGTCTGAACTAAGAAAAAGTGCAACCTACTGATCTGTCGTGGCACCAACTACCCGCAAAAAGAGCAACCAAAATCACGCAATCACTTGACGCAGCAAAGTCGTTAGACACTTGACGCGACTCCTCCAATTAATAGCAACACTCGCCATAATAACTGTCTCGTTCGTTCGCATACCCACCGAATCACTGGTGGGGGAGTGTATAGCGGTATCATCTATATAAGCCAGTAACAGCATCCGAACTGAAGTTATCATTTTGGTCCAGTGGTATATGTTACGTGCTTACGGAACCAAAGATGGCGGGTTCTGTCCTTCGGATAAGCACACCACTTCAAATCTAAGAAATGTAACACTGGTATCAAATCTAAGAAATGTAACACTGGTATCAACAGATATCGACGACGCTAACAAAAGGTGTTTATGGCTTGTACACAATGGCTACACATACCACCACATAAGATGCAGAGCCTATACCTCGATATTCGTTGGTCACGTAAGTTCTCCTAGATACGTCAATCATGATACTTGAAGTAGAACCAGAACTCGTCAGAAAAGATGACGTGGGTCACTTCTGTATCTAGTTTTATCGTAGGGAGCAACACTGTCACCATGTGTCCCTATGTTGCAGTTCGAAGGGAAGCCGAAATAGTGGTCACCGTGCAGATAGTATGTGCTACTCCAGACGTCGTTGCACTGCTGTTGTCGGTACTTTTCGTACTGCAAACAAGACTTCTTCCAAACTAAAGGATCGTAGTGTGGCTGTACGATCCTACAAGGCCGACCCGACAACATGTGCATCCTCTCGGTCGATAGCAGTGGGAGGACATTTAGAACCTGAACGGCTTTCAGTATGATCCTCCAGAGTCCATCGATTCCATATCTGCGTAATAGTCGGAGACTTCCACCAAATGCGAGAAGTAATATCGCAGGACGATAAACTGCACTCTTGATAGTTTTCAATCCTTGCGTTATCGAATTCCAACCCGTACTGGTTACCGTTTCTTATTCTTATACGAGCTATTTTCTCACAACCAACATTCAAATATGATTTCCAAAATAAGAAACCAGCTGCTTAACCTTTCTTTTATGAAGAGTTTGAGATGCCTCGTTTCTCCCGCTGCTTTGTTCGATCACCTTTAAATTCTAATGATTTTTGTTTATCTCTGCAGCTTCTTTCTTTGATATGAATTTGACGTTTGAATCATCCCGCTTTTATGGTGTTACAATTACATATAAAGTTTTATTTTTTTCCTTTTCGAGCCGGGATATATCGGAGAAAGATTTATCTAGGGATTGCATTGTAACTTTACAGTCTTTTAATCGATTTCATATTTAAAAAGCAGTTTTTTAAGTATCTAAAGTTCTGGATTAACTGGTCATCACCTTCGATGTTAATTTCTTTCAATATTTTAATTTTTGTACGTTATTATTATTTTGTGTAGTTATGAAATAATTATTATTATTTTGTGTACTTGCGATTTAATCAATATTCTTAAATCTAATGTTTTTTCATAGTGATAAATATATTCATTTCAATTTCTACTGTGATATCAAGAATTCTCGTTCATTACTCTTTTCCAGAAATAAAATCAACAAGAAATATATTTCTACAAATTTAGAGTTTATTATAACTCTTTTCAAGTTTATATTTTGATAAATTTCAAGTTTATATTTTGATAAATTTCAAGTTTACATTTTGATATAACTTAAGATTTATCACAATACAATACTAAATTATCAACTTATTATTGCATATTGTTTTATAATTACTTAATCATTTTAAGTAAATTATCCTTTCACTAATGGACTTGTTATGTAAATTTTCCAGTTAATCAACAAATATCATTAGAAGCCAGAAACATATAGATATTGACAGCCAATATTATCTTGTCATACAAGGTAGGATAAGCAAGCAAAATTCTAATTAGCTAGACCGATGATGACAAATTAATCACTTAGACATGTCTGTCTACTGTTCGTCTGGAAAATATCATTCATGATATGTACAGCCAAATTAAGCTATATTTGTTAATATTTTACCTATGACTGCTATAAATTAAAATTAAGCAAAAAAATTTTCAGAAATGTTTTTTTTTCATTTTTATCCTCAATAGTACTGTATAATAATAAAATTATCATAGAGTGAACAAAGTTAGAGTTTTTCATTTTACTTCATATAACATTTTTTTGAGAAATTATTTTTAGTGAAATTAGACAGAAATAAAATTTAACACGATGAAGTAGAATATTATTTCATATGTTGATCACTTCCTGTTCCCTCAGGGCGTGGGACCGTGGTAGCCTAGAGGTCAAGGTAACAGATTTGTAGCTGACATGTCATGAGTTCCAGTCTAGAACCGCTGAAGACCCCCAGTGCAAAGGGGGTCGATACACGTTAAATCTGTTGAGGTTTAAACGTCCTCTCGTTGGGGGGTATGGAAGTTAAGAGAGGGGGTGCCAGCTCAGGTGTCGTCCTCGTCATTTGACCATGGCTCAAAATTCGTTCATGCTTCGCTTCCCTAAGCCCTACTGTTGCTGAATAGTGCGACGTTTATATTCACTAACTCACTCACTTCCGCTGGTAGCCTAGTGGTTATGGTCATGACTCGAAGTCAGAATGTTACGGATTTGAGTCCTGGTACCACTGAAAACCCGCCGTGTAGAGGGCCCGATGCAAGTAAAATCTGCTGAAGCTCAATGTTTCTCCGTTGGCGTGATAGTTAGAAGAGGGGATGTCAGAGTAGGTGTCCTCGTCTCTTGACTGAAGTTCAAGATTACGGGGTCCGTCACCAATAGCTTTTGTGTTATTAGTAGTGTGATGTTAATATATATATATATATATATATATATATATATATATATATATATATAAATCTCTCTCCCCTGTGCTCTCAGTTAGTAAAAATTAAAGCACACAACAATGTCAGAGTAGGTGTCCTCGTCTCTTGACTGAAGTTCAAGATTACGGGGTCCGTCACCAATAGCTTTTGTGTTATTAGTAGTGTGATGTTAATATATATATATATATATATATATATATATATATATATATATATATATATAAAATCTCTCCCCCTGTGCTCTCAGTTAGTAAAAATCAAAGCACACAACAATGTCTGAAAGTCTTTTGAAGACAGTAAAACTTCATATTTTTATCAAAATTAATCAAATTTATAGAAACAGAAATGAATTTTCAACGTATTTACAGTAGAAACTGACTTGAAAAGTTTTATTCTAATTTATATATTGCTTCCTTTAAACTTCCTAGTATTTATGATATGTGTGCCCAATTTTCATTTTAACAAATGACTAAGATAATGTTGTTCAAAAAAGTTGAAATTTGTAATTTTAAAGGATATATATTTTTACTTTTCAAATTATATGTATTTTCTGTGTGTGTGTTAATAAAGATGAAGCAAAAAACTTAAATGATATTTTATGGTACTTTTAAAAAGTTTTTTTATTAACAGCAACAGTAAAACAAGCAGCTAGAATTTAATCATTAACATTCTTTCCTGTCGTATGAACACATTACTGCGTGCGCATTTGACCGTAAAGATATTTTTGCGGGAAGACACATTATCAGATAGACATTACAGCAATTTAGTCATAACACTGTAAATGTACTTTTCTATACTTACTTCAATCAAATATAGTTCACCCCATAATCAGTTTCCCCCCTGATACATTTGGACTAAAGTAATACCTTTTAAAATTAGCAATGAAAATTTTTCAAAATGCGTTTTAAGTGGATCTCTGACGAATTTAACCATTTCAATTAGTTTTAAGTAATCAACACAGATGTGAATGTAAATTATTTTCTTTCGCAAGTTTATGTGGAAGAAATTTCAAGTGAGATAGATTTTAAAAATAATATGTTACAATGGGAAAATGTTCCTTATATTAATTCAAAACCACCTCATCATTTCTCTTGTAGAAAAATTTGTATACAGGTAGCTTTTTAATTATGAATTATCGATAATACTATCACATAGTTTTGCCGATAAGTTATTGAATTGGATACATTTTGAAGATAAAAATGAAATGAATCCTTTTTAAATCATAACTCAGCAAAATGTTGGATGCGAAAGTGAATTGGTTCAAAGCATGAACTGAGATTAGGTTTAAAGTTGATTGTAATAAACGCAGCAACAAATCAGTTTTTTTAAATATTACTATTAATAACAATAAAAGTTATTAATTATGCTCCTTGAATAACGTATTTCTCAATTAAATATTCAGAGGAAATTTATATTTTTTAATAAAACTTCATAAAATATAGAATTGGTATATTCGAAAAATCTGCATTCAGATGAAGTTTATTACCCAAATTATTACAGAATTTAATGTTCTGCTTTAAAGCATTCAAATATCAAAGCATATAATTGCGCTTTCAAAGACTATACTATATAATAGATATATAAATACATCGAAACTCAATTTACGCAGTCAATAATGATCCATTTTCTGTGTCCCGAATTTTATGAAAAGTATTATATATTTCTATTTCGTGTAGGGCTCTTTTTTGCACTAATTTAGCGCAATTTGTACACAGAGCTGGCACTGATATAAACATGCAGTTACATCAAATGAAACTCTTATACTAGTTTGTCAATTTTTCTAAAATTTAATTTCACGCAATTAAAATAAAAATACCTTAATTAAAAAACTTTTAACAATAAAGGCAAAAATTTATTTCATTATCTCCTCCAAAATATTTTATTTTATGATCTAATAGTTTAAAGGTAAGCGCACGCGTCAGCACTTAAAATAAAAACTTTATATAATATATAAGTATTTTTATAACTCAAGTATGTTGATTATCTTTGACACAAGTTTGTAGCACTGTTAAAATGTAAATAAACATTAGTAAATAATTAAATCGTTGAGATTGATCGGGACAGAAATTTTCGTATCCGTGAGAAATTTCCCGCATAAAAATACTCACTTCTTTCGTTAATAAAATTCTGATAAATATATATGAAAATTTGCCATTAGATGCTTTTGCGGTATGAGGAGGTATTTTAGATGAAATTTAATTTAAAGTAAAACTACTAATTTACAATGTCTAATTAGACCTATACTTACAAACTCATCAGAGACTTGGACAATGACGCAAAATGATAAAATACTCTTGGTGCCTTTGAGCATCGATCCTAAGAGTCATGGCATTTGGCACAGACGCTCCAATTTTGAGCTCTACCGTGCCTTCAGGAAACCAAACACTTTCAAATATATAAAAATCCAAAAAATTAAATGGGCTAGCCAGGTTATTAGAATGAATAAAGAAACGTTCACCACAGGAAATCTTTTTGGTTAAGCCCTCTGGAACAAGAACTAGGGGTCGACCGAATTTCTTGTCGACTGCCTACAAGGGATTTCGCTACCCTAATAGTGACTAATTGGGTTAGGGTTTTCCGCCCTGGGGATCTCGAAATCCCGGGATTAAAATAACTAATCCCTGGATTTAATTTTTGTCAGAACTAAAGGGTGTTTTTTTAGAGGTATAGAACTTTAAATTGCAATAAAACAACGATGTATTATTCGATTGAGATGAAATTTTTTTTATTCGAAAGATAATCTTGTGGCATTACATTTTAAATATTATTTCTGGCATAGGACTGCCACGGCTGGCTCGGATGTACTCCACATGGACGTCCAATTTTCGATGACTTTTTCCAACATTTGTGGCCGTATATCGGCAATAACACGGTGAATGTTGTCTTCCAAATGGTTAAGCATTTGTGGCTTATCCGCATAGACCAATGACTTTACATAGCCCCACAGAAAATAGTCTAGCGGTGTTAAATCACAAGATCTTGGAGGCCAATTCACAGGTCCAAAACGTGAAATTAGACGGTCACCAAACGTGTCTTTCAATAAATCGATTGTAGCACGAGCTGTGTGACATGTTGCGCCGTCTTGTCGGAACCACAGCTCCTGGACATCATGATTGTTCGATTCAGGAATGAAAAAGTTAGTAATCATGGCTCTATACCGATCACCATTGACTGTAACATTGTGGCCTTCATCGTTTTTAAAGAAGGATTCCACCAGCCCATAAAGCGCACCAAACAGTCAATTTTTCTATATGTAATGGTGTTTCGACATACACTTGTGGATTATCTTCACTCCAAATGCGGCAGTTTTGTTTGTTGACGTAGCCATTCAACCAGAAGTGCGCTTCATCTCTAAACAAAATTCGCTTATGAAAATCGACCATTATTTTCGAAATAAAATTGCACAATTTGAAAGCGTTGTTCACAGGCGTGAGTCTATCCATGATGAACTGCCAAACCAAACTGAGAATAAATCACTTGACAGCTGTTAAATCGGTCGCCATCTTGGAAAGTAATACCAACTTAAACTTCTATACCTGGAAAAAAAACACTCTGAATATTTTAAAAAAATTTTCTCGTCAAAATATTAAAGAATTCAATTCTTATAAAATTTATATTTTGTTTATGAAATATGTACGTAGAATTTTTTTGTGCAATTATAAGCGCTATAAGTAAAAAAAAATTTATGCAGTTCTCATTTCTCGTATGGGAGAACGTCGCTCAGATCTCAGTGGCTCACTGCAATACTGACACAATAATATAAGCAACATCTCAAGAAAACATTTTGTCGGAGTTCCTTCTTCAATTAAATGCCATTAATTGATAGCGGACCTGCTTGAAAGAATTGAGACGCTTCAAATCCCACTGCATTACTAACAGCTCATGCAACTAGGTCTTCTATTTCAAAAAAGGTAATACATGAAATTGATTCACATTCTGATTCAATAACTGGATCAATTTATACACAAAAACCATTAAGTGTAGTAGAACTAGATAAAGTTATCAAAGAGGTGTATGCAGCAATGCAGTCTATTAGATTTGAGGCACTGTCATCAAGAATTCAAAAAGCAATGTTTATTTTTTAAAAATGGAAGGAGACGTGGTGACTACCTGAAAAGAACATACTCCTATTCAATGATGATAACACCTACTAGTAAAGAAAGCCAACGAGCTTTTTCTTCTGCAGCACAATTTGTAATAAAAATAAGAAGCCGTTTGAGCCATGCAACGCTGGACGAGCTGTTTTTTACAAGCTTATTTACAGAAACACAAGAAATGAAGAAAGGTTGTTTTTTTTTAATTTCATTATATACACCTTTTATTTGTTTTTATGGTGAATTAAGTTTTTTTTTATTTGTTACACAATAAAATTAATATTAAACCAATTTTTTTAATTATATTTTTAGTTTTATTATGCAATTTTAACTATGATAATGTGTAAGTATTTTTAATAAATAGTCCAATCCTAATCCCGGGATTGAAAATATAACACGAGATTGCAAACTCTAAATTGAATGACCATTTCAAAAAAAAGGTCCAGAGGAAAGTTCTTGAGAAGGCCGCCCACCCGGGACTGTTGCACGATTGAAGATATATGGAAATTTACTTTAATTATATATTAATCTGCAACCTATCAATTTATATTAAATTGGTAATGTTACCTCATTTCTAGCGTTATTTTTACCAAAGGATTTTTATCTTTTACCAGCACAGCCAACATCAGTTATATCACTTTTCAAAAAAGAATAAGAAATTTTGTAATGGATCCATTCCTGATGTGACATTTCAAAAATAATTATTCTCTCTCCATCTGACATAGATAATAAGGATATTACAATTGTTTCATCATACTAGGCATACGTCGTATCCAGTAACATCTGTAGCGCCTCAAATATCAAGCATCAAAATCATTTTCGATAGGAAACAAAATAATAATAAATAAACGAAGGATTTTCTTATATACGCGAACTACTTTACGGTCATCGAACGTTTAATCATTCAAATGCACCGTTCATTTTTACTTTTGTGGTTTCAGTTCTCACGAGTTATATATGCTCAGGTTTCCCCATTCCGTTTTTTCTTCATTGTCTTTCATTTCGCCTGCATTAGGAAAATTTGTCTTCTTACTCACGGATTTTATGAAATCTGTCTTTCCTTTCCCATCTCTATATTTTTTTCTTGAGCAGACAGATTTTATTGCGAAAGGTTTCAAGATTGTGACACTTTAAAAATGAAATGTTTTTGAAAGAATCTTTTTAACTATAAACATAATTTAAATTACTGCTAGAGATACATATTTTATTTAAATAAAATAACTTGGAATATTTTAAAAACATTTGCGATTACTTTTTTAAAAAAATCATCGAGAATAGAAACATTAGGGGAAAAAAAGACTTAAAATTAGTTTTGAAAAGGCGCTTATATAACTAGAAATATAAATTCATAATAAAAATTTTCTTCGATAGTTTTAATTTAATAGCCTCAGAACAAAGAACAGATTATGGACTTATAAGCAAGTGAGATTATTAATAAAAGTAAACGTATTAACTAAAATATAGACATGATATATGTATATGTTCAAACTATATTGAAATAAAGTAATTTCAAAATCTCCAATACAAAATATACTCTTTTAAAAAATAACCTGAATTCATTTATTTTCTTAAAACTAAATTGCTCCTTTAATTCTTTATAATTTCTAGGTTTGCAGTTATTACATATTTCACTGCATTCACATTGAGTAAATAGAACGCAGAAAAAGAAACGAAAGTTTTCAGCTAAACCGGACTAAATTCAGCCATATAGTATGGCCAACAAATTATTGTGACATACAACTCTTAAAATTTTGAAAATACGAACATTTAGTTTTTTAATCTTCCTGATCCCTGCCAAGAGGTAAGCTGTCGCTGTCAAATAGATTTAAAAGCTGTCCGACATATATAGTAACAGCTTAGCACTAATCTTTTAGTAATCTATGTCTTATCTTTCCTGTTTGTTATGATGTTTATAATCCTAGTTTTTGAAACGATTTTATCTGAGTTTGAGAACTAAGTTTATAAAATAAGAAAGAAGACATTTAATACACACACGGTACAAATAATTACTTACACATTCAAATTAGAAAACAGAATTCAGTTGAAGCATTTAAATTTTTATACTAATAAAAATCTTTAGAATATTTATTCTTTAAGACAGGGATATCCAACCCAAATGACCTTGCCACTTCGGAAAAACATAATAATCTCGCGGGCCGCACATAAGAATATGTACCTTTATATCAGATTTGGAAAAAAAACATTTATTGGAGTAAAAATTTAAAACAGAATGAATTGTTATTGTTTTCATTATTTTTCATGTATACAGACTTAGATAATATAATAATGTTTATATAATATAATAATGCAATGATCACACAAATAATGTTTAAAATATTACAGTGTGTGTTGCTATTTTCTTGAAAATTACGGTGTTCCTTTTAATTGATCTTTCGTTACTCATTGTTGAAATTTGATTGTGCTGTCATTCGCAAACGATTAAGTATACATTACCCTTTATCTTAACCGTCCTGAATAATTTTTTAAACTTTAAAAAACATCTTTGGCTGCCTCTTGCTTTTTGGGCACTCCAAACAGAAAAGGAAGAGGAGAAATGAAAGTCGCACACACACGCACACACAGAATCATGTACCATCCATAGAGTAAAGGATATGCACATAATGCAATTCGGAATTTATTAAAAAAGTAATTTATTATCGAAAAGTCATAAGTAACTGTTTGATAAAATATAAATCTATTTTAATCTAAAGGACATTTCTATTATCAAAAAGGATTTATTTTAAAACAAGAATAGGTAACAAGCAAATACATTGCAAATTTATATTTATATATGTATATAAATTTTCCCTCAAATAAATTTCTGAATGAAAAAACTTTAAAAACCTGATATTTAAAAAGTTTTTAAAAAGAGTCGGTGGGCTGCAACTTACGTACTGGAGGGCCACGTGTTGGACACCCCTGGTTTAAGACAATATTTATAATGCTTTGTCTTGATTTGTTGTACTTTTTATCCTGTATGCAGTATTTTAGTACATAATAAATTAAAAGTAAAAAAACTTTTTTTAAAAACAAGCTTTTATTTAAATTCGTTAAAAAGAATAAAATAGACTTTTCTCTTGAAACTTTTTTTTACTATCAACTTAAAAGGTCATCACACAATTTATGATATAAAAGCTTGTCGCGAGATTTAAGTGCTCGTATTTACTTAGTTTAAAAATTTTAAAAATTAAAATCACTCAGATCTAATTATTTAATTTACTTGTTTATCTACACAGGTAAATCTCGCGACAAGCTTTTACACTCATGTCCATAAATTAAGGATAATGAAGTTCAGGCAAAGAAAGAGACAGAAGAAAAACAAATTTGACTTATTTGTAAAGTCTATTTATTAAACAAAAGGTAAAGAGCAAAAAAGATGCTATATGTTTGACATAATTAATAAAAATTGCGATTTTTACTCCCTGGAGCAAATTTCAAAAAAGAACCTATTTCCAAAAAACAGTATAACATGGTTAGTATGATGATTAATACGGAGTATGTCTCCCGGACGATGCAAAATAGGCCTTACAACGCCTAGGCATACTGAATATCAAATTATCAATCTGATCTTGAGGAATATTACACCACTCATTAAGCAATGCCCTCCGAAGTTCCGGTAGACAGGTGAGAGGGGGTTGACGGGCTGCAATTCGTCGGCCAAGCATATCCCACACATGCTCTATTGGATTCAAGTCCGGTGAGTATGCTGGCCAATCCATACGGGTGATATCCTCCGATTGAAGACATTCAT
Organism: Trichonephila clavipes; assembly: GCA_019973935.1. NCBI lineage: Eukaryota > Metazoa > Arthropoda > Arachnida > Araneae > Nephilidae > Trichonephila > Trichonephila clavipes. Next base: position 44,583 of record BMAU01018239.1, on the reverse strand, counting down.
CTACAATGTTTGCAGGGGTGAGGACGGGCGTTGTCATCCATAAACAGAAATTCAGCACCCATGGCGCCCCAAAACAAACGTACATGTTGTTTCAGAATGACATCTCGATAGATGTGGCCTGTCGTCGTAACACTCTGAACATGCAGGTCAGTTCTGGACCAAGAATAATTCCTCCCCAAACGAGCCATCCTGCACCACCGTGACGGTGTCGTTCAATGGTGTTCGCTTGGTGGTAACGGGTACCTGGCGCTCTCCATATTAAAGTCCGGTGAGAATCAGACTGCAAACTGAACCTGGACTCGTCGGAAAACATCCCACAAGACCACTGTTGGGGTGTCCACAATGCATGCTCTCTACTCCAGGTTAATCGCAGGCGACAGTGAGTTGTGGTAAGTGGAACACATCTGACAGGCCTACGAGCATACAGACCAATGTGCCCTAAGCGTATGTACGCAGTCTGCCTTGAAACTACCGTGCCGGTAGCTGAAGAGAGCGGACGAGACAGGTCTGATGCTGCGCTCCGTCTGTTTCTTTTGTCAGTAACTGCCAAATACCGGTCCTCATTCGGCGTTGTAACTGGGGGCGACTTGTGCTGTAACATCTACTCACATTGCCATCATCTTGGAATCGTTGCCAAATCCTAGAGATGACACTCTGGGCGATTCCAAGTTCCTTGATACTTCCAGCTGGGTACGTCCACATTCCAGTCATCCAATAATTCTACCACGTAAAAAATCATCCAAATGCTTCCTTTCTGCCATAACTATGCGGTTATTGCACTGAAAGGCTTTTAAAGCGTTTGTGAACAATTTTACTTCTTTACCACCATTCCTTATAAGACCCTCTCTTACACCCTCGTCATTGTGACGTACTATTCGCGCCATCTGGTGGTTTTCTGTAATTTGCATATTCTTCTTTTCAAGATGTGTGTGATAATTCTACACACAGGCGAAATTTTTATTTTACAGTATAATTTCTGTGTGATTCTGAATTATCCTTAATTTATGGAAATGAGTGTATATTATAAATTGTGTAATGACGTTATAAGATGATGGTAGAAAAAGTTATTAAAGAAAAGTTTATTTTATTCTTTTTATTGCATTTAAATAAAAGCTTGTTTTTTTAAAAAAATTTTACTTTTAATTTATTATTTACTTTTTAGTTATCGCTGGACATGTTTCTCAATTTGTTCATCTCATTCAACGCATCATTGTTGCAAGGTCGTTTGCTGGTTAATTTTGTATAATCTAGCTTAGGGGTACTCGACCTTTTTTCCTGCCAGGCCACTTACATATGATAGGTATTTCACTAGGGCCGCAACAAGAGGATAATAGGGGGGGACTGTAACACTAAAACAATATTGGACAGAGAAAATTAATCAAAATATTAAAACTCTTTTCTTTTTCTTTTTTTTTTTTTTTTTTTGCTTTTACTGTAATACTACATTAAAAACGAAAAACACAATTTTTTTCTTAAAACCCGTAATTTTAAACCATTTTTTTCAATCTCCGTACAGAATTTAGATAATATTACTCTACAAATAAAAACAAAATTTCGTGCGATTATCTTTAAAAATGACTAAGTTATTAAATGCTTAGTTAAAAATGTGGGTGTTTTTTTGAAAAATCGTAAAAAAAAAGTTTCCAACATTTTATTTTTTAAGTGACTGATTCTAAAAGACAAAAGTCTGAACTTTTTTAGTGCAGAACATTGATTAATTAACACGAAGAAAAATTCATACGGAACGATTTAGAAATCATTTTCATAAAAACGCATCGATTTTGACTCATTCCAGAAAATATCGTAAAAAATAGAAAATATCATTCTTTTTTAAAACGAATTATACCGTATCGAGCGAAATAAATTATCTTTCCGATTATGTAATTATTTTTTTGTCTGAGTTTGACAGAAAGAATCAGATGACTTTTTTAAAAACGTCGAAAAATTGGAACTTCTTTAAGCTCAATCCGATAAGCTGCTCGGCAGAATAAAAAGCCAACGGAGGTTAAACAATTATGTGTTTTAAGGTTTTTGATTAATATCTTTTTAACTAACTGCAATATTGGAATATTAATGATCAAAACAGGCATTGTCATCCAAACTAAACGTGTATACAAAATTTCAGCTCAATCAGTTGAAGACATCAACTTCAAAATTAAGTTGCAAGATTCCACCCGAACAAATTGCATTGCAAGTTAAATAAAAGTTTGTAAAAACAATCAAAGTATAAATTAAGTTATTTGAAATTTAATATTATTATTGTTAGATAAAAAATATTATCATTTTTATTGGTAAGATTATATTATTTCTCAGAATAAAATTGGATGAAATGAATATGAATACGTCTAAATGGTATGTCCGCTCTACATTTAAACAGATTTAATGGTCTCCGTTTTACATTTAAACAGATATTAGAACAGTACTAAAAAAGATTTTTTTTTTCAAGATGAGAAGTTAAATCCTAAAAATAAAAGCAACGGAATTTTTTTTTAAAAAAAATGCCAATAGGAATAATCATTTTTTGCGTAATTCTATCTGTTTCCCATTGTGCTGAAATAATTACTTTAACCTTTGAGATTCAGTTACATCCATAGAAAGGTGCTCTTCGGAAAAAAAAAGGACGGGAAAAGCATAGGCAGCTGATGTAACAGAACAGGCAGCTGTTTGAAAGCACTTCAGTTAAAATGATAATACTAGGATTAAATATCCGGAATCTTCAGTTATTAATAGACGAAAACACCTGGGATATAATATGAATTTAATTAACTTTTAATCTAATTACATTATAATTTTTTGAACGTTTTATTATTAAATACAAGTAATCATGCAATTCCTAGGAACTTTTTTACAAGATTTTTTTTCTTGAGTGATGATTAGGATTAAATGATATTTTAAACTTTGATATTGTAATTTAACATTGCATGCATCTGAGGCCTCTCTTGAGATTTACTAAATTTTTAACGATTTCCAATTCATAAAAAGTTAACCAGCTTAAAACTAAAACTGTAATTCATAACTAAAATTGTATGCATTTAAACTTTTAATTATTCGAAATTGCCTGACTTCCTATATTTGTTTCTGCTCTCTAGAAAATGGAAATGTAGTTTTTAAGTACATTAGATTGGAAATTTTAAATGTGCTTACAAAACAATCGGAAAGTGATAAACATAAAGTTTGAACATTCTCGTAATTAATGACACATCAGTATTTCCCGTTTACTTAGATATATAATTGGAATATCGATTAGCTCTACATTCGTGCACACATTTCCACTAATTACCCAATCTTTATTTCTAAAAGAATTAAAAATTTGCTTTAGAATACACCAATTCAAAATATCCGGAGAGGAATATATTGCTTTTAGATTTTTACTCTTTAAAAGGAAAGCTTTAAATTATTTCTCACACAAATGCTTTTTTTCCCATTCTTTTACTACAACATTAAATCGGTCTTAGGAATCGTTACCTAAATAACAAATATAAACCTACTGACGATGTTCTAGTGAGAATTCTTACACATTTGACAATTTTAGGTAATGCGTTGTCAAAAGTTAAACTACTTTTAAACTTTACATAAGGCTTTTATATAAGCTCGGTAAAGATCAAACTAGCTGTGTGAGGCATGATTCCTGAGAGTTCCTTTACTTTTAAGCTTATGAGGTTATTAGATTTATATTCTATCACAAAAATTAATACTTACTTAGATTATCAATGCTTTAGCTATTCTAAGACAAATCAGTTTAATCATTCGAACTAGCTTGATTTGATTTTTGAGAACTGCGAATAATAACCATTAAAGCATAAATATAGGAAAACAATAAAAAAATATTTGTTTTAATTAATGTTATAATTTTTGGTAGCAGAGCTAATAAATAAAAATCATTTAATAAAACATGTTACTGGATATAAATCGGAGTTGTCTATCCAATGCATATTGATATATCTTTTCTTCGTAAGAGTCCTAAGGTTCACTTTCTGAACCACTATTTTATTCAGAAATTTTAATCAGTTTTTGAAATAGCGATCAGCTTATTAGGTAGCTCATTACCATTTTTCCAGAGTCGAAAGATGTTAGACTCTTCAGTGCTATCATTATTTGGGTTCGTGTCAAAAATTTTACTAGCTCCATTTTTAACATCCGTTAAGTTTTTGAAGATTTTCTACTGAAGTGAGTCAGCCATGAACCGGAACAGATGGTAGTCTAAAGGGACAAAGTTTAGGTTGTAAACAATATTCTACGAAATCCTGTTTCCTTTCTTTACCTTATAAGAATGTCTTGTAAGGCACATGGTTTGACTCTTGGCCTCAGCAATTGACGCCAAACGTATATTTGAATGTTGAGAGTTTGACATACATTTACTGAAATACTTAATACATAGCAATTTCATAGTTGTAATATTGAATTTAAAAATATTTACAATTAAAAAGGGACAGAGTTCGATTTAGGGTTTGTAATTACGTGTTATATTTCCAATCCAGGGATTTCGGGATCACATTATCCAAATCCTGGAATTAGGATTGGACTATTTATGAAAAATAACACATTAGCTTAATCATAATAAAAATGAAAATATAATTAAAAAATTGGTTTAATGTTATTATTTACTGAAAGAAATAAAAACAAAACTTAATTCATCATAAAAAAATAAATAAAAATGGAACATAATGAAATTAAAAAAAAAACATTTCTTCATTTCTTGTGTGTTTCTGCAAATAAGCTTTTAAAAAACTCAGCTCGTCCAGCGTTTTGTCGTTCTAATGGCTTCTTATTTTGTTACCAGTTGTCCATCTGAAGAAAAGGCTCGTTCAGACTTTACACTAGTAGGCTATATTATCATTAAATATGGCAGTAGTTCTTTCCAGGTAGCTACCACGTCTCCTCCATTTTCAAAAAATACATTACTTTTTGAATTTTTCAAGACATTGTCTCAACTCTAATAAACTGCATTGGTGCATATCCTTCTTTGATAACTTTATCTAATTCCTCTGCTACACTTAATGGGTTTTGTGTATAAATTGATTCAGTTTTCGAATCAGAATGTGAATCAAATTCAAGTGTTACCTCATTTGAAATAGAAGATCCAGCTGCATGAGCTGTTAGTTTTGCAGTGAGATTTGAAGCGTCAAGTCTTTCAAGCAGGTCCACTATTAATTTACGGTATTTAATTGAAGAAGGAACTGTGATAAAATCTATTCCTAAGACGTTGGTTATACCATTGTGTAAGTATTGCAGTGTAAACCACTTAAATCTGTGCGACGTTTTCCCGTACGAGAAATGAGAGTTGCATGTAATTTTTTACTTATAGCACTTATAATATTACACAAAAATTCTCATGGAAAAAAAAATTTCAAAACATAATTCAAACAAAAATTAAATCCCGGAATTAGCTATTTTAATCTCGAGATTTCGGGATTTAAAAAAAAAACAGGATCTCGGGGCTGCAAACTCAAGTTCGATTAATTTAACAAAAATCGGTCAAAAAGTGGAGTGAGAAATGCTTTTATATAGCCTACAATTATTTCTAGTATATTTTTCTATAATCACACAGAATTTTTCTAAGCTCTAATTTAAAACATTAAAAAAAAAATTAACTTTTATGTTCATTTTTATTCACATCCCAGTGACAAATAAAAACTTGAAACTGATTCATCCCAAAAAGGAAAAGTATAATTAGTTTATTTCATTTAAAATGCTAAGGAATTTTTTTTCTATTGAGCAAAATTCATTGATATTTTTTCTACCTATTTCTGTTAATATATGTAACAAAAGTAATGCATTTTTGAATCACAGAAATACTGTTTTTTTAAGAAATAGTTGAATTTAGAATTCATACATTTTTTAATGAATTTACAATGAGCATTTAAAAAAAAAAGTAGTTACCGAATATCAATCATGTTATCACAAAACCCATACCAACTATTCTTATATATAGTTCGCTGTACTTGATAGACAAATTTTATGTGACTATGCCAATTGTTATAAGAGTAAAATTTTTAAAATTTTCTTTAAAATTTAAATAATTTAATTTGGTACTTTTCCGTTTCGCAGTCGCAAATCTCGTCAAACATGCTTTATTGGCGACAACACGCAATATACACTTTTAAAAAATGTGATAAATATTTGTTCTCATAGGTTTTTCATCTATTTCTGATGTATTACGAAAAGACGTTGCTGATAAGAAAAGACCGCGACTTGTTTTGCAAATGGGGTGGTAAAAATGTTACCAGCGGGAACACATTCCGTTTGGTGTCGGCTGTATCATTTTTAGTGACTTTATCTCTAGCACCAGCAAAATGGAACAGTACTCTCTTAACTTTTCTAATTATTTAAATTTTAATTAATAACCACTTAATTTTTCCTTAAAAAATTAAAAGGTTAGCGTTTTGTGGGGTATTAAGAGCACAAAAACTGTATTACTTAATATATATATACGTACATATATATATATATATATATATATATATATATATATATATATATATATATATATATATATATATATATATAAACCTAACTAATTGTGAAAAACATTAAATCAAAGACTTTTTTAAAAATCGTATAGAAAAAAAAGCACGCACACATTAGAATAATGATAGGCATTAAATCGATCACGATCGACCTGTAGACCACCAAGAGATTTTGAGCTGACCACCTTTACTATGACCTAAGACGGGTATACTAAAACGAAGATATTTATGGAACACCGACGCCAGCTAGAATGAATAATCGGCTTTTCACAATTGATGCGACTGTGTTTACTCAAGTAAATAATTTGGATAAATTTGTGTTGTGCTGTTGTTTCCAATCCCCTTGGAGCTGGAAAGTCCATTTGAGCAAGTCCATTTGACCTTTCCGCGTAATAGTGTCACACACCAGGTCTTGCTCCTCGTACAACTGTCTCAGGGAAATGCCTCAGCAGTCCAGAAGATGAGCAGGAGAAGCAAGGAGAGAGAAGGGACAGGTAAAGAATGACTTTATCCCCTGCACAAAATCCTTCTTGTAGACGACACATGTACCTTTATCAGAAGCGGGAGATGTCGCTTGACACATTCACTGCCACTATATAGGTAAAAAGCGATCACTGCAATGCCAGCCGTAAAAATGAGTTCTTTCCCAAACGCCGATTGAAGCGAAGAATAAATCTTGATGATCAGCTCTTCACGCGATGGCACGGGATAGACTATTGAGGCATCATCCCCCAACCAGCGCTTCCACGGATTTGGGTTCTCCAGTTGATGTCACGTTCCACGATGGCACGGGACTCGGCAGTGAACAAATTATGTACACATGTCAGTTTCAGATTCGTAAGTTCAAATATGTTCCCTGCAAGCTACATTGAATACGTCCTCCCTCCACGGTCTAGCAGTTGCTTTAGTATTCTACTTGACAATTTTGTGTTGCTTGTGTTTTTGTAGCAAAAATAGTAATTTACCATATTTTAAAAGAGAGTACAATGCCCAGAGCTTGTGTTAAGAAAAGAAAACATACAATTTTAATAAAGAATATTCCCTCCTCTTCCCCTACGTCACTGGATGGACTGCAACATCTTAAAATATTAGAAGTAGACCGTACCCTGGAAAATTCCGCCCATCCCTGCATAAGAAGAATCTAGAAATGTAATTTTATTTAAATATTTAGAATTTAAAAAATTTAAAAACTAATTTTTCATTTGTTTCATTGTCTAAAAATAAGCTATTGTTATAAATACTAACTATTAAAAATAATTACATTTATTGCTTTCATTGATAGAATTAAAAAATTCCAATCTTTGACTGAAAAAATATACATTATTTCTACAGCCAAGAAGATCAGAAAAGTATTATGCTAATACCAATTGGATGAGTATATAAATTGAGCACAATAAGCGGAATTGTTCCAAGGTCAAATCAAAATGTCACTACTGGAACTCGTTTGTGTGGACTCATCAGTATCATTTGCGATGAATTGCGAGTTTATATGCACTTTTTATTGCCACTGAAAGCAGAACAAAAAATAATTAATACATCCCTTAGCAGAACAATGGTATCTTTGTTAATGAGTTAGGGCCAGCTGTTCGTATTCTTTGAGTTTTATATTCGGGGAGAATATTTTGTTAGCGTCGTGTGTATGGAAGCTGATAGCAAAAACGTCGCATCTTCAAAAGAATGATTGTTTTTCTAAGATTCCTTGTTGTTCTGAAATCACACATAAAAATGAATTGTTATTAGAGTATCAAAGCCCCAATTTATTAAATTGTGTCAGTAAAAATATTTTTTTACAAGTCTACATATGAAAAAAATTTTACATTTTAATTACTTGTTGGGAAATAAGAATTCGTAATCATTTCTTCGTAATTATTCAGAACGTTAAAAAGACTTTTTTTACAAGAACTAGGGGGGAATCAACCCCCGTTGAGCAAATATTACAACTGTTCAGATTCATTGCTCAAATTGTAGAACTGTAATGACCATACTGTTAGCAACCATATGGATGCTTCTGGAAATTACTGGAGGAATATATAGCATCACTATCTATGTAAGTGTATTTTTCAAGAAAGAGCTGAAAGGTAAAGGAGGATCCCTAATCAAATCGTTCTTGGAGTTCTTTTTTAGTTAATTTCAACTTTTCAGGGCCGAGAGAGATTTTTACTAACTCTCCCTTATATATAAATAAATTGATTTCAGCATCACAAAAAACTTTTTTATTTTTAGAGGGGGTAAATGAATTTCTAAAATACATTATTAAATATCTTTTATAAAATATATGTATCCATATTTCCACATATTTCTGATACTTGTTAACAAAAAAACCAGATATTTATAATTACTAATATGTTAAAAAAGTTTTTCTATTAACCATTAAATATCAAAAATTAAATTTCACAAATGTGATTTTTCAGTATGCGTGTTAAGCGCAGAACGTGCTTTTTTATTATATGAACTATGCAAGAATAAATACGAAAAAAAACCCCATCACATTTAAAAAAATATGTTAGAGGAGGTTAACAATTTCTAAAAAAGAAAAGTAACTAATTTCATATGCTTAAAAACAAAATTCCTCTTTTTGAAATGAAGATCCGCATTCCATTCTCCTACTTTAAGTGTTTTTTAATGTCAGTTTAAGTTGTGATTTTTTTTTCTTTCTTCCCACTTTAATACAAGTATGAGTGACAAAATGTCTTTCTTGCTGACCGGTCTAAATTCCTTAAAAAGGAAAATTTTTCCCTCCGGAAATTTGTATATTTAGATAAAAAATCCTGGTGTTTTTTTTTTAATTCACATAATGGATACCTAGAAACGCGTGGGAAAACCTTTCTTCCTAAAAAAGTCATCAAGCAACATAGTCATTTATTAAATAGACATTTTAGTATAGTAAATAATCATTCAGAATGCCTATGGAGTTATTTATATTTAATTAAAAGCATGGTGGGAAACTTTTTATCTTCTTTATTGATCATATACAATTTATTTTGGCAACGAGATTTACTTACAAAGGGCAATAGGAATCCATTGAAAATACAAAGGAAGCTAGTTGTGTTTCTATTTTAAAAAAAACTTCCCGTAGATTGCAACTATTCATTCTGTATTAAAAGAAAATATTCAGCTCAAACTCATAGCAGAAGCAGTTCCTCTTCAAAAGAAGTATCGTCTTTTTCATGTATGCATAAATAATAAAAAAGGATGTATTCGAGCTTTTATATATTTTTATCGTAACACGTAGAAAGCTAATTTTATCATTTATAAAATTTAAAAGCATAAATTTTTAAGTCAAAACTATATAAGAACATACATGCCGTATTTATTCGAGTCTAAGCCATACTCCAAGTTCTTAACGTTTTTGTGAAAAAATCAAAAAAATATTTAAAAAATTCAAAAAAAAAAATTAAATGAGAACTAATAAGAAGTGAACTGTTAATTTATTTTACAAGCTTTTAAAAAGCTTTAAATAGATACATGAACTTATAATTGCTCTCAGTATCACGTTCAATTTCCCTTATCCAGCGAATTTTCCCACCTTCGGTTCTAAGCCGCACCTAAGATTCAATAGCATTAACCCAGTGGTCTTCCAAATGTGTTCCATGGAACCCTGGGGTTCCACGAGTCACAATAAAAAATCGAAAATAAACTTATAAATGTACATGCAAAATGAATTCTTGTTCTCGAAAATATTTGTATACCCACAAGAATTAAAAGCTCATTCCTGTCATTATGAAACTGGAAATTTTTTTCATACATAATAACTTTATTTTGTAATACTTTTAAATTTTTATTATAAAATATAAGAATATTAAAAATATTATATATATATATTACTTTCTAGATTGTGAATATTTTATTGTTTACTATCCTGAGTTCCACGAAATAATTTTATACTCGTTAGTACAATGTCTTGCAAAACTAATTAGTTTTCTAATGGAAAATGTACCTTTTTATATTTGTGAAAAAACACCTGCATCATTTCAACAGATTAGATATTAAAAATCTAAATTTAACAAGAACAGAACCTAAATTTTATACTGCAAATTCTCTCTCAAGCAAAATACACAGTATATCGCACACAGCTGTAAACATTTTAATGTGCCCCTCAGAACAAAAATATTTCTCAACGTGAGTGGTTACAAAAACAAAGTAAAGAAACAAAAGAAACTCAGAATATGTAATGCAATTGCAGTTATTCTCAATAGACCTAGACTTCAGCAGTTTGTGTGAAAAAATGCAAGCACATGTACTAGTTAATTGTAAAACATAATGCATGGGTTGGTGACACTTCGATCACAAATTAATATTATTAATGAGTAAATTATATTAAAAGTAGTATAAAATTTTTAATAATAGTATTAAAATTAATAATAGTATTAAAAATTGCCTTTATATTGATCTATTGTTGAGCTACTTCAAATATTATTTTAAGATATATTCTTCTAAATGTGTGTATGGAATAGGGTTCCACGGAAATACTTTCTAGTTCTAGGGGTTCCACGAAAACGCTTCCTGGTTCTAGAGGTTCCATGAGTTGAAAAAGTTTGAAAACCACAACATTAACCCATTAACTGCCACGATCCTTGTTTGGAGATTTTGGAATTTTACGTATATATCCCTCGCTATATAATACATAAATCTTATAAAATATAAAGTTTTTCACACAAATATCAAATATTTTCAAAGCAAAATAATGTAATTTGAAAATAGTTATACTGTTACACAACTTTTTAGGCTTATATAACTTATCCAGCCAAAAATGTGAAAATACAAATTGGCAGTCAATGGCTTAACATTGGAAAAAAGAACGGCCTCAATTCGAATAATTGTGGTAGTACAAAATATGTATAAAAAAATAATGAAAATCAATTAATTCAAAGATCAATAGAAAGTTTCTTCTTTGCCACGGAATATATTACCTCCAACAGTTTAGCAAATATAATAAGGCTATGCATGAAACTTGAAGAGCATCGTCATCAATTGAAAGGCATTTAAGAGACTCTTTAAAGCCACTTCTCTGACGACGCTTTCTCACTTGTCCTACTACAGACAGGTTTTACTATGGTAATATCCTTCTTTGGGAATTTCTGCTACACTAAAGCTTGTGTGCGTGTGATAATGAAAGTGGGCTCGGATAAAAGAGAGAAATCTGATGATTAAAAACCTTAAATGAATGTGTGTGTGTGTGTTTTATTATCCAAAATACTTTGTATTCAAAGTATTTGTGTGTGTGAATTGGAATAATTTTAGTTCTTACGTACCTCTTACGGTATAGAATCTGATTTCTATTTCAAAATAATAAATAAGAGATCATTTCTCAAAGCTAATGTAAGATCGAGTGAAAAAAAAAAGATGAGTTAATTTGTTTATTTATTTTACTATTTTTTTAGTTTGATTTTTGGAATTATTTTTTTTAAAAAATAAGATAACGTAATAAATAATATTTTCATATTATTAATTTGAAGTTATCTAAAATTTCCTGAGTGTGTATGTAATCCGCAATTTTTTATCACAAATAAACTCATTTGTGAATCTATTCGAGATAAAAATTTGTGGAGTATTATTTAATTTTACTATTCTTTTATCAGTGATTTTGGAATTATTTTTAAAAATTAAATGATGTAATAAATATTCTTTTCATGTTATTAGTTAGAAGTTGTATGAAAATTCTCTATTGTAATCTTTCTTCTAAGCATAAGTTTACAAACTTTGTGCAAAACATCGCACTAGTTTAGCTAGAGTTCAAAACCTGATTATCATTAAAAATTGTAGAATGCAATATAAAAGGACGCCTTTTTTCAACTGGTCTAATCCCGCGTGAAAATTTTGAACTAGGTTCCAAAGTGTTCGTATTTTTGTGTAGATGTTGGTATAACAAATAAAAGTTGAAGCGTGTTTCGTGTCATCTGTTAGTAGTGTAAAATTGTGAGACATTTGCTAAAGAGTTTATCATGTTACCTTAGAACAACGTGAGGGCAAACAACTTCTGTAATTAGCAATTAAGTACAATAACTAACAGATTAGCTATTATATATATGATAAAGCAATTAGAACTTTGCTTAGTCCTTAAAAATGTATTTTGAACCCTATTTAAATTTGAATTCTCCCCCAAATGCAATCGTTTATATTTGATGATATTGAATATATTTTTTGTGATGCGCATCTTGAATGCATTTATGTGTTTGTGTGTGTGTGAGAGAGAGAGAGTTCATTATACATATGCTTTTAATGTTTTCACTGTCTTGTAAATATAAATTGATTCATGTTTTTAAACTGTCAATATGTATGCATACAGAAAATTTTTAAAAAAATAAAGAATTTTTTTTCTCAAAAGATGCCTTTTCATAGCTATTTCAATCAATTTCAAGTTTTCCAATCAATTTTTTTCCTTTTTTGCATTCTATAGCTAAAGGTTGTTAACAGACTAGTAAAAGGCATTACTTTATTTCGAGCAAAAATATCCAATATAAGTAATTCCTATAGCATTTTAGAAAGTAAAATTTGTTTCAAAATATTTCTTTAAGTTTTGTTACATTCTGTTCTTTCGTTATATTTTGTGTTGACCACTTATCAACAAAACGGCTTCTTGATAAAATGCATCATCTCAGTATCCAACATAAGTTCTTAAATATGCTCTTCATAAAAAAGTGTTCATTTACGTTAAAATGTAATAAAATGTAATTTTTTTTAATTCACTGCATTTATCGTGGTTTGAAAATAATTCCAATAGCTTTCGTGCTGCTTCGAAATGTACCGTTAATAACTAATCAGTCAATTTAAGCAATTTTTTTAAGTGAGTGAATGTTTATTAACTTTAAAACGTTTTTAAACGTGTTCATTTACGTTAAAATGTAATTTTTTAAATTCACTGCATTTCTTGTGGTTTGAAAATAATTCCAATAGCTTTCGTGCTGCTTCGAAATGTACCGTTAATAACTAATCAGTCAATTTAAGCAATTTTTTTTAAGTGAGTGAATGTTTATTAACTTTAAAAACGTTTTTAAACGTGTTCATTTACGTTAAAAATGTAATTTTTTAAATTCACTGCATTTCTTGTGGTTTGAAAATAATTCCAATAGCTTTCGTGGTGCTTCGAAATGTACCGTTAATAACTAATCAGTCAATTTAAGCAATTTTTTTAAGTGAGTGAATGTTTATTAACTTTAAAACGTTTTTAAACGTGTTTATTAACGTGTTCATTTACGTTAAAATGTAATAAAATGTAATTTTTTTTAATTCACTGCATTTATCGTGGTTTTGAAAATAATTTCAATAGCTTTCGTGCTGCTTCGAAATGTACTGTTAATAACTAATCAGTCAATTTAAGATTTTTAAGTGAGTGAAGGTTTATTAACGTCACACACTAAAAGCAACACAAGGGCTATTGGTGACGGACCTCGTAATTTTAAACTAAGGTCCCGTCTGTGGCTGTGTTACTTTAGTGTGTGACGTTAATAAAACCTTTCACTCCTTAAAATAACTAGGTGATTAGTTATTAACGGCATTTCAGCTTTGGCACGAAGCGCAAACCTGACTAAGCTCTGATGAATAAAAAAATTACATTTAACCACATTTTAGCGTAAAATGAACGCGTTAATAAACACGTTGAAAAGCGATTTTAAGATAATAAACATTCACTCACTAAAAAAAAATAGCTAAATGACTGATTATTAACAGTGATCGAAGCTGCGATGACCCGTATTTTCAGGCCACCAAAGAAAATGCGGTGGTTAAGAATTACATTTTTAACATGTGAACACGTTTAGAAACATTTTGAGACCAATAAACATTCACTCATAAAAAAATTGCTAAAGTGACACGATTGAATATTAACGGTCGAAGCACACCACGAAAAACTATTGGAGTTATTTTCAAACCACAAAGAAATACGATGGTGATTACATTCAGCGTAAATAATTTTTACGTTTAAGAATACGTTTAAAGGGTTAATGAAACATTCACTCGCAAAAAAATTTATGATTAGTCAGTAACGGCATTTATTTTTCCCATAGCGGTATTTTTCAAACCGCGACAAAATACGGTGACAAAAAAAGAAAGTACATTTGGCTACATTTTAACGTAAATATTATTTTTTATGAAAAGAAGCTCGTGCAAGCAGCGGATCTTTGAGATGATGCATTTTTAATGAAGCTTCATTTATTTGATGAAATGATCAACAGGCGAGAAGGCAGGATGACAGGAGCTGAAGCCTGTTTTGAGCAAATTTTACTTTCTAAAATGCTATGAAGATACTTATATTGGATATTTTTCGCTCAGTGATGCAGCTTTTACTGGTCTGATGGCTGTAGAATCTTAAGGAAAGTGATTGAAAAACGGTAATAGTATGAATCTTTTTGAGAAAAATTCTTTGGCAATTTTCTCAATGCATATTGACAGTTTAAAAGCATGAATATTTATATTTACAAGACAGTAACTTTTGATAAAAGCTAATATTATAATGAACTCTCTCTCTCTACCCTCGCTATAAATCAAATGCGCGTATATTCAATATCATCAACGACCATTTGAGAATCAAATTTAAATAGGGTTCAATACATTACAGGACAACAAAGTTCTGAGCCTTTTATCATGCTGTATATAATAGCTGTCTGTTAGTTATTATTGCTAATTACAGGGGATCACGTTGATTCCTAGGCCTGTTTTTATGTTAGCTTTTTTAAATGTCTCACGCAGTTTACTACTGGCGGGTGACACGGCTACGCTCAACTACCAGCTACGAACGCTTTGAACACCAGTTCCACTGCGCGTTAAACCGGTTGGCGTCACTATGTGCATTCTACAATTTTTAATGATGGCTGGCTCCCAGCTAAACTAGTGCGATGTTGCAGTTGGCAGAAAAGATTTGACAGAATTTTCATACAGCTTCTGGCAATAACATGAAGAGAATATTTATTACATCTCATTTAATTTTAAAAATAATTTCAAAAATCACTGATAAGATGATAAAAATAGATAATACTCCTGAGCATCGAATAATTCTGGAAATGAGTTGTTGTGATAAATCCAGTTACACGCTCAGGAAAATTACGATGAATTGACTGACCCGTTATCTTATTCAAAAAGAAACTCAATTCCCAAAATCAAGCTAAAAATGAGCCAAAGGCCTCAAACCAACAAATAACGTCGCGTAGCTTTTAATCGATATAGCAGCCTGATGACCACGAGGCAGAAATCCCGAATTCTACCGTAAAGTGAATGGGTGCTATTACGAAGTGCCTGCGGATAATAAACACCTCATTCAGGTTTTGATCATCGGTCATATCGCTGTCGCTGCGCCGCGCACCACAGTCGCGGCGAGATTTCGAAGGATATTACCGTAGTAAAACCTGTCGTAATAGAACGAGATGAGCGTCAGAAGAAGGCGGCTTTAAGAATGTAATGAACAATATTTTCAAGACTCATGCATAGCTACTTATTATTTGCTGGAAAGCTGTTGGAGAGTAATATATTCGATGAAGCGAAACTGCATTGATCTTTGGTGAACCAGTACTACATGCATGACTGCTTTGCCGCGGTATTCGGGCCGGCGACTCTTTTTCAATGTTAACCATTGACTACTGGTATATTTTTCTGGCGGCTTCGGTCGGTACCATGCTTCAAAGATTATTATGCAATAATATTTTCAGAATTACATTCTTTAACTTTAATATTGTGATATTTATTAACTTTACATATTTGCTCAAGATTTATGTTCCCATGAAGAGAGGGAGTTCTGCTACGTGGAATTTAGATCTCAGGCGATGAGTGCCGGGCCAATGAAGGTTAATGTTTATTACGGTTTTTCAACTTTCAACTTTCGATAGGAAGCTCATTTAGAACTGTATTTCCGTGGACCTATTCCATACGCATTTAGAAAGTATAACAAAATAATATTTATTATAACAATAGATCAATATAAAGGCAATTTTAATACTATTTATTGGTGGCTGCTATTATTAAAATTTTATACTTTTTAATATAATTTACTCATTAATAATGACCAATTTTGTGATGAAGGTATATAACCCATGCGATATATTTTATTAGCTGAGCCACGTGATAACTTCGTTTTCACGCAAACTAACTGAAGTCTGCCAATGAAGGCTCTTTCTGGTATTTTTATTCACCAGTTTCTTTGTTTCTTTTTGCTTTGTTTTTGTAACCACTTCTGTTGAAAATATTTTGTTCTGAGGCACATTAAAGCTGTTACAGCGTGTATGTCTGTACTGTGAGAAAAATTGCGGTATAAGAGGCCCGGGTTCTGTTCTTCGTTAAATTTAGATTTTTAATAATCTGTCTATTGAAATGATGCGGGTACAAATAGTGCATTTTCACGAAACTAATTGGACTATTTCTTTGATATAGGTGGAACTCATGTAGGCTGTAAAATATTCTGTCTAAGTAATATATATATATAATATTTTTATTCTTATATTTTATAATAAAAAATTTGAAGTATTACAAAATAAAAGGATATTAATGTCATTCAATTCATGTGACGGGAATGAGCTTTAATTCTTGTGGGTATCATTCATTTTGCATGTACGACATAAGTTTATTTTCGATTTTTTTTATTGGCGATTACATTTTACGGAAGACCACTGGGTGTTAGGTGCATTCGCTGGATAGAGAAGGGTAACGATACTGAGCAATTAACAAGTTCCATGTATCTATTAAAGCTTTTAAACTTATTAAAATAAATTAACAGTTCATCGCTAATGGATACTCATTGGAATTTTAGATTTTTGATATTTTTTGATTTTCACAAAACGTTAAGAATACGGAGTATAATAATTTCGAATAAGCTTATGTGACTTAAAGAATTTATCTTTTTTAGGGTGCCTCAATGTAAAATTAGCTTTTCTACGATGTTACGATAAAATATATAAAAGCTCGAATACATCCTTTTTTATTATTTATGCATACGTGAAAGACGATACACTCTTTTTGAAGAGGAACTTGCTCTGCTTATGAGTTTGAGCTGATATGCGCGCATTATTACAATCGAATAGTTGCAATCTGAAGTTTTTAAAAATAAACACCCCATTTTTCAGTAGTTTCTATTGCCCTTTATAAGTCGTTGCCAAAATAAGGCCAATATATGATCAATAAAGAAGATAAAAGTTTCCCACCATGCTTGCAATTAAATATAAATAACTCCATGTAGGCATTCTGAATATTTATGCTAAAAATAATATATTTAATAGAAATAACATGTTGCTTGATGACTTTTTTAGGGAAAGCTGCCATGCTAGGTGTGAATATAAAAAACACAAGTTTATCTAAATATACAAATTTCCGGAGAAATTTTCTTAAGGAGATTTGAACCCGATCGGCTTTAGGCTTTACGTCATCACTAATATTAAGTGTGGGAAGAAAAATCACAATAAACGATATTAAAAAACTTGCCAAATGAGAAGGAATGAGATGGGATCTTCGTCAAGAGAGGGAGACCCTGTTTTAAATATATTGAAATGGATTACTTTTCTTTTTTAGAGAAAGTAACCTCCTCTAACATATTTTTTTAAATATTGATGGGGTTTTTTTCGTATTCTATTCTTATACCAGTTCATATAATAAAAAACACGTTACGCTGCTATAACGTCATTTGTGAGCAGCGCGATATTTAATGGTTAATAAACTTTTAACATGATAAACCAGTATAAATATCTGGTTTTGACTGTCGAAGCTGCTCAATGAAGTAATGGATACACTGTTTTTATAAAGATATTTAATAAATATTTGAAATTCATTATCTAAAAAATAAAGTTTGTGATGCTGAATCGAACTGACAGTTAGCAAAAATCTCTCTCGGCGAAAAGTTAACTAAAGGCTCCAAGAACATTTGATAGGGGGTCTTGAATACGCTACATGGGCATAATTGATGCTATATATTCCTCGGTAATTTCAGTATGATTGCTGGCAGTATGGTCGTACAGTTCTACGGTTTGAGCGTTGACTACAACCTGCCAGTGCAGTGTTTTGCGATGTACCACGGCAATGGTAAATAAATACCGTATCGAAGCAGCGAAAAATCTTTTACTAACTGCGTTCAATAAATTGAACTGTCTGGTAACAATTCGTTTTATTTCCGGAGATCTTGGAAAACGATCGATGCGCGGATGGGTTTTCTTCTATCGGCTCACGCCACACGATACGATAATCATTCAATACGAATAACAAAGAGAATACGAACAGCTGGCCTAACACACTATTCAACGAGATACCATTATTAAGTATTTTTGTTCTTGCTTTCGATGCGGTAAATACTGATGAGTCACACGAAACAGTTCCAGTAATTGTTTCATTTATTTGACCTTGGAGCAATTCGCTTGTTATTCTTCGTTCATATCTCATCAGTGTATTAATATGTCTTTCTGATATTTGGCTGTAATGCTTTTTCGGTCAGAATTTTTAATTCTATCAATGAAAGCAATAAATAACCATTATTTTTAATAGTTAATGTTAACAATAGCTTGTTTTTAAGACAATGAAACAAATGAAAAGAGCCAGTTTTTAAATTTTTAAATTCTATGTTAAATAATTACGACCTAGATTAACAACATGCGAGGATGTGTATTCAGGGTACTAATATTTTAAGATGTGCAATCAACGTAGAGAAGAAAGGAGGAATATTATTTATTAAAATAGCATGTTTTTCAACTTTCTTAACGCAAGCTCTGGGCATTGTACTTCACTCTTTAAAAATATGTTAAATACTATTTTGCTACCAACGCGAAGCTTATTTTCAAAATTGATCGATAAATCGCAACGGCATAGCGCCATTGAGGAAGGAAGGGTAGTATTCAATAGCGAGAGGCACATCGTCTGAGCTGACAATGTAATTTGTTCATAACCGATCCATTGCGCAATCGTCAGGCGTGATCAACTTTGGAAGAACAAATCGTAGGCGTACTGAATGAGGATGATCTTCCCACTCAATGTTCTATCCCGTGCCATCGCGATGAGTCGTAAGATTTGATGGCTAAACTCAGGAAAGGCTTTCGGCATTTCACGGCTGTGATGATGTTTTCCACACTACATCTGTTGTGCTGATTAATGTTGATAAAGCGACCTCCATGATGGCCATCATCAATCAAATCTACAAGAAAGTTTTGTGCACGAAGATCCCTTCTCTCTCCTTCTTCTCCTGTAATGCTCTAGTTACTAATAGTTTCGCGTTGATATTGTTGCTATTACGCCGGAAAGATCAAATGGACTTTATTAAATAGTTTCCAACAAAAGAAGGAGATTATGAAGTAACAGCAACGCAAAAAATTTATCTAAGTGTACTTGATATTACAGTATCAGTAGCTGGTATTAAATATTATTTTGCAGCAACATCAACGAATTTAACGAAGTGAATTGATTAATCTTGAAATTGTTAATGCTATATTATTGCAATGTTCAAACAAGTGCTTTTTCTATACGGTAAAGATCTTTGGTTTAATATTTTTTGTTAGTTAAGATTCTTTATATCATAACTATATCATCATATATATATATATATATATATATATATATATATATAATAATAATGCTGATATTATATATTGATATCAATGCAGTTTTTTGTTATGTATACCCACAAGCCTTTAACCTTTACAATTTTTTAAGGAAAGATGGCAAATTGATTGATAATTAAGGGTGCAGAAGGATTAGAGGAGATAAATTCCATTTTGCTGATAGCTGAACAAAAGCTGTTTAGCCGATGGGAGATATTTCCCGCTGTTTACCACCCATTCTTTAACACTTATCGGCGCGCATCTCGTAAATACATCGAAATAGATGAAGAAAACCTATGAGAACGAAGTATTTATCGCGTTTTCAAAGTGTGTGCGTGTTAATCATATAATCTTTATTTGGAGCTGCGAATACCAGTGGAAGTATTAAATTTTGCATACGCTATATTGTTGGCATAGTCACAGCAAAATTTGTCTGGCAACTATATATAAATGATTGTAATGAGTTTGTGGCGGCATGATTGATATTCATTTACTTTTTTTTAAATGCTCATTGTAGAGATTCATTAAAAAATGTAATAGTCTAAATTCAATATTTCTTAAAGGCGGTGTTTCGCAACCGATTCAAAAATGCCGACCCACTTTGTTACATATATTGGCTGAAATGAGCAGAAAAATATCAATGAATTTTAACCAATGAAAATAACATTTTAAGCGAAATAAACCATACTGGAAGTGATCGGTTTCCCTTTTGTCACTGGGATGTGGTAGAACATAAAGGTTAATTTTAATGTTAAATTAGAGCCAGAAAAATTGCGGTGATTGTAATTGTAGGCTGCTCAAGCGTTTCATCATGACTGATTTGTTAAATAATCGATAAATCTCGAGAGATTAAATAGCTAATTCCGGGATTTGAATTTGTTTGACCATGTTTTGAAATTTTTCCATGAAGGCCACAGTCAACGTATTATCAAGTGCTATAGTAAAGAGTACAACTCTCATGCGAAGCATCACTACAGGTGAGTGGTTTACGCTGCAATACTTACGCAATGGTAACCAACGTCTTGCTTATCACGTTCACTATTTCAATTAAGCTACCGTAAGTGTAGTGGACACGGCGACAGCTCATCTTTCACTGCCAAACATTGCGGCTCTATTTCAAATGGTAACGCGATTCGCATTCTGATTCAGCTGAATCAGCTGCTACACAAACTCACAAATTGAAATTAGACAAAGTTATCGAAAGATGCAATGAGTTAATCAGGGTGAACAATCAATCAGCAAAAAAATTTTTGAGAAATGAAGGAAGGCGTGACGCTACGCGGAAAGAACTACCGCCATGTTTAATGATATTATAGCCTACTGACATATCAGATGAACAACTATTTGGCACAAGAAAAGCGAAGCCACAGAGCGACGGTTTCGAAGCGGAAAAGCAGCTATATAAGCTGCAAATGTTTTTAATTTGTATCTTTATTACTATTTATTTTTATGATGGGGTAAATTTTGTTTTCCTGCTCAGTATCCAACGTTAAACATTAGTATTTTCATTTTCGTTATGTTCACTTCATTATTTCATAAATAGTCAATCCCCTAATTTGGGATACGAATACCTCATATTATTAATTCTTAAGACAAATGCTCTATTCGATTCATGTTGGAATGTTAAAAATGGAGCTGGCTGGAGCAAACTGAAGAGTCTGGCATCTTTCGACTCTGAAAATGATGACTTTACAACTAGTTAAGCCGAAAACTTTGATTGAAATTTCTGAATAAACAGATGGTTGAAAGTAATCTTGAGATAATATTCGATATTGATCAGGTATACATTTCTAATGTTTTGATGATTTATTTGCGCCGCTCTCTTACCAGCGTCGCTAAATGTTACCAATGACCTCTGTTTATCTTGTGGTTATTATTCGCAGTTCTCAAAAATCAAGTCGAAGCGGATTCGGAGTGATTGATTTGTCTTAGAATAACTAAGCATTGATGTCACGAAGTAAACCATTAGTCTGGCCAACCTCGCCAAGCAGAAACAAGGAGAACTCTCGGAAGTCAGCACCTCACACAACTAATTTGATGTTACCAGCTTATAAAAGCCTTATGTAAAGTTTAAATAGTTTACAACACTGACAGCTTGCATTACCTAAAATTGTCAGAGTATTCTTCTCGGCTGGGTTATATTTAGGTATGGCGTTCCTGAACCCGATTTATGTTGTAAGAATGGGAAAAGCATTTGTGTGTTAGTAGCTTCCTTTAAAAG
This sequence comes from Trichonephila clavipes, assembly GCA_019973935.1. NCBI lineage: Eukaryota > Metazoa > Arthropoda > Arachnida > Araneae > Nephilidae > Trichonephila > Trichonephila clavipes. The sequence goes on along the minus strand of BMAU01018239.1, from coordinate 22,399 downwards.
TGAGTAAAGAAACGATCTCAGATATTTGAACCGGTGTATTCAAGCTAACTTTAGAAATAAAGATTGGGTAATTGGGTAGTATTGATGGCTTGCAGATAACAAAGCAATCGACCAATTATATCCTGGTAGGCGGAAGGAAGAAATACTGATGTGTGCGAAGATGTTCCAAGCTTCATGTTTATCACTTTCGATGCGCACTATGCTTGCATTTAAGAGCCACCGATACAATGACCCTTAAAAACTACGTTCGACCACTACAGAGAGCAGAAGATATGAAATATTTAAAATACACGGACTGGATTACCAAGCTGGTTAGCACATGGTGGAAATCGTTAAGGAAATTAGTGGAAATCTCGAGAGGAACCTCCGAATGCATCTGGCTAAGTACAATATCAAGTTTAAATATCATTTAATCTAATCATCATAAAAAGTTCTAGAAATTGCATGATTACTAACATTTAATGTAAGGCGTTCCAGAGTATAATGTATCAATAAAAGTTAATTAAATTCATCCAGATTGTTTACCCCTAAATCTATTAATAACAGATTCCGGATATTTTGTATTATCATTTTTAACTGAAGTGCTGCCACTAGTTTATCGGCTGCCCACCTTTCCGAAGAGCGCTGTGGATGTAATCTCGGAGTTAAAGTATTTCAGCTGTGGAAGAGCAACAAATTACGCAAGCTGTTATTCGGCATTTTTAAAAAATTCCGTTGCTATTTTTAGGATACTCATCTTGAAAAAAAGAAATCTTTTAATATCTGTTTAGGCGCATGTAAAACGAGAGACACCATTAAATCTGTTTAAATGAGCAGTGTAGATTCATGACCATTCGTAATTTTATTCTGGCCTAATCTTACCAATAAATGATAATACTATCACAACAATAATAATATTAAACAATTTATACTTTTGATTGTTTGAAACTTTTATTTGCTGCAGTCGAGTCTTGCAACAGTTACAGTTGATGTCTTCAACGATTGAAGCGGGTTTGGATGACAATACTTGTTTTGTCATTAATATTCCTATTGCGATTGGATAAAGATATTGTCAAAAACCTTTTAAAACACATAATTCAACCTCCGTTAACTCTGCCGAGCAGCACTCGGGTGAGCTTTAAGAAATTCCGACGTTTCAAGTCATCTGTTCTTTCTGTCGAACTCGAACAAGCAATTACATAATCGGAAGATAATTTATTTCGCTCACGATGGTAAGGAAATGATATTTTCTATTTTTGATATTTTTGCAGGTGAGTCGATCGATGCGTTTTTATGAAAGTGATTTCTAATCGTTCCCGTATATTTTCTTCGTGTTAATGTGTTCTGCACTAAGTTCAGATAACTTTTTAAATCATTAAAAAGAAGCAAAATGTTGAAGCTTTTTACGATTTTTCAAAAAACACCCACATTCACAACAAGCATTGCGCTGGTCATTTTTAATCTTGCGAAAATTTTATTTTTATTTGTAGGTAATGTTATAAATTCTGTGCGAAGGAAGATTGAAAAATATTCGGGTTTTTAAGAAAAAGTGTGTTTTTCGTTTTTTAATAACGATGACAAAAACGAAAAAAGAAGAGTTTTAATATTTTGATTATTTCTCTGTCCAATATTGTTTTGTGTTACATTTGTCTTGTTGCGGCTATATGTAGTGACGCGGCGAGAAGTCATTTTATAAGCCCAGACCCGCAAAAGATTAACCGGCAACGACGCTGCATTTGGCATGTGCGTTGTGGATGAACAGGGTGGCATGTCCGGCGATAACTAAAGTCAAATAATAAATTAAAAGTAATTTTTAAAAAAACAGCTTTAAATGCAAAAAGAATAAAGCGCTTTTTCTTTTAATAAAATTTTCTGCAAATAAATCTTACTGTGTCATTACAATTTATAACATACACTCATTTCCATAAATTAAATTCAGAATCACAGAAACCATACTGTAAGCAAAGTAAACACTGATGATATTTTACACATCTTGAAGAAGAATATCTGAGTCAAATCTCAGATGGCACCCGAATGAGTCTGTGTTGAGGGTGTAAGAAGTCTTAAATGATTATTGAAAGTGTTGCAAACGCTAAGCCTTTCGTGCAATGGCACATGGTGAAAGAAGCATTTGGATGATTTCCGATGTCAGTGATGACTGGAATATGAACTGGCTGGCGTCTGCTGGAAGACTGGAGTCGCCCGAGTAGGACTGGCAACATTCCAAGATGGCAGTGTGGTAGATGTTTAACCCGGTTGCGCCGGGCTGAAAGGACGTCGGCAGTTACGGCAAAGAAAACGGGCGGGCAGCTATCGAAACTATGTCGTCGCTCTTCAGCGGCGCATTCAAGGAAGCATTTCATGCCGCTTAGAGCACGGTGTCTTTTGCAACAGCACCAGCGTTCCACAACTCGCGGCTCGACCTGGTAGAAGCAGCCATTGTGGTGCGCCAACATTGTTAACGTGAGGATGTTCCGCGGGTCAGATTTGCGGTCTGATCTCACCGGACACTGGAGGAAGTACGAGCACCAATTTGTCTGATGATGCAGAGATATTAGCGATTTAGAGAGTGTTGTTTTGACGAGCCCCTCACAGTCGAATATAATTCTCAACAACATCTTTACGTTTACTGAGCGCCATGAGTACCCCTGCGAAACGATGGCGCAGCCGGGTAGTCAATCGGAGGACCAATGGTCTGACGCGCTCGCCCCAGTCAATGGGGCATTATTGAGTCATCTTTTTACGGCCCGTGAATCCGGCAGTGACTTTTTCTCTTTCTGTCTGCCGAACATCCCGGAGGCATTAACGCGATATTCAGCCAACAGACCTATTACCCGTCGTCGGGGGAAGTATACTCACGTGATACCATGTTATACTGTTTTGAAGCAAATTCTTTGAATTTGCTCGGTAAAAATCGCAATTTTAATTATGTCGAAGCATATATCTTTTATCTTTTTGTTTGGCATAAACCAGACACTGCAAATAGGTCAAGTTGTTTTCTTCTGATAATATTTTTCTTTGCCTGTTCATTATCATAATTTATGGACATGTAAGTGTAAGCACATCTTTGAAGTTTTGCCTGTGTGATCAAACAATAAATTAAATAATTAGATCTGAAGTGTTAATTTTAAGAATTTAAACTATTTCACGACATAAATCGCGACGTATTCTTTTACATATCAATGATGCACAAAGTTGATGAGTAAAAAAAAAAGTTTCAGAAAATCTCTTTTAACGAATTTAGAAAAGCTTGTTTTTAAGTTTTTTACTTTTAATTTATTATGTACTAAATACTTACAGTACGGCAAATCGAAGACAAGCATTATAAGTGACGATGTGAGGGTGTCCAACACGTATTTTTCGGTGCAACCCACCGGCATATTTAAAAACTTTTAAGCAAAGTTCATTCGAAAACTTGTTATTATATGCATATAAATAAAATTTATAACATATTGTTGCTATTCTTTGTTTTAAAATAAATCCTTTGACGCTGGGCAAAATAGACATATTTTTATCAAACAGTTACTTATGACTTTTTCGATAATAGAAGAATATATTCAATTTTACGACCATATGCATATCCTTTACTCTATGGATATTTATGTTCTATTGTGTAAATATTAATATTATTTTCGCTTTTTGTTTGGAACTAGCGTTTTAAGTTTAAAAATTATTCAGGGCGGATTATAAGGGTAATGTATACTTGTCGTTTACGGACTGTTTTGCACAATCGAAAAATTTCAACGATATTTGAAGATCGGTAAAGGAACACCGCTGTTTTCAGAGTAACACACGCATAATATTTTATTATTGATCATTGCATTTTTATTATATAAACATTATTATATTATCTGGGAATCTTATTTATACATGAATAATGAAAACTAATAACAATTCATTCATTTTTACTCCAATAGGCTTTCAAGTCTGATATATCTTATGTGCGGCGCAGCGAAGTATTTAGGTCATTTGGGTGAGGATATCCTGATATTTAAAGAATAGTATTCTGAGATTTTGTTGGTATAGGATTTGGAAATAACTCCTTTAGTCTATTTGTGTGAAATGATGTATTACAGTAACAACAACATTTATAAACTAGTTCTCAAACTCAGATAAAAGCTGGGATTATAAACGTCATGGCAAACTGTAAGACATGAATTATTGGTGCTAAGCTGTTACTATATATGTCGGACGGCGCTGGCAACTTACTGGCGAGGATCGGAGAAGATAAAAAACTAAATGTTCGCTATTTTCCCAAAATTTTTAAGGCCCCGTATGTGCACAATAATTTGTTGGCCATACTATGGCTGAATTTGGTCGGTTTGGCAACAAGTTCTTTGTACTATTACTCAATGTGGTGCGAAATAATATTAACTAAAGGAACAATTGAATTAAGAAAATCAAATGGAGTCAGTATTTAAAGGTATATTTGTATTGAGGATTTGAAGGTACTTTTATTTCGGCTATATAGTTGTTTATATACATATAAATGTCTATATTTCAGCGTTGCAATAATAAACTCTCGCTGCTTCAAGTATGTCTGAGGGCTTTGTAAATCGAGAAGAAGAAATTTTTATTGTAATTTCACAATATAGGCGCAGCTTTTCAGAAGCTTTAATTTTAGGGTGGCTTTCCCCCTAGCTGTTTTCTATTCTCGATGATTTTAAAAAGCAATCGCAAATATTTAAAAGTATTCCTATTTAAATAAAATATGTATCTCTAACGGCTAAGTATGTTGCTGGTTCAAAGATTTAACCATTTCATTTTAAAAAGTGTCGCGATGCTGAAACACCGCGAAGCAAAGTCGCATTAACGCTTCAGAAAAATAGCGGAAATTGAGGAAGACGGGTACAAGCAAAATCATTGAAGCAGAAGACAAATTTTCACAATCTCGAAGCAGGTAATGAAGAAAAACGGAGATGAGAGAAACCTGGCATACTAACTCGTAGAGAATAACCACAAGTAAATGGCTGAATACCCACATTTGAATAAACGTTCGATAACCATAAGTAGTTAAGCGTAGAAAATCAACTAGTTTATTTATTATTATTTTTATTTCCTATCGAAAATGATTTTGATTAGCCCCTGTTGAGCGCTGATCTTTGCGAATTGCGACGTATGCCTGTTATGATGAAGGCACGGTGTAGTAATCTTATTATCTGTGTCGAACGGAGAAGAGAATAATTGTACACGAGAAATGTCACATCAGGAGAATGGATCCATTACAAGTTCTTATTCTTTTTGAAAAGAAGTATCAACTGATGTTAGCTGTCTTTATTAAGATAAAATCTTTAATTAAAAAATAATACTTATGAAAATGAGTAACGATACCAATTTAATATAAATTGATAGGTTGCGAAGATTAATATCTCAAGGTAAAGTGATTTCCATGTATCTTTCAATCTGCGAGTCGAATTGAGCGGCCTTCTCAAACCTATCTGGACCTTTTTTGGTGATTGTTCAGGCAGAGTTTTACCCAATCTCGTCTTGTCGAACCAGGACCGGACTATTATTAAAATGCCCCGCACGACCATCATAGTTATACATAATAAAAAGAATATAATTAAAAAAATTGGTTTAATATTAATTTTGTTGTGTGACAAGATTCACCATAAAAGCTGGAAATAAAGGTATTATCTGAAATTAAAAAAAGAACAACCTGTCATTTCTTGTGTTTCATAACAAATAGCAATAGCAGCAAGATCAACAGCAAACGGCGCTTCTTACATTACAGAGCATGACCAACGCGAAAAACAGTTGACCTCACTAGTAGATGACATCGTTGAATATTTTACAATTATTCCATTTTAAAGGTTAAACATTGCTTTGAATTCTTGATGATACCATCACAATGAACTGCATTGCTGCATGCACCTCTTTACAACTTTTATCAGTTCTACTACACTTAATGGACACGTGTATAAATTGATCAGTTGATGAATGAAGAATGTGAATCAATTTAAATATTTATTTTTTGCTTTTTTTGAAATGAACTAATTGCATGAGCTGTTAGTAATGCGGTGGGATTTGAAGCGTCTTCTTTCAACAGATCACTATCAGTGTGGCATTTAGTGAGGAAGGGCTTTCCATTCAAACTTTTTCTTAATATTATTGTCGTCGGTAACGGCCGCGACCTTCTCCCAGCCACAGTGAACTGCGCCAAATTTTCATAGCGCTTATGGTATACCTATTTCTGTAAATTTTATAAGAATTGAATGGCACAACCTGTTGAAATTTTAAATATTCGGAGTGTTTTTCGGAGTATAGAAAGTTTAAGTTGTTATTGCGACGATCTTATTGGCATCATACTCAGTTTGATTTGGCGGTTCAATCATGGATAGACTCACGCCTGTGGTAACACTTTTATTACCTAGAAAATAATGGTCGTTTTCATAAGCATTTGTTTAGAGAAGATGAAGCACTTCCTACTCTGATTTGGTGTCAGCAAAAACAACTGCCGCATTTGATCGAATAATCCGCAAGTGTGTCGAAACACCATTACATATAGAAAATTTGACTGTTCGGACAAACAGTGGGGCTGCCAATGTTGATCAGCGTATAAGAGCCATGATTTTCATTCTGAGTAATTTAATCATGATGTCAGAGGCACAAGCGGTTTCCCATTGGAGTGAAGCGCGCAATACTTTACGCTCGTGCCGTTGTGTTTCATCTAATTTCACGTTTTGAACTACTGTAATTGGCACTCAAGATCTTTATTTAACTACCATTAGTTTCACCTGTGGGGTATGATCATTGATTTTAGCGTGCTTCTTAACCGGCGGGCAACATTCACCATTTGTTATTGCCGATATACGGCAGGCAGTCATCGAAAGACAGATCAGTCCAGTGCTGCCGAAACAATATTTAAAAATGACAATAACCGCAGATTATCTTTCAGTAAAATTTCGTGAATAATAAATCGTTGTTTATTACGGTAAGTTCTGTACTCTAAGCAGTTCTGACAGGAGTAAAATCAATCCGGGATTTCGAGGTCCCCAGGCGAAAAACCTAACAATCACTATTAAGAGACCAGCGAGAAATCATGATCGACGAAACCGGAGGCTTAACAAAGATTTCTATTGATGGGCACAGTTTCTTTATTCGTTCTAACTACTGGTTTATATATTTGTGTTTGGTTTTTCCCTGAAGAAGGCTGTTAGAAAGAATTTGGGCGTCTGTTGACTGCTGGGATCGATATCTTTATGGAAAGTATTTTATCATTTGCGTCATTGTCGAGATATACGATGATTCAACGAATATAGATTCAATTGGGCTGTTAATAGAATTTCATCTAAAATATCTCATACCGCAAGAAGCATCTGGCGAGAATTTTCATATATATTTATCAGGGCTTAGTAACGAAGAATGATATTTATCGCATTCTCACGGTTACAAATACGATGTCTCAACATGTTTATTTACTAATGTTTATTTACATTTTAACAGTGCTAGCTTGTGTCAAAGGCGCTGGTTATAAAAAATAACATATATTATAAAAGTTTTATTTTAAGCTTTGACATGACAAGCTGCTAAACTATTAGATCATACTTCGGAAGACAATAAATTTTTATGCTATTATTAAAGTTTTTTAATTAAAAGGCTGTTTTTATTTTTAATTGCGTGAAGTGAAACTGTATAGGTTTCATTTATTCTATATCGTGCCAGCTCTCAATGTACAAAATTGCGCTAAATTAGTGCAAACACGAAAATATATAATACTTTCATAAAGTCGGGACTATTGACTTTAGGCAGAACTATATCTATAGCATAATGGTCTTTAACTTTGCAATCTTGATATTTGGGTGCTTTAAGAACATTAAGTGCCAGCCTGACGAGAGTTTGGGTAATAAACTTCGTCTGCAGATTTTCAGCCATACAGTGCATGATTTTATGAAGAGTTTTATTAAAATATAAATTTCCTCTGAATATTTAATTGAGGAAATACGCATTATTCAGGAGCATTGTTATTAATAGTATTACAAAAAACTGATTTGTACTTACTGCGTTACAATCGGCTTTTAAACTGTCGGTTCGTAAGCTTTATTCGCTAGCATCAACGTTACAGAGGGGTGCATTAGCGCCAAATTCAAACTATTCGGCAAGGTATATAATGGGCGCCAGTGTTACATCGATAATTCGTATCAGAATACTCTGCAAGAAGAATGATGGTGAGTTTTGGTATATAATAAGGAACATTCCCACTATAACATGTGCAAAATCTCACTTATTTCTTCCACGCAAACTGCGAAGAAAATATTACATTCACATCTGTGTTGATACCAAAACTAATTGAAATGGTTAGATAGATCAATCCCACTTAAAACGTACGAAAAGATTTTCGTGCTAATTTTAAAGTATTGCTGATCCCAAGCTCCTATCAGGAAAACTGTTCATATTGAACTATATTTGATTGATGAAATTGTAAGTACATTTACAGTGTTTATGACAAATTGCTGTAATCTGGCTGATAATGTGATAACTCCGCAAAAATATCTTTACAATCAAATCGCACACGCAATAATATTCTACGACACAGAAAGAACGTTAATGATAAATTCTAACTGCTACACATTAATAAAGGAAATTTTCCATAAAACATATCATTTAAGTTTTTAACTCTCTGTGATAACACACACGAAAGCTACATATAATTTGAAAGTAAATATATCCTTTAAAATACAAGTCAACTTTTTAATTTAACGACCATCTTAGTCATTAAAAGAATTGAGCACACATATCATAAGCTCTACTAAGAAGTTTAAAAGGAAGCAATATATAAGAATAGAATAAAGAAACTTTCAGAGTCAGCTAAGCGCCGGAGCTTCATTTCTGTTTCTATGAGGCTGATTGAGTACAATGAAAATATGAGGATTTACTGTAAAGACTTTCAATTTGTGTTGTGATGCTGTTACTGCTGAGAAGGCTTTTAGTATATATAATATATATATATATATATATATATATATATATATATATATATATATTAACATCACACTACTAACAACACAAGCGGTGACGGTTATGTAACGAACTCGGAGTCACTACTCTGACATTGTTATTGATAACTTTAATTTTACTAACTGAAGCACAGGGGAGAGGAAGAAGATTGCTGCTTCCAGCTATATATATATATATATATATATATATATATATATATTAACATCACACTACTAATAACACAAAAGCTGTGGTGACGGACTTGTCTTGAACTCGGTCGCTGAGGACATCTTCTATTTCCGCCAATGCTGTTTGACGGCTTCGGCAATACACGGCGAGGTTTGTGTTGCCGAAGCCAAATCCGTATTTGACTCAGTCATGTTTCCATATTTACTAATTTACCATCGAGTGAGGATGGTAGATGTCACCTTCGGCAACGGTAGAGGCAAGGGAAGCGGCATGGGCGGAAGCCGATGAGCGGCGCAACGGAAGGACGTTTAAACGAACTGGCGTGTATCGACCCCCTTTGCGCTGGGAATGTCGGTTTCGTTTCATGAGCATGTCGGCTAAATCTGTACCTTGACTCTAGGCTACCACGGTCGAAGACGAAATCAATATCGAGAATAATATTCACTGCTATCATTCACTAAAATAATTTCTTAAAAAAATCTATTATCAATGCTCTATATTACAGTACGTGATTAAAAATGAAAAAAAATGTTTCTAAGGCCCACCTTCAGCCCATGAGTCATGATAAAATATTAACAAATGTAACTATTATTTTGTACGCATCATCAATGAATGATATTTTCAGGCAGACTGTGTTTTAATATTCTAAATTGTTAAATGTCAGTCTATTTAATTGTAATTTTGCTTAACTATCCTACCTTGTATGACAGATATTGGCTGTCAGCGTAATATCTATATGTTTCTGGCTTCTAATGATATTTGTTGATTGTGGAAAATTTACATAACAAGTCCGTGTCGAAGTATAATTTGCCAAAATGATTGAAGTAATTATAAACAATGCAATAATAAGTTGATGAGCTAGTATTATATTGTGATAAATCTGGAGGTATATCAAGGAAATAATAGGCTTGAAACCCCATCAAATATAAACTTGAGAATTTAATCGAAAACAAACTGAAATTTGATAAAATATGAAACTTGAAAGAGTTATAATCAAACTCTAAATTTAACAGGAGTTACGTTCTTGTTGTTACTAAAGGAAAAGGTAATGAGCAATTCTTGATCTGTGAAATTTAAATAATTATATCATATGAAGTTGAAGTATTGATTAAATCATTTGAAGTACAAGTAATAAGATTATTTTCGCATTCCCACCAAAATAACTAATGACATACAAAAATTGCAGGCTCTTGAAGAAATTAATCAGATGATGTTAATTAATCAGGCACGATTATAAGCTAACATGGGAAATCGATAAATCTTCGATATATCCGGCTAGAAGAAAAAAATAGCTATATGTAATTGTAACGCCACAAAAGCGGGATATTCAAACGTCAGGAAGAAAGAAGCTGCAGAGACTAAGCAAAAATCGTAGAATTTAAGATGATCGGGCTCAGCAGCGAGGGGAAACGAGATCTCAACTATCATAAGAAGATTTAACGGCTTTCTTATTTTGAAATCATTTAGATGATGAGTTGTAATAATCAATAACTCAAACCAGAAGGCAGTAACCAGTACCAGGACCGAGTCGACAACGCGGGGCCAGGCTTATCGGCAATTGCCAGTACACATCAAAGTCACTGCGTATTTTCTCTCGCATTCAGACGGAAGTCTCCGACTATTACCGCAGATAATCGATGGACTCTGGAAGATGTGCAGCCATTCGGAAGTTTAAATATTCCATCGGCGCGGAAGAGATACTGTTGTCGAGGTCGGCGCCGTCGTACGCGACCTGCTATGCGATCATTTATTTTGGAAGAGAAGTCTTGTTTGCCGTGCAGCTGTGAGTCTGGCGGCGACCTAGGCCTTTCTCACCATCTGCACGGTGACACTATTTCGGCACCATCGAACTGCAGCATAGAGACATGGCGGTGTTGCTTTCCTACGATACTAGATGCAGAAGTGACCCGTCATCTTTTTCTGACAGTTCTGATTCAAGCTCTGGCATGTTCGACATTTATCTAGGAGAACTTACTGTGTTGCAACGAACTAATAAATTTTCCAAGCTCTGCGCGTCTTCAATAGTGATGATAGTGTGGTAACATTATTATTACCAATAAACTTTTCGCACCAGTAGCGATGTAGTGTGTCTGTTGACCCTTGATACATTTAATGATTTGTCTGTGCATTTATAATAACCCCAATTTTGATCTATCTTACCGCCTGGACAATTTCATTCGGTTATTACTGGCTTTATATGAAATGACGCCGCTATACTCCCCCCACCGATGATTCGGTGAATGCTCGCAGGCTGAACTGAACAGTTATTATGGCGGCGGTGCTGTGAGTCGCGATAGTATCGCGACTGCTGCGTCGAAATGTTTGCGTGACCACGGTTGCTGCGTTGATGCCGCCAGTGCCAGACAGGATCTGTTAAGTGTGCGGGGATTAGAATCCTGGCTTTTAGCTGTATGAGCGCGTATTGACTACCACTGGACAAAATGATCGCTGAACTGAAGGAAATATTGCTAATACCAACATAACGTCGCGAACCATAAGACGTAGCGCTATCCTCTGGGCATCCGGGGGAACGAGATGCACTGGCAGATGTCTACAGATCGCATTAACCTTACGTTATTGATCGCAACCCTGTTCCCTGACATAAATCATTACGACCTGACCCAAATCATGTTTCCCTCACGAATATGATAAATAATTAACAAACCTCGAGCCGCTATCCTCCAGCATGATAATTGATGAGTTGTATCGGCGAGCGGCGTAAGGTGACTTGCTAATTATCTGTGTCGCTAATCGAGCTGAATACGGCGGCCATTTCATTTACCGAAATTTGTTCGCTAATGGTGACTCTATATACCCCAAATTGTCAACAACTGGTCATGTTTCAGCTCTTTGTTATGTTGTATGCGTACAATGAGTATATTGCCATTGCGCTTCTCGTGTTGAGTCGAACGACCGATATCGTGAACATTGTTTATATATGTGCAAATAATATATGTATATACGAACAGGAAATACGTCGTTCTTTGTTTCGTCAAACGCCAGCTTTCAGCTTGAAAGGAGTTGCTAAAATGAAACTGCGACTGGGTGTTGCAGATATGTTCGTTATAGGAAGGCTGCTTTAAACGAAAAACATCGAACCGTATTCTGGCGTGCGGTAACGAGCAAAATTAGCACATGTGCTATTTATCACAATATGTTGTTTTTCTTCTTTTGTTGGAGGTGAACTCATAAAGGAGTACTAAGAATACAGTTTGCATACCTATAATTTACGTTTTTACTTATTTGGAAGATGAGCTCTACTCTAACAGAAGAACAGAACTCAAAATCATATAAAACCCAGGGTATAAACAAAGAATCTCCCAGGCTACTACAATATTAAATGAAACGGTGCCGACTATTCATTAGCGGCAAGCAACATAGCGTTGAAATGTTGCATTATTTCATTGCAAATTATGTTACATAAACCGGGTATCATCTAGCAATTAACTGTATTTTCTTCGAGTCTTATGCGTACCCCAGCCCCGACTGTGATGGGCAGTAAGGCTCTCCAACTGGCTGGATCCTGCGGTAAGCGCGGTACAGAGCGCGTTCTCTTTAACTATGGCGGGTTAACAGTTGCTAATATGATCTAGATGACTGGTAAGAATATACCAGGAATAAAGCATCTATCTCGTTGTAACTCATCAAAATGCGAAATTCTAAAGGGAATCATGCAATTCTTTTTTAAAAATTGAGTAATATAAGGAAAATTAACAATATAACAAAAGAATTATTTTGCTGTCCGTTGGCCTCTCGGCCTTTTGCATTGATTGTAAAGCAATTAATAACTCAGATATTACCATATTAAAATTTGCACTTTGTTTGTTATTTCTAACTTTGATGTACTTTGCTTTACAGCCTATTCTCCAAAACTGAATCGATAAAAATGATGTACAGTTTTTCTATTGTATCTGGTTGAGTACCTTTGAAGGCTGGTTTTTGATACTATGCTTACAGGCTGAAATTGTTTATGCTGTTAATGCTTTGAATTGGCTATGAAAGAATTCATTTTTAAAGTACGTCTTTGCACAGTTTTAAATATCTGGCGTTTATTTAACATTTAAAGGGGAAAAATAATCAGATTTCTATATGAGTTTAGGATGCAAACCTTACTAAATATTTTTATTTTTATTCAGAAAAGAGTTTCTCATCTATTACATAACAACATATATATACACTCTGAATCTTTTTTTACAAAAATTATGATATTGATGTAATATACTATTATGATAACAAACTTTTAAATCTTATAAGTGTAGTTGATAGTAAGTATGTATTAACACTGGTACATTAAGGAATTTTACAGGTAGACTAATATAAATATATTTTTGTCATCATTTTTTTAAAAAATATATTTATTTAATAGACAATATCGAATTCGTGATATACTAGCTAAATTTTCTTGGTTTATTTTACTTTTTACCTTTATTTCTACACTTTGAACAAAATATTTCTACTACAAGCTAATATGTTGCGTTTTAAACAGTCCAGATTTATTCCATAGTACATTAACGTTATTTTGAGCCAGGATGCATTCAGATTCAATTATAATTTTTAATTTTCAAAGCAAATGGAAATGAGCAGAGAATCATTATGCATAATTTAAATAATAATAAACTTTCGGTTTTCTTCGAAACCATATAATCAAATAATAAAATATGTGATCTTCAAATAAATACAATGATCAATAATGTCTGTCAATGATCGGCTTTATAACAAATGATAACTTTAAAATACCAGGGAAGTATATCATAAAGAGCATGACCTTAATAAAGCAGTAAAAAACATCAAAAAGAAGCCTCAATTCATGTAAAATCTAAGACCGCCTTTCATGCGGGGCCCTGTGGAGCCTCGCTAACAACTTATAAAAGAATTTAGGCTTTGTTACTATAGATCTCAGAAAAGCATGCATTCACATATTGATGAAGTACCCAGGATTTGCAGCTGCTAAAAATTGTGCATGAGTATTTTTGTAAATTTGTAATATATTGGCTTATTACTTTATATACGCTATAATTGTGTATAAAGAATAATTTTCCATTCAGAGGCCTTCTTGTAAACAAATTATAATTGAGAATTTTTATTTTCTCTAACTTTATTTTTACGTTAATTTCAGGCGCTAAAACTCTAAAAATAAGATATTTAAGTAAATCTTAGATTATTTAATTCGATGGTTTCAAATCTATAATAATTCATATGAATAAAAAATATATAAATGTTATTTTGAATTAGTATATAATTAAAAATGAATCCTTCTGAATAAATGAAAATATATACTTCGACAGAAGTACCATAAAAATATTGTAGATTAAATATGTTTTTGCAGTTTTCAATTTACGATTTTTGGTTAATTTTAATCAATATTTCAATGAAATTTTTAAAAACTCGAACTGATTTAGCGAATTTTATAGAAGAAGAGAAAAGAAAGCAGTGTGACAGAATATTTAATTTATGATTTATATGTTACGATTACTCCTGGCTTTTTAGTATATTTTTCTGTTCTTATTCTTATCTACCGATTTTCAATTGGTGTTTGGTTTTTAATTTTTTTTAATTATTTTGTCTGTACCGAAATAGTTTAAAGAAAACTTTGTCACAAAACCTAAAACAAATAATTGAAACCCCAGGCACTTTCTGGACTGTCACGAAATTTTCCGCTGCAGAGTCAATCGGTTGCGTAGTTTCTACAAACTTTTTTCTTTTGTCCGTTATTCGATGCAGTCCCGAATCTATTTCTAGGCTTGCACGGGCGACAACTTCACAGATCTCATGCCTTTCTGGCCCAACAACCTCTGAGCAGGTGAATCGCAGAGATTTACTTTTCCGAGAACGGCTAAACTACTTGTGTTGGAAGTGAGTTCGCGATCGTATCGAGAAGCGCTCCACGGGTTCGCCCGAGTGGTGGCTGGCGTACAGGGGCGAAAGTTAACAATGTTGCGTGCCAGCACCATTCCTCTCCGCGTAGGTGCCAAATGAGCTTCGAATTCTTTGAATGGAAAGAATCTTTAAAAATTAAATGCTACAAGAAAAAAGAAAATATTTAAATTTTCTTTTTCATAGTCAGCTATTGAAGAGTATATGCGTTTATGACACGTTTTGACCCCATAAGAGTTTCGGTGCATCTACCGGGTTCAATGTTCCAAATTAACCGTTTAGTTTGAATTAATACATCGGGACAACATATTTATGCCGTAGGAAGGACGACAGATATCGATCGAATGAAAGGACATTTACGCCGACCTCACGCCGCGGCTTTAAGCGAACTCTTTGTATTCATTCACCCATGAAGTGGCACAACAGCCATGGCTGTACATCTCGATAATTCGAACGCGCTGTCACCATGATCAGATGTTCAATCAGACGCGATTAACAGCAAGCCCCAGTGTTAAATCCTCGAAGCTGGTGCTCATTTATCGGCTCGACCGGCCGGGCAAACTTTCCGCGGACTAATGACGTGTGCTACATATTTGCGACAGTTTATTGTTAAATTTTATTCGTTAAAGCGAATAATAAATAATTTGTATTTGGTGCATATTTAATCTTACATGATATAAAGCTGCCCTTGATATATGCCTCTATACATGTTAATTGCGTTAAAATCAACCAGTATTCGGCACAACACCAAATCTGAACGATGCTCAAATAAGGGTGAGTCTTGGCGATAGGAGTCGTGGCATCCTTTCGGCGACCAATTTGTGGCTGGTGACCGTTTGGCGTGTTCGTGTCGAATTTTGGCGGGTTATAATTCTTCTGGAAATTAGGGAAGACTCACTAATTTTGATCTATGACGAGGGTGGTTTTTTAAGAGGGTCCGTGGGAAAAGCATAAATGGGATGACTGGTGGTCTGGTCTTGACTTTACTATCGGTATTACGTTACCCATTAGCGGCGTGCCTATGAGGCAATCTTTACACCGTATTATTTAAACACTGTAATTGTGTTTGAGGAGTGCTGTTGAAAGGTGTGAACGCTAAGTTCTGCGAATATTGTTAGTCACTGTATTTCAGAATATTTTCACGGCAATAAGTCTCATCGCTCTTGAAAGGTACTGCATTCGTCACACGACGATTCTGAAACCTATCAAACAACATATCTTTATTAAAATGAGTTCGATTTGTATACTGTCCCGTAACGCAGGAGCTATTACGAGGACTTTCGCGAGGTTTCGAATGAAAAATTTACCAATCTGGTTCAATGTTACGAGCTCCGGTAACTGATAAATATCAGTAAACATCAAAGCTAAGGGTGAACCTTTGAACTACAGCTAATATTCTTACTAAATGGTCCAAATCTATTTATATCATTCACTAACACTCTACATCATTGGATAAAGACAATTACTGTAAAAATAGCTCGATTCTTCGTAATGGCGAAATCTATCGTATGGTTGTAGGCCAAACGCGAATGCTGTGTTGCATGGCTGACAACTATTCAAATTCTATTTTGTATGGCCTGGTGATATTTGGACATATATTGACTGTGTGTGTTGAATTATTCAGTACTTATCATTACGGTGCGCAATAGCTATCATAGTTATTATTTTTTTTTGTTATAAAGGAGCGCTTCACAACAGTGAAAGGAGAATAAACCTAAAAATCAGGCGAACAAGTTCTTCTTTGCATATAGTGTATGTAAACATTTCAGAAAGAAAAAGTTCAAATAAAATGTCGTGGCTATAGAATGGATATCGGTAAAATCGAGAAAATAACAAATGCTTATTTAATGTAGTTTCTCTTCAAATGCTGATATGAATAAAATTTCATATCGTTGTATGCAAGATAACTTAATTAACTTGCGGTATGTAACACAGTTTTTTTCTGCATTGAAAGACCAAAGGGAGGTTGCTGCGTGGCAAAAACTAACTAAACTCGGAGATTTAATCCGTTAGCGGAACCTAATTGTGAAGCGTATATTCAACTGTAGGTAATTATACGCACTTTGTTCACTTAAGATATAGTCAGGAAGGTCTTCGATGGCACATCACAAGCGACGTATTTTTTCGGAACAAGCGATAACCCGCAATTTCTGTAAAGCTGCGCTTCGCATAAAATAAATCATAAGGCGCCATATTAACGTCGCTATGTTGTTTTAAAGGAATATTCCTGCTAATCGTCAGGCTATTCAAAGGCCACATTCTATGTAATTTTCAGAGGTAATCGTATAATAACGTCGGCGAATAAGGTAAATGTAGGGTAAAGATCCTTAATCTAAAAAATATAAATGTATCAGTTCGGGGAGAGCACTAAATGTGAGGAATTTGAAAACATAACAGCCTCAAGGCTGTCCTTTCACAAAGTACTCAAACTCAATTGCACAATCCTCGTCATTAATACTTTAGACACTGCGACTACATACCACTTTGATAGAGACAGCATTTATAACAATTCTCTAATATAATTATAGATATTAATTTAACCTTTAACACTAAAAGTAATGATGTTGTTTAACGCGGAAATACATGAAGGCGCAATACCCAACATAAAAGAGTAATTCAATTAAAATCTTCACATCATTCAGCTAAAATTTAATCATTATTATGATTTAATAAGTTTTACAAAGCGCAACTTTATCTTCTGTTTAAGTTTTATGTTTTTAACTTCAACAAATACAAACTTAAGCTTCATAAACTTTCGTAATGATGACCCATTTTACAGATGTTCCCGGCAGGCGAGTAAGTCAAGGAACATGTTTGGTGAGGCACATTATCATCCCGATAAATAGTTATTGTTTCTTATATTGTTTCAGTACGCTGCGACTCTGTTACGGCGTCGAATATCAAATCATAACGTGAACTATACCCTGGCGTAATCGCATGATGCTCGCTCATTCACAAAAATCATCGTTGATCATTGCGCGAAAATTCTTTGACTTTCAATCTTCGCTGTTATCAGTTGATTTTTCAGCATTTTCGATCTTTAATCCTGAAAGGGATGATAATTTACGTTGGAAAATATTCCTCTTTCAAAGTATTAATATATGAGGATCGATAATATTTTATTTAATCACTTTATGCTGCTTTGTTACACAATCAGTTTACCACTATTTATCAGGTTCTATAATATTTAATTTATGAATTCAGAGAAACAAATAATCTGATATCTAAATATAAATAAGATATCAATAACATTTCGATCCTTTGTTGAAGTGTTGTTATTTTCAAAGAAAAATTACAAGCATAACGGTCATTGTGATCTCCTGTTTATTTATTTTGTGATTTGTATGGGGGTACGACCTATTACCTGAATTATCTCGCTAAGATTGTTTAATTCTGGTGGCGTTTGGTGTAAATGAAAGGTAAAGACTCTATAAATCTTTGACATTACACCGATGACCCGTTGGCTGCATCTTGCAAGTACCTATACTTTTTTTACAGCGTTCGCTTTTTAATATCAGGCACAAAGTCTGAGGATGCTATTGCATGTGATTTGCCACATGTTGGTGTAAACTAACATAATTACATTTGCTATAAAAGCTTCTGGGTGTTGATGGCGCATCCTGGATCGTCAGCGCCCACGTTTACACGGTTAGTGCAAATGCTTTCGAAACTCGGAATCAGGTGAGATACGACCATGTATCATTATGATTGTGCAGTTCTTGCAATATTTAACAATCACTTTTTATTGAAAAATTAAGGAGATGTTGCTGTTGTTTCTAATGCCGCCTGTCGGCGATGATCAGTTTTCATCGTGTTGAAGCGTTCACCCCGATTTGTATACCATCACGGCATTAGCTCTCTCAGCGATTCAGTCATTAACAGTATACGCACTCGGTGAGGCATCGGGCGCAGCGAACTACGAACGCTCGATCTGTGATCGTATTCCGTAAATAAGCCGCTCGTTTTTGTCAAATCGTTAAGGCTGTTAATTTGGGGTGGTGCGTCGATGCAATTTAGTGCACTATAGCGATTTTAACTCTATTTGAAATAACGATCTTTCGAAATTTAATAACGGCACATTTTAAAAGCTATAATAGGTACAAGTTTATTACTTTTTTACGCATAAAACAGTTTTTTACATAACTATTTGTTTGTTCCACGAAACGTTTACTATACTCGTCATACAAAAAATTCATTACAGTTGTGCGACGCACACCACCTCCTGAAGGTGAATATATTTTCTTAATATAACTATAAATCTGGCGGTTTTGTTCGATCTTGATCGTGTCGATCATGTGTTCCCTGGCAGAACGAAAGTCGATATACGCGACGAAAAACCGCAGAATTTGGCGGCACTGTCGGCGCAAGTACCGCGAAGATGTTAACTGTGGGAGTGAAGGTATACTATTCGCCAAAATAAATAGTCAGGAAGGAAGTTGCTCTAAAGGTCTTTGATTAACATACACAAAAAAAAAAATGAGACTGCTGCTGATATCAATCGTCGATATTAAGTAAAAAATATCAATAATACTAAGTAAAGTTATCACCAAATCATTAGATAAAGGGTTAGGCAACTTTTAATATATTTATGTCTCGTAAGCTGAATATCACTACTACATGCAGGCCTAAACCAAATAAATTTTCAAATCACTGTATTGTTTAGCTATATATATATTTGATGTGTTTTTAGATGTCCCTATGACACATAATTACTAGATAAATCTTAAATGCGGCACCAGCATTTAAAGGTATTTTAAGGTATAAATAAAATTATAAATAATAAATATTACAACTTTCTTGTTTTTGTTTGCAGTTCTTTCAAGTTTCAAAGCAATTTTCGGTTTTAAGTTCAGCCTGTAGTCATGATTTAATAGTTTTACATATTTATTGCTATTTATAATAAAGCAAGAAAAAGATTTTTTTATCAAAAATTTATCAGAGAAAAAATCTTCTCGACACTAGAAGAAAAGGATGTAGGAAAGAACTGTCAACTTACTGCGGTATATGAAAGATTGGCTTTCGAAATAATTTTCGAGATGTAAAGAGCACTGCAATGTGCAGTTAAAAATAACGTACGAAACGTTAATTTTGTCTGATAACCAGTATCACAAATAGACGTTATATATCAACATGTGTTAGTTAAACAAACAATGAACTATTTTCGGATATTAATTATGATTCAGTATATTGTGAATCAGATGAGGTAAAATTCTTTTTCTGAGAAAATCAAGTATTATATTACGAGAATGGAAGTCTATTTGATCGAGCCATCAACAGTTGACATTTAAGATGGGTACAATTCGAATCTAATTCTACTAAAGATATATTGTAAATAAGTCGTTTATTCAAAATTGATGAAGGGTAGTTTTGAAGACACGCGTGATGGTCTATTTCCAATGGTGAAGAAGAAGCGAGAGTAGGAAATTTCATCGATCCGGAATGATCAACAGAAGTCATTAAAATAACTTTCCTATCTTTGTTCAGATCATTTCTCAGTAAATAAATTATTTATCAATCCTGAACTGTTTCACGTGAAGTATTGGTGAACGGTGCATTGTAAACTCCTACGGGGGAATTTTTGCTGCTTCTGGTGTGTCTTATCGATCTAAATATCAACCATATTTCAAAATGGCATAAATAGGAACAACCTAATTTAGTTAGTCCCAAATAAATATTTTGACTATTGTTATTTCGTACTTACAATAATGCACCATATTTAATAAACTTACTCAGGAATTCTTGACGATATTATTTCATCATTTCACTGAAGCTCGGGGACTCAGGTATCCCTTACCTTTATCGAAGAGCATTGAAGCGTTATTTGGCATCTACAGAGCAGGAAGAGATCTCAGAATTTGATAATTCTAATTTCATCATTTCCTGCGACACGCGTAACCTAACCTTTGTTGTGCAGGGTACTATTGAAAATACTAGAAAATGTTTCTGTTTTTGGTTTCAAAATATTCACTCATTACTATTCGTGGGATAATAGTTAAAAATGAAGGCGCATTCTTAATTCTCACTTAGCATATTTATATTCCATTAAAAAATATGACCAGTAAACTCTTTTCTCGGGTAATATTCTCTATCTGGCAGGTTAGATAATGATTATTAATATTAATAGAGATAAATAATTAATGTTGGTAACGGGCCATTAATAAGCTATTTTATTGGTTTTCAATATTACAAGAATTGTATTCGGCATGGCTGAATTCTAGTTTTTACAAATGAAATAAAACAAATATATTGTCATATATGGCATACACGAACAAAAATATATCTGTTAATTTCATGCTCAGATTCATTTTCATAAAGTTCTAAGTTCTTGTTATTTAAATAATTCTTCTGTAAGAAGAATCTATATTTGGAAAATTTAACGTAAAAGTCAGGTTCAAGCGCTCTCAAATCATGAACGATGACTATACCTCACGAAATAATACATACGAGCATTTATGTTACTGCAAGGACGGACCCATAAAGAGCATATTCTTAATATTGTATATAATATTATGTAATTAGTTTTACTTAATGTTAGTTTATATGAACTTTTTAATAAATATTTTTAAGATCCTATAGGCTTTTATTTTCAAGATAGAGATCACTGAATCATGCTAACTATTGTTCTTTGATGTGAAGCGATGACTCGATATTCTCGCCGCGTTTTCGGGCGCCAATGTATTAAAGAATTGATTCTGGTACAGAATATACGCAGGAAATAGTAAACCCGCTTTAAAGCGTTATGATCGCCGGTAATCCGCCTCAATGCGACGCAATCTCTTTTGCGCTTTCAGGCTTTAGATAATATGTCTTGCAGTATTTATTATGTGAAAAATAAGTGGGAACACACTACAATTTATGTGATGAAAATTGATGCTGCACGATCTATCAGATCTCAGAAGGCTGCTTGTTCAAAAATCTGGTGCGAAAATTTACAAATAATCCCTTTATAGAATCAAACAAAATATATATTTAAGAAAAACATTTTATTACCTTTTATGATATTTCAGTAGTCAATATTCGGCCAGTCTGTGAAACTAATGCTACAATAAATGCAATGAAGGACTTTTAAGGAATTTGGACTACAACAAAATTCTGGAATAGCAACAAAAACATCATTAATATCAGAAGCAATAAACAACATTTAAATCCACACCCCAAAATGAAGAAAAAGATTGTTTTTATCACAAAAAAATATTAGTTTGAATGCTATAGATAATTTTATAAAAATATATTATATGAATAATTAATAAATCTAACAATGAGAAAATTCTCTTTATATTCTAAGCTGATAATAAGAAAGGCAAACTCAAAAAGTTGTCGTTTTATCAGTTCAAAAAATGAACATTTTTTTATCACAAAGTTAAGTAATTAGTGTTGTAAGGGCTGTGGAGATCAGCATGGTATTGCGTCTGTCTCAGTC